>JAJQZP010000236.1:0-20200 GCA_025403435.1 Artocarpus heterophyllus | reverse complement strand
TGTAATACTATATAATAGCAGTTCAACATAGATATATATATATATCTGCGGTAAAACAATCAATTTTAATTTCATAAAACCTCACAAAAGATGAGTAATAGATCCCTACCTTCTAAGCTTATCAACAATCTTTAAATTCTGGAATCAATTAACGTTAACTCCACACTCCCTTGATCCTAAGGCGTGCATAAGGAAAATTAAAACTAAAGCACAACATACAACCACATTCATAAATAAATCATGTGTAAATCCATCTTATTAGTGTGCCATTAAAGCCTTTATGCAAATCTTTTTTGAATACCACAGTAAACAATTTTTGTCTTGACACAATATAAAATTAAACAAGTAATCTATATGTTTTAGTCCCTAATAAGATTTATCAATCACTTAGGATAATATTGGAAAGGTTGCAAGACCTTAATGAATTAAGTGGTGAGCAAAGATAGGTTCTTGGTTCAGGTTAGCAGCTGGTTATACCATGACAAACTAGCAGGTTTACTAGTTTTCAATCTGAAAATTGAAAAATTTATAGAAAATAAAATACAACTCCGATTTAGGTTTATGATAGCTCGTTAGAAAGCTTAGGATGTCTACTTTTTAAATATGCAAACCAATTTATAAAATTTATTTTAATTTAATCCTAGAATTTCAAGAAATAGCCACTGCCCATAGAAGTATCACAAAGTTTATGGAATGTCAAATTTTTCTTTAACCCAAAACATGTTATCCTTGTTCAAAATCTTAAAACCATTCCAAAATATGCAGCTTGCATTATATAATCACAATAAACATATTTTCATGAGTTTTATGCCAAAATCATCATCAAACCATATCTCTAGCCTTTTTTTACAAATAAGGGTGAAAATATGCTTATGTCAAACTTTGTCATTCCAAACCATAAAATCTAAATTATGCAGCAAAATAAATGAGCAATTTCAAAGTAAAGATGGTAGATAAGACTATATTAATTTTCTAAAATCTTACCCTAAAATCTCATTGAAAACTTTAAGTCATCAATTCAAGAGATTAAAACTCAAGTTCAACTTTAGCATGGGGACTTTTGAATGACATGGAGCTGGGTTTCTCAGGCTTAGAGAGCAGAAGAAGGAAGAAGAAGAAGAAGAAGAAGAGAATTACAGGAAGACATTCCAAGGAGGAAGGAAAAGATAAGTGTTGCACGGAGAAAAGAAAATAAATGTAGGGTTTTCTTTGTTGGAGGGTCCGATTGAAGGAAAATAATGGGAAGTGAGAGACAAGTAGGTGAAGCATTAAGTGCATTATGTCTCCTTCGAAGACTTAAGTTCATATAATGCCAAATGGTATTTTAATAATTAATTTGATGTTTCAAGAGCGTTTCGGTAAGTTTACTAAATAGATATAGAAAAAGTTTAAGAAATTTTGAAATAGATATAAATAAATAGGATGTAATAGATTTTAGATGAAATAAATTTTAGTTAGCACACTAATAATTAATTTAATTACCATATTACCTATTAAGAAAATAATGGGCATCACATAATGAAAGAGGTCCAACTACGTCCATGTTATACTTCACTAACGGACAAGGTTAGCTAATTGAAGAAGGTTCTTCCACTGGTTGGTGGATGACTTAAAGCGTGTCTTTGATAGCTGTCTTATTTCTTGGCGAAATCTTCAGAGTCACTCTGTATTGTGGGCCAATAATAGCCCTGTCCCTTAATCTTGTTGCATAGCAACCGTCCCCCCGAGTGATCGTCACATGACCCTACAAAAACTCTACCAAACAACCTAGTGTAGGCATGTAGAGAGAAAGGATGAAAAAGAATAATTTTTCATCCCAAGACCTGCTTTGCTCATGACTTAAGATTAGTGAGTGAGTAACATTTAAAAACCCTTCATTCCTTTTACACCTATCTGTATATCCCAAGGAAGGCTTTAGTCTTATATAGAAAAGATTATCTCTGGTAGAAGAATTTCAATTTCCTCTCTTCGTCCAGGTAAACAAAATTGTGTATATATTCATTTAGGATTAAAATAATATAAATTATAACATGTTTTATAAAAGTTCTATTAAATTTTTATTATATACGTTTTGCACCTTTACCATGATTCCATTATTTTCACTAAAATCGTTTTGGAAAACCAACACGTGCTCAAGTATAGAATCGACCAAAAAAAATTAAAAGACTAAAACATAAAACATTTACAAGGACCAACTGGTATACGGTCTCATTGGTAAATTTGTTGTCTCCACGTATGATTGTGTTTCCCGATGTTTATACCATAGTTAAATGAACTTGAGGGGCAAGCAAGCAAAAAGTTCAGCAAAGCAATTTTGCTTGCTCAAAAGAGTTTCCAAGAATATTTATATTGCAAGTTTTACCTTCTTTCTCCTTTTAAATTTGTTTTCATTTCTATTGATATGGGTTAAATTGCTCAATCAACCGAAATATAAACCGTTTAGTAGTATTTTTAAAATAAATGAAAATGATTTTGTTTTAAAAATTGATAATTTTTTTAGAATTATACTGAAAGTGTTTTTAAAAATTTTGCCCCATAAAGCATGCAAAAATATTTTCAAAAATTTTCAAAACAATACCAAACGGGACCTTAAGTTTCTTCTTCATCTCCCTTTTTTTTTTTTTTTTGTCGGCTCCCCTCCTCTCCCACTGCTAGACACTGCTATAGGCTGTGCGTGTCCACTCATCTTACCCTTTTCCCATTGTATGCAATTCTTCTTTATGTCGTGTTGATAAGTTAGTTTTAGGCTAATTAATTAGATGATTTTCAATTAATATTTTTGTTAGTTTTGAGCAATTTATAAGAATTTGATGGTGTTCTATGTTCTTTTGTAGGTTTTGAGAAAAGATGATGCATAATAGCAAAGTACAGGACAAAACAGACCGAAAATAAGCACAAGTGGACTTGGGAACAAAATGGAGCCTAGACGCCAACTTCTGGGCGTCTAGGCGCCCTTGAAGATGAATTTTCAGGTAAAAAGACCCGAGAGCATAGCGCTTAGGTGTCATAATTTGGGCGCCTAGGCGCCATCAAGCCGACCAGCAGTAGTGCCTAGGCGCTACGTGTTTTAGTTATCTTTTTTTTTTTTTTTACAGGATGTGTAAAAGTTGTGTTCTTCATAACTGAATTTTGTAGATTATTTTCTAGACTTCCTACATACAAGAGTATGCTTGCAATGTATTTGATTAAATGCTTCATATATATATATATATATATATATATATATATATATATATATATACACGTTTTTGTAGCTTCTCTTTTGGACACTTACAAATTTATAGCCTAAGATCCCTTGGTCATAGCTCCTAATTTTGTTGTTCGTAGTATGTGTTAAAATTGTGTGTTCTCCACCTTTCACTTCATAAATTTCTAATAAATTGAATCCCTCCTATGGTTTTTGTAGTTAAAACCCGAGAGAGAGTAAATAAAAGAGGTAGAGAGTGAGAAAGAAAAGTAAAAAAGTTAAAACTCCTAACCTTCTTTTTTTTTTTGGTAATTTGGCCCTAATCGTCATAAATTTGATTTTAATGATTTAATGAGCGCCATGTGCACACTTGATAATAAACGTCTAAAAACTAAAGCCCAGGTTTTGTGAGTGTCTGTAGGAGCAGAAATCCTTGGTCATTCTTACACATTTGAAACGTTCTACTATCTCTGAGAGATACTCTTCCATTTTGGGAATAGCAGCAGATATTTGTAGTGCATTTTAAAATATTGGAGGATTTGATGTATGTAATGAAAAAAATGATGGTGGAAGTTCTTTGTCAAGATGTTACGGGACTTTTAACATATTCTAACTCATTTTTATCTGTGTGAAAATGTCTTTTACTTGGTTTAGATTTTGCTTTAAAAGAATGAATGTGCTGTTGCGGAACTCCTTTAAGTTGTATCAGGAATTCAGTCCAATTTCAGTGGATTTTTTTTGGTAATAATGGTGATGGGACCTTGTGGTGGTTAGTGTAGATTCGGAATTGGGCTTACCTGATTTTCGGTAATACTAGATACTGGAAAGGCTTTTCAGGCGGTTGATATATGAAACTAACAAGTGTTTGGTTAACGGTGAGAATTATTAGTGGGAACTATTTTTATTGTAGCATGTGAGAGTTTTATACTATAGTAATTTTTTTATTGCAACATATAAAAACTTTACACTGTTTATAACTGAGTTTGGGAAAGTATTTTCAGTTTAGTTTGATTATTCTATTCAAAGATTTAAGCATTCATAACATGCACTGCTAGCTCAACATAGGCTGTAAGTGTACATATATTGATCAGCAAACTTTGGAGAGCCAAATGCTGGGGTTTTGTTTGAGAAATTTATTGGAACTAAAAAGTTTCAACTGTTATAGTATAAGTAAAAAGTAAAAATTTATTAGAATGTAAAACTTTCACATATTATAGTTTTTAAGTTTTAACATGGTTTCTAAACATACTCTAAAAAGTTTTTTTTGCTTCGAATTTCTGATTGAGAAAGGACAAGAGCATTGCATGGAGACCGTAGGTGCTGTCCATTCATACAAAATTATCTAATATTGTAAAGCAACGACAAATAACGAATTTGATCAACACAGCCAGCCCGTGCATTGCATGTCTATCACTAGTAATAATTAAAATATTTTGTTTTTTGTTTTTTGTCTAGTATATGTATGTAGAGTAAATTAGGTGATATACCACCTTTTTACTCTTGTTATTATGTCTACTATTTATTTTTCTTTTAATCTATATTATTTTTTCTAACCAAAAAGGTCAAAATACCCTTAAACAACTCTTGCTTGTATCATCTTAACTTACAATACTTATGATCAACTATGTTTTTACACTTTTTAGAAGCAATATATTTTAAACTTACTTATAAAAGTGGTAAGATTGAAATTTAATACTAAAAAAGTAAAATTCTCAAATTCCATATATGTATGGTTCAAGGAGAAAAAAAATTTCTTTTGAACACTTGTCAACTTTAGAAAAAAAATGTGTAGTCAGATCTTTCAATTTTCACACACTCTAATTTGGATATGGGCGATTTCCTCGTTAGAATCTTTATTAGTGATACATGTTTTAAAACCGTTAAACTTAATCAAAATATTTTTAAAATATTTAATAAGTAAAAGATAGATATTTTCCAATGAATATTTCTTTTATTCTCCTTATTACAGAAATTGCCTTGGGATATACTACTCTAATGCCTTGAAAGTTAGAGGACAATAACTGGTACACAGTACACATGGCCAAAATAGCTAAATTTTCGAAATTTGCTCATACTTAAAGCTCACGTTTTAAATGAGTTTCAGAAAAACCAGTTAAAGATTTTTTTTTTTTTTCAATGGAAGAAAAATTACTTGTTTAGCGCCGAGCTATTGACTCTAGAAATTCAATAATTTATTATCAAATAAATAAAAGTTATATTCTATAATGGAATAAAAGTCCATATTTGTATATATGATGTCAAAATAAAGAGAATAAATGATAAATATTAAAGTACTTTTCTTTCTTGGCCTTACTATAATATTGGAAGTTGATTAAGGCAATGAAAAAATAACAAAAACATAATTATACATGAAATTACTGAACGGTTTCATAATTTATTAAGTAAATAAGTAATTCCTTAAAAAATCTAGATATAGTAAATGAACATGTCAAAGATTTCAAGTTAATAATTAAAATTTTTTTGTATCAATTAAGTGACAAATAGATTATAATTTTAAGTAAGTAAATTATAACACATCCATCAATTTCATGTAATTTGGTAGAATAATTTTTTTTTAAAAAAAAAGACTTAGGATTTCTATATATTATTCATAATAGAAAATTCTCAAAATAACAAAAGAAAAGGAAGTAAATAAGAAATCCGATGCAAGACTGAATTGAAAAGGAAAACAAAGAGGAAAACAACTGAATGGCATGAAATGACAATCACTTTGAGTTGAAGGGCTTTTGTGAGGGAGACAGAAGAGAAAGACACCTTTCAATCCTTCTTGGTCCTTTGTTCGGTGGGTGCAAAGCCACAGGGCCAGGGCAAATTAATCTTTGTGGGACCCGCTCCAATGGAAAAGGGTGGGACCCACGTAATCAAAAGAATGCTCGCGTGGGCGCGTGGGCACAAAGAGTGGACAGGATATTCGTGCGAAGCCGGTTAAGAATATCCCCTTGTCTCTCCCTCAGCTACGTATTCGCACATGAAGAATGGGTTCTACATACGACACCGTATTACTACGATCGTCCTTATACGTATTGAGGGAAGGGCAAATACGTAAAATAGGTATGGCATTGACTTTTTTAATCTTGCTTACGGATCCGTGCAACACGTGACTTTTTATTTAATTGTTGTGATGGAGATGAGCATTGGGGCTTTAGGCTGTTAGTTAGTCACGCGGCTCAATAATGCCAGTTTGCCACCTATGAATTTTCTAAAAATTAAGCATTGATTTAATGCACGAGTTTAAAATGATTTGATTTAAAATTTTATAGTTTAAATTATAAGTTTTAAACTATATGATTTAAATTGTAGTTTTAAACTAATATTTAAAACATAAACATCTAAAATAAAAATAAAACATCACATCAAATTTAAAACGAGGACTGAAGCTTAGAAAAGTATATGCCCCGTTTGGTCTATTGGTTTGAATTGTGTTAATTTAAACTTTCTAATTTGAACTAAAAAATTTAATAGTATTCTGAACTTGGATATGTAGTAAAAGTATTAATTTGAAAAGGGTATCCAATCTAAATTTGTGTTTGAATGAGTATTAAAAACTCTATTTTAAAGCATGAAAAAAAAATTTAATTAAAGAATAAATATAGAATATGTAAAAAAAAAGTTATTTAATTAAAAATGACATAAAATAATAGTGTTAGATTATAAATACAAATATATAAGAGTAAAATCACCATTCAATATTAACATAAAATGTTGAAATGGAGGGAGGTTTGAACTCTAAGTTGGACAGCTCAACTTAGTTTGAACTGTTAGTTTAGTTCGAATTAAATGTTTTATCAAACACTAATTTAAACTGTGATGATCATTCGAATTGAGGCGAACTGGATTAAACTAGTCAAACAAATAGGGTGATAGTTTACGAAGTAAACAAGCATGGTAATGGTTTTCATAATAGAAAATGGTTCAAACCGTATGAATTTGGGGGGCAAGTTTGAATTGTGGATGTTTTGCCCGGTTTAAAACCGCCTCTATAGTTTGAACTAACCTCAATAACTATTCCATCAAATATTAATTTGAACCGCCTTCATAATTTGAACTGGCTAAAATCATACACCAAAATGCCACAAAAATAAAATGGGGAAAGACAAATTGGGTGATTTCAAAATACATATGGATTTTTTAAAGGCAATATCTTTTGATGGAAATTTTCTTTTGGTGAAACTCATGGTAAAACAGATTTTTGTATCATATTTATAGACATTATTATTTAATTGTTGGATTAAATTTTCTACAATCTAATTTTTTAATTATAGTAATTATGATACAAATTTTTAATGTGAACACTTACCAACCATATCTTTAAGAAGTTAATCCAATGACTGCAGTAACAATACTTACCAATATGCTAAAATGTTTGTCCTAACACAAGATTTTTTATGCAAATTTATTGCTACGTCTATGATTAAGGGATTTAGTAAATAGAAAAATGAAACAAACGTTATCGACCTTAAAAAAGAGGAAAAAAAATATTGACACTCTCATGTTGTCCCCATATTATGAGTAGATTTTCTTGGTTAACATATTCTACGCTAGTGTTTTCGGATTACAAATTCACTAATTTAACTCTATTTATATTATGTGATTTATCTGATTCTTTTTTTCAAATAGAATACCAGCGATTACTGACTAGAATCATCAAAATAGGTTTAAATGCATATGAAAATGGCTTCCTTCATTATTTGGTGGAACTGAGCATATTGCTGATCTATAAATTAGGGTTGAGAAAAATCATATATGATTACATTTTATCTAATTGGAGGGTGATTTCATTGATAAAAACACTGAAAAACAACATTTTCATTCATGTTTTGACTGTAGAAAAGACGTCACTATTTTATTTTTAGATTCCCAAGAGTGTTAACATAAAACATGCGTGTAGGTGGTATATTTAGAATATTATGACAACATAAATGCGGTTTAAGAGAGATATTTTCAATGTTATGATAACAATATGCAAAATGCCATTGAAATTCTCCTATTAAAATGAGAACATAATGACAAAGTCTTCGGATATTACACCCAAAAATAATAATAATAATAAGAACATAATGGAATATTGACAAAGTCTTCCGATATTTTTCACTTGTACCTCTCTATGTTGGCTAGTAACCTCTTTCAAAACTATTAAGTCCTCAAATTTGATATAAAAAAAAAAACCAAAAAAACAAAAAACAAAAACGAAAGTCTTTGAAATCAAGCATTTCATTTTATGTTCACTTGCTTACTCTTTTAACAAATGGGAAACTTTATTAATACTAATAAAAATACACACAGAGTCTAACATTACCACCCATCAAATGATAACTTGACCCCGTCGATTAATTGGATATACCAACAAAGATGAATGAAACATAAAGACAAATTTCAAGTGACGACATCTAAAGGGAAAAAACCCGCTCAACACGTAAATTAAAGTCGACCACGACTTGTTAAAAGGGACTATTATACTCCATGGACAAAACCAATCAACCAAGATCAAACACTCCAAACTAAAGGATCAAACAACTTGGTACAGGACCAAATTTGGCCAAAAACAACAAACCTACAATTGCTACATCCAAACTGAAATCGAAGGTGTGGAGGCCATCTTTATTATGATACCAACAGCTCTAATGCACACAAGTACTACACAACACCGATGCCACGACAATATCGACACATTTATTCTACAAACACATAAACTAAAACCAAACAAAGATTAGGAGATAACACCACAGTAAAAGGAAACCTGATGCTACCACCATTCAATATCCACCTAATGAAGAACACCAGAACTAGACCTCCGAATAGGCCAATCTCCTCTTTCGAATCCAGCCACCCACAATTGTAGGTCTGCTCCTTTAAGGTCGTCCTCCTCTAGCAGCATCTTCGTCACACTGCATACCTCCTTCCACGGATCTACAACCACCCACCCTTTAATGTTCTAGCCGACCTCTGTTAGCTACAAAACTATCTCATTGCTATCATAACCCAGATCCAAGACCAATATCACGACAAAGAGCATCCCTGGCCTACCGATTCCCTCATACCTCATGGATACCACCCGCAAATCTCGTCAACAACGAGTTCCACTAGCCACCACCAACCTAAACACAAACCTCCCACCTTTTACACATAGGGTTTTTGTCACGCCCCGGAGTACGGGAGGTGACGTGGCGGAATATTTAGATTAATTAAAAGAGAATTTAATTAAAACCAATGGTTTAAGAATCAAATTAAATGAGAAATAAGAAGATTTCCACCACATTTTTATAAAAGAATTTATAAATATTAAGCAAGTAATAAAAATTAATAAAGAACCGCGAGTATGGGTTCCACAACCCACAACTTATGCACACACATGGTTCTGACAATATCATAAATACAATCACAGTCCAGATACAGATAAAGTTAAATCTTACATGCCTTGATTTAAATAATACAAAATATAATTCAATCCTCCTAATGCTCCTGAGTTCGGTCCGAAGAATCCTCTCCAAACCTAAATGGGAAACCACCTAGAAGGGGGGGAAAATTAAAACAATAAAACGTGAGCGAAAGGCTCAATAGGACTATGTTTTATAAAAAATTGAATTTAAAGAAACAATTCATTGTTAGGAGTACTCAAAAGAAAACTTAAACAAACAAATAAATAAATAAATACAAAATTTGAGTAGAGTTGTTCTGACACAGAACAGTCTACTCGTACAATCGAAAACACCATTTTTCTTTTACCTAGGTAAACCATGATATCACCACCGTAGTGGCCCAGCTGGGTTTCGGGACCTGCCCCCAAGGTCGATCGCTACACGACCCGATCTCTGATATGGCATCATGCCTTTGTGTTTGTTATCATTATCATTCAAAACCCAATTACCGAGTGTTGTCAATTACGTTCATTATGAAGTTCATTTCATAATCACGGTATATTAAAATATAACCGATAAAACCATTTTCAAACAACCGTTGAAAACATTTTGATAGAAATCCTTTTCAAAGCCAAATCATTTCAAAACCAAGCTACCAAGGAAATAGGATAGAAGTCCTATCTCAATACTCGTGCCGGTGCCCCACACCGTAATCCTGGTCCACTATACGTTAGCTCCACGGAACCACGAACGATCCTAGATACAAACTAAGTCGATCAATATCTAGTTCGAGACATTCTATGTTACTAAACCATTTCATGATGTCCTAGTGTGCCATTTGTACCTTTAAAATCATCCTATAAGGTTGGAATTTAAATCAGGGTTCAAAACAGTGAAAACGGTGAAAAATCACAAAATTTTCCATGCCTCGGTCGGCCTGCCGGACTCCCTGCGTGCAGTTCGGCCTGCCGGAAGCAAAGTTCGGTCGGCCGAACACTTCCCCAGGTTCGGCCTGCCGGTCGGAAGAACACCGGCCTGCCGATCATCACTCCGGCCTGCCGAACACACAGTTCGGCCTGCCGAATTGGGAAAATCCAGAAATCCCAGCCACGGGTTTCTCGATCCCCAAAATTCAAATCTTGATTCTAACCTGTTTTTCTCAAATCTCAGGCATAGAAAACATTCATAGATGATAGAAAAACATACTAAAACATGTTTGAACCCATTTAAACAAGATTTAAGCTCGAAATCCTCAAAAATCCGAAAATGAGAAAATGAGGGGAAAAATGAAAAATCTTGAATTCAATCCGTTTTTCTTCAATCTAAGCTTAGATTCTAGTTGTTCTAAGTTCATTTAACTCAAATCCACATTTTTCTAAGCTTAAACAACCCTAGATTTCAAAAATGCACCAAATTGAAAATTTTGTAAAAAGTTTAGAAATTTCGAATCTAACCTCGAATCGAAGCTTCAATCCGCGTCCTCGGTTGCTGAATCACGTCCCTGAGCCTCCTCCTTGCTAACCCAAAGCTTGGACTCGAATTTGGTTTCAAAAATTTTAGAGAGAGATGTAGAGAGAGAGAGGGTGCCGAGAGAGAGATCAAGAGGAAGAGAGAGAGAGATGCGTGAGAGTGAGGAGAGAGAGAGAGAGAGAGGAAGGAAATAAATAGAGAAAATCAAGGGGCGGTTTTACTATGCGAAAACCATGTGCCGCCCACGGTTTTGTAAAACGGAGTATTTTTAACATTTACAAATTGTTGTGTTTTAAAACTCAAAACATCATTTTAAAATAATAAGAAATCATTTGGATTCATCAAATTAACAAAACAACCAAAAATTCAAAATCCAACCAAATAATCTAATTAATGTTAAAACGTTAATTATGGCACACTAATTCATCATTTATATTACACTAACATTAAATAAATTTCAGGGCGTTACAACTCTCCACCCCTAAAAGAAATTTCTCCCTCGAAATTTACAACTCACCTCAAAAACAAAACAAATGCGGATACAATTCCCGCATACTCGACTCTAGTTCCCAAGTGGCTTCATCAACCCCATGATGCTGCCACACGACCTTTACCAATGGTATTTCACGACGACGCAAGCTAATCACTTTCCGGTCGATGATCTGAATCGGCACTTCTTCGTACGTCGTATCTTCCTGAACCTGCACATCGCGGAATGAAACTATCTTACCCTGCTCAGGTGGACACTTCCTAAGCATCGACACATGAAACACATCGTGCACATGAGAAAGTTCGGGCGGAAGATCAAGCCGATAAGTGACCACACCAACACGCTGAGTGATCTCGAACGGCCCAATATACCTCGGCGCGAGCTTCCCATTCACTCCGAACCACATAGTTCCCTTACGAGGCGATACCCTTAAGAGAACGAAATCTCCAACTGCGAACTCTAAGGGTCTACGCCTCCTATCCGCGTAGCTCTTCTGACGACTCTGAGCTGCCCTCAACCGATCTCGAATCACCGCGACTTTCTCGTTGCTATCACGAATCTCATCCGGCCCAAGAATAACTCTATCTTCCGGCTCGGCCCAACACACAGGTGACCGACACGGTCGCCCATACAATGCCTCAAACGGTGCCATACCGATACTCGCCTGATAACTATTGTTGTACGCGAACTCTGCCAAATGCAAACATTGCTTCCAATTCCCGCCGAAGTCCAACGCACAAGCACGCAACATATCCTCGAGAACCTGAATAACCCGCTCAGACTGCCCATCAGTCTGAGGATGAAATGCCGTACTGAAGTTCAAATCCGTACCCAAAGCCTCCTGAAAACTCCTCCAGTACTTAGCATTAAACCTGGTGTCTCGATCAGAGGTGATGGACAAAGGAACCCCATGCAACCTCACAATGTTCTGCATATACAACTCCCCGAGAACCTTCCTAGAACACGTCGACCTAAACAGAATGAAATGCGTCGATTTCGTCAACCTGTCGACCACAACCCAAACTGCATCGTGCCGCTGCTCCGTCCTCGGCAAACCTGTGAGAAAATCCATCGTCACATGCTCCCATTTTCACCCTAGAATAGGAAGCGGCTGAAGCTGACCTACAGGCTTCTGATGCTCGGCTTTCACCTGAAGACACGTCGAACACTTGGCCACGTACTCTCGAACATCTTTCTTCATGCCTCTCCACCAATACTGCCTCTTCAAATCACGATACATCTTGGTGCTCCCTGGATGAATAGCGAACTGAGACCTATGGGCTTCTTCTAGAACGACTTTCGTCACCTCGGCGATAACTGGAACTGCAAAACGCTCCCGGAAGTACAACGATCCATCTGCATGCACGCTCCATTCCTCGAACTGCTCCCCGTTTTGAATCCGCGACCAAATTCCCTGCAAATGCCGATTCTGCCACTGATTTTGCTTCACCATCCGAACAAGAGCTGGAGTCGCTTCCACGTGATACACCGAAACTCGATCACAGTCTTCATGATACCGTAGCCGATACTCACTCACTGTCGCATCCCTGCTCCAGTCCTCAAAAATCAAACAAGCGAGAATCCCTGAAGACTTCCTGCTAAGCGCGTCCGCGACCACATTAGCTTTCCCGGGATGATACTGCAACGCAAAATCATAATCCTCCATATACTCGATCCACCTACGCTGCCTCAAGTTGAGATCCCTCTGAGTGAACAAATACCTCAAACTCTTATGATCGGAGAAGACCTGAAACGATGCTCCATACAAGTAACACCTCCAAATCTTCAGCGCGTAAATCACCGCCGCAAGCTCTAAATCATGAGTAGGATAATTCCGCTCGTGAGGTCGTAGCTGTCTCGATCCGTATGCAACTACACGTCCAAGCTGCATCAGCACGCATCCAAGTCCGCGCCCTGAAGCATCCGCATAAACCTCATATGGCTCATCACTGCTAGGAATAACCAACACTAGAGCTGAAGTCAACCGGTTCTTCAATTCCTGAAAAGCAAGCTCACAATCTTCATTCCACTCAAACCTAACATTTTTCTTGATCAATCTCGTCAACGGAGCTGCAATCTTCGAAAAATCCTTTACAAATTTCCTGTAATATCCAGCAAGACCTAAGAAGCTGCGAATCTCCTCTACATTCCTTGGTCGCTCCCATTCCAATATAGCCTCAATCTTGGACGGATCCACTGAAATACCATGCTCCGAGATAACATGACCCAGAAACTTGACCTCAGTCAACCAAAACTCACACTTTTCCCTCTTAGCATACAACTGGTGCTCCCGCAGAGTCTGAAGCACGATCCGAAGATGCTGCTCATGCTCCTCCCAAGTCTTAGAATACACAAGAATGTCATCGATGAACATGATCACAAACTGATCCAGATACGGCCTAAATATCCTGTTCATCAAATCCATAAAAGCTGCCGGAGCATTCGTCAACCCAAAAGACATAACCAAAAACTCGAAGTGCCCATACCGAGTCCTAAATGTTGTCTTGGGAATATCCTCTTCCTTGATCCTGAGCTGATGATAACCTGACCGCAAATCAATCTTTGAGAAGTATCGCGAACCTCCCAACTGATCAAATAGCTCATCAATCCTAGGCAAGGGATACTTGTTCTTCACCGTAACACGATTCAGCTGTCGATAATCCACACATAACCTGAGAGTCCCATCGTGCTTCTTAGCGAACAAAACCGGTGCTCCCCACGAAGATGTGTTGTTCTGAATGTATCCTTTATCAGCAAGCTCTTGAAGTTGCTTCCTCAATTCCTTCATTTCTGCCTGCGCCATCCGATAAGGTGCCATAGAAATCAGTGATGTCCCTAGAAACAACTCGATACCAAACTCAATCTCCCGATGTGGTGGTAATCCTGGTAACTCGTCGGGGAAGATATCCTTGAACTCATCAACCACCGGAATCGCTAAACTGTCACTCGAAACATAGGGCTCACAATCTAGATTGGCAAGAAAAGCACAACAACCTAGATTCCTTCGCCCTCATAGACACGACTTCATGAGACGCTCACTCATTGACCAATCACCACCACCCTGGTAAGTGATCACCGTCCCTCTATCAAACATTAGGGTCACTTTTCTAAGCTGACAGTCTACGACTGCACTATACTTGGACAACCAGTCCATCCCTAGAATTACATCATAGGAGCTCATGGGGAGTATAATCAAATCACTTTTCAAAATCTCATCCCCAATCATTATTTTACAGGATTTACACATACAATTTACACACACCCGCCCCAAGGGAGAAGTTATAACTAGGAGTTCATTAAACTCTTCTATCTCTAATCCCAAGGCATGTACAAAGGAACTCGAAATGAGAGAATGAGAGGCACCGGTATCGAATAAAACACGAGCTAAAGATCTAGAAACTAAGATCATACCGTCAACAACCACGTTACCAGTCTGAGAATCTGACCCTCCAAATGCCATTGCATGAACCTACACTGGCGCCTTTCCTTTTCCTCTACCAACATTGCTGGGTCCTGGATTACTTGGCCGATACTGCTGAGATGGAGACGACTGCACACTACCTGTACTCAGCGCTCTATACTGAGGAACACTGCGCTGAAAATACTGCTACTTCTGCCCCCGTGCCGGATATGAGAATTGCTGAGGAGAGAACTGCGGATACTGCAGAGGCGGAGGTAGGGTCTGAGGCTGAGATGAACGACTGGCATCCTCCTCGGTCTATGATCCAAGACGAGCACTCCTGATCGGGCAATTCCTCTTGATGTGTCCGGGCTACTGACAGAAATGACAATGAAAGCTGTAGGGATTGCTGCGCCCGCTGCCAGACGAATTGTTGCTGCCACTGGTCGCACCGCCTTGCTTGCCCTTCCCCGGAGCTGGACGACTACTGGTGCTCTTCCTGCCACTCCTCTGCGATCCTCCTGAAGCCTTGGCTCGTTCCTCATAATACTGCACATAATCATTTTCCACGGAGATCGCCGATGACACAAGCTCTCAGAAACTCCTAAGCCGTAGAGCAACCAACTGCCGCCGAATAGGAGCCTTGAGCCCTTCCTGAAACTTAATACACTTTTCACGCTCCGATGCCACCGCCGATGGAGCAAACCTAGCCAACTCATTAAACTTTGCCTTATACTCCTGAACTGACAGATCACCCTACTGCAACCTGTAGAACTCAACTACCTTCTGGTCTCTATACCCCTGCGGAAAATATCGATCATAGAACAGCTCCTCGAACTTGTCCCAACTGATATCACCACCGCGCTCCAGACGCTTAGCTTGTTTCCACCAAGTGTTAGCGCCACCCTCGAGCTTATACGCCGCGAACTCCACACGATACTCCTCAGGCACACCAAGGGTATCTAAATGCTTCAAGATTGAATCCAACCAGTACTCTGCTAACTGCGGATCCCCATTGCCATCAAAAGTCAGAATAGACGCCCGCCAAAATTCCTTAAAATACGCATGCCGACTACCAACACTAGAGTCTTCCGGTCTAGCCCTGGCTGCCATCTGCCGGAAAGCCGCAAACATAGACCTCATCATGCTCTCATCATTTTCGAACTCGGCGTCAGCAGTCGAACGACGTCTAGGTGCCATTCTCTCACTTCTGAAAACAAAATTTGGACTGTCAGAGGTATTTCATTGTCAAACCTATGTGTGCACAATTCCCAAGGTTCATAACCTTGAGCTCTGATACCATTCTGTCACGCCCCGGAGTACGGGAGGTGACGTGGCAGAATATTTAGATTAATTAAAAGAGAATTTAATTGAAACCGATGGTTTAAGAATCAAATTAAATGAGAAATAAGAAGATTTCCACCACATTTTTATAAAAGGATGTATAAATATTAAGCAAGTAATAAAAATTAATAAAGAACCGCGAGTATGGGTTCCACAACCCACAACTTATGCACACACATGGTTCTGACAATATCATAAATACAATCACAGTCCAGATACAGATAAAGTTAAATCTTACATGCCTTGATTTAAATAATACAAAATATAAATCAATCCTCCTAATGCTCCTGAGTTCGGTCCGAAGAATCCTCTCCAAACCTAAATGGGAAACCACCTAGAAGGGGGGAAAATTTAAAACAATAAAACGTGAGCGAAAGGCTCAGTAGGACTATGTTTTATAAATAATTGAATTTAAAGAAACAGTTCATTGTTAGGAGTACTCAAAAGAAAACTTAAACAAATAAATAAATAAATAAATACAAAATTTGAGTAGAGCTGTTCTGACACAGAACAGTCTACTCGTACAATCGAAAACACCATTTTTCTTTTACCTAGGCAAACCATGATATCACCACCGTAGTGGCCCAACTGGGTTTCGGGACCTGCCCCCAAGGTCAATCGCTACACGACCCGATCTCTGATATGGCATCATGCCTTTGTGTTTGTTATCATTATCATTCAAAACCCAATTACCGAGTGTTGTCAATTACGTTCATTATGAAGTTCATTTCATAATCACGGTATATTAAAATATAACCGATAAAACCATTTTCAAACAACCGTTGAAAACATTTTGACAGAAATCCTTTTCAAAGCCAAATCATTTCAAAACCAGGCTACCAAGGAAATAGGATAGAAGTCCTACCTCAATACTCGTGCCGGTGCCCCACACCGTAATCCCGGTCCGCTATACGTTAGCTCCACGGAACCACGAACGATCCTAGATACAAACTAAGTCGATCAATATCTAGTTCGAGACATTCTATGTTACTAAACCATTTCATGATGTCCTAGTGTGCCATTTGTACCTTTAAAATCATCCTATAAGGTTGGAATTTAAATCAGGGTTTAAAACAGTGAAAACGGTGAAAAATCACAAAATTTTCCATGCCTCGGTCGGCCTGCCGGACTCCCTACGTTCGGCCTGCCGGAAGCAAAGTTCGGTCGGCCGAACACTTCCCCAGGTTTGGCCTGCCGGTCGGAAGAACACCGGCCTGCCGATCGAAAGAACACCGGCCTGTCGATCATCACTCCGGCCTGCCGTACAGGCCGAACTGGGAAAATCCAGAAATCCCAGCCACGGGTTTCTCGATCCCCAAAATTTAAATATTGATTCTAACCTGTTTTTCTCAAATATCAGTTATAGAAAACATTCATAGTTGATAGAAAAACATACTAAAACATGTTTGAACCCATTTAAACAAGATTTAAACTCGAAATCCTCAAAAATGAGAAAATGAGGAGAAAAATGAAAAATCTTGAATTCAATCCGTTTTTCTTCAATCTAAGCTTAGATTCTAGTTGTTCTAAGTTCATTTAACTCAAATCCACAGTTTTCTAAGCTTAAACAACCCTAGATTTCAAAAATGCACCAAATTGAAAATTTTGTAAAAAGTTTAGAAATTTCGAATCTAACCTCAAATCGAAGCTTCAATCCGCGTCCTCAGTTGCCGAATCACGTCCCCTAGCCTCCTCCTTGCTAACCCGAAGCTTGGACTCGAATTTGGTTTCAAAAATTTTAGAGAGAGATGTAGAGAGAGAGAGGGTGCCGAGAGAGAGATCAAGAGGAAGAGAGAGAGAGATGCGTGAGAGTGAGGAGAGAGAGAGAGAGGAAGGAAATAAATAGAGAAAATCAAGGGGCAGTTTTACTGTGCGAAAACCATGTGCCGCCCACGGTTTTGTAAAATGGAGTATTTTTAACAATTTATAAATTGTTGTGTTTTAAAACTCAAAACATCATTTTAAAATAATAAGAAATCATTTGGATTCATCAAATTAACAAAACAACCAAAAATTCAAAATCCAACCAAATAATCTAATTAATGTTAAAACGTTAATTATGGCACACTAATTCATCATTTATATTACACTAACATTAAATAAATTTCAGGGCGTTACAGTTTTCCCACCTCAACCCCTTCTCTTGCACTGCTCCCTTCTCTTGGGCCAAAGCACTGACAACCAACCTAGGGCCGCGTTGGACTCTAGCCCTAAAGATAGGGGGTGGCAAACTCTTAACAAGATAAAACCCTAACAGATTTTTCCCCTTTCTCTCATGTGAGAGCGCTACTATGTATAAAAATTATTTATGTTTACTTCCTTATTAGTTTAGCAATGTCGTTCCTAATTTTTATGGATATATAATTGAATTGCAATAAAATTAGTTTGATTAATTATCAAAATATCCTTGGACAAACATTTTTTTTATTGATTACTCATCAAAAATATCCTAAAACATTTTTTTAGTTGTTAATTGGTATGCTTTGGGACTTAAAAAATATATATATATATAACTAGTTTTTCTTTTTTAAGCTCAATATATAACCAACTCATTTAAAACAATTTTTTATTTCAACTGAATTTAGCTCCTCCTCCTCTTCAAAGTAATTTATTGTACTTTTGATCTTGTAAAGAAAGTATATATATAGCTTTTATTTTTTAAGCTCAATATATAACTAACTCATTGAGGACAATGTTTTATTTCAACTGAATTTAGCTTCTTCTTCTGCAAAGGAATTTATTGTATTTTTGATCTCGTAGAGAAGGTAAACAATAGATCAATAACGTAGTTAAGTGGAATAATTATTAAGATATCATTCTTGCAACAACGCCTTGCAAAGTTAAAATATTAACTGTTTAACGTCAACAACAACTACAATAACAACAATATTTGATCTAAATAGCGTGTTTTGTTTTACATTGCTTGGCATATTTTTTTCATGGATTTTTCCTATGGCTACTAATATGTTTCAGTTCACTAGATTGTCTCTTGCCTACCATGGATTAAGCAATACTTTGAAAAAATTGACTGTAATGCCTCAACCCCATATGGGGCCCACCTGGCAGGACCACCAACATAGTCAAGTCTTATAATCATTACTCATATGTACTGTCCCCTCTGAGCACCTAGTGACCTTCAGGGATTTCTTCGCGTCCCCCAACACTTGAACTCAAGACCACCCTCCTTAATACCTAAATTAGGGTTTAAATGAGATCAAAACCTATAAAAACAAGTTAAAGAAAGTTAAGATGCAAAAAGTATGTTTAAGAGCAATTTTGAAAGATTTAAGTATATGAGGTCCTTAGAGGCTGAATTATTTTTTGAGTTCGACATAAAATTATTTGGAAACATCAAGATAGGCAAACTTCGTGAAAAAAAGATCACTTGAACTCTAATCAGAACCAATCAAAAAATGATTTCGATTTCACCAGTCCAAAACACCATCAAGATGAAAACATAAAAGTTGTAGGTCTTGCGAAAACTATAAAATTCACGAACTTTTTGTTAAAATTCAGCATAGATTTTAAGTTACGAGTTTTACAAGATTTAATTACAAAATTTCAAAACAGTAAAATGAGGAAAACTTCATGAAACTGTTTAAGTTAAAGCAAGGAGTTTTTGCAAGTTTTAATACTTTCAAAAAATTGGATATTTTGGTATAGAGCGGTGATTTTTGGTTTCGAGGGCCAAAATGTTAAGATTTTGTATTTTATGTCAAAACCGTAAAACCTTATAGAATTGGATTTTTAACTGTAAAATGTTAGTTTTCTGCACTGCTATGGATAATGAGTAACCATAGATTTTAAGCATAAAGGAATTTAAAGTTTTTATCAAGAAAAGAAAGAAAAACACGGTAAGGGCAAAATCATCAAGATTTTCTATATTACGAGTCCAAACTGTAAAGTTTGGCTAAAATAGATTTTTTTGTGAA
>JAJQZP010000235.1:600000-1051272 GCA_025403435.1 Artocarpus heterophyllus | reverse complement strand
AAGAACCTCCGCGACCTGTGTAGAGAAGTAACGTTCCAGAAGAGCCTCAACCAACTGGTCTTCTTTGCTATTCTCTATCCACAACCGGAGTGAGTGTGGGCTCACACGTACAGCTCTTCCACCGGTGACTCTCCTTCCAACCAACAGAGAGAACCCAAAGCTAGTGTTCGTGATTTGTGAACAAAAGCTCTCAGGGAGTTTTCAGATGCTCACTAGAAGAGTATCACTCTTAATCTCTCAAATTGATCTCAGTAAATCATTAGACTCACTCCCTTTTTATACCTATTGGTCCTTGGGGTCAGTCCATATCAGATTAGGTCTCAAAAATCGAAACAGAATCAAGTTCGGATCAATATCTGATAAGATACGCGTGAAAAACGCGTAATCTTAGCTGTCGCGATCGGCATGCCGAACTGTGAGATAGGCAGGCCGAACTGGCTAGTTCGGCAGGCCGAACTTTCTGATCGGCAGGCCGAACTGCCGAGAAAAAATCTCCGCGAATCTTTTATTTTCCACCCGAGATTCTAAAGGATAAAGTCTCAGTTTTGATTCAAATAGCCAAATAGAAAAGATATCTGATCAAAACAAACTCTATCAAGATAATCTCTAAGAAAATAAATCAATTTAAATAATTCTACAAGTTTATCTTGTTCTAATTGTCCAAAATTAAAACAACCGATAAACAGACAAGAATTATCCGAACACCATAATTCAACAAGTTCATCTTGAACTAATTTCTTACAAAATTAATTCAACCGATAAACAGACATGAATTATTTGATTCTTATAAATTTTAAACCAATCTGATAAATCCGACATAAGTCACCAATTATTGGAAAAGCACGCCGTGTCGTTACAGGACTTTGTGAGCTAGCAAAGGGGACCAAAATGGACCTATAAAGTTCAAGCTCATGATAATTATGAAACCCAATATCCCACATATACATTTCACAATTATCAACTCCAACGCTACTCCACTAAAAGCTTGGAGCTGCACTCTCGAACTTTATAGAATTACGAAGCTCATGTAGCTAAGTCTCCATGACATATCATAGTGTATCGCATCCCCATATGATCATCCATAATCGGCTTAAGGACAAGTTCTGTCTTACCTTCCCGATTATTTTTATCTTACGTTCCATTGTCTCACCATTAGAAAACTTACCATCCAAAGATAGTATACCATTCGGTTACACCTATGTATCCAAATGGTTGAGCGCTCCAGTTTTCCAATTACAGGACAACGCATATAAGAGGATATCATTACTTCTAAAGAGGAGCTATGGATTCCATATCTATGAATAACAAGTCTACGCTATCAAGAGTCATGCCTCCAACGTACCGGCATGCATGCCACTATAGAGATGTGGGAGTCACCCATTGGTACATCAAAAGACACAAGTCGAGACAACGGGCCCATTATTCATCTCAGGATTAAGATACAATACAAAAGACTGTCTAAAGTGAATCGATTTGCCAAGACAGAATTATTAATCCAAATCAATTCACTTTATGTCCCGATCCAACACATCGTCACCTATGACAACGCGCCAATGTTTCTATTCACGGAGTCCAACTCCGATGGCCAAGACAAACCATCTCCCAAAAGGGATATAGACAACATAACAATCTTTACATGAATAAAGCGCCCAACTTTATTCCCTCGATTGCGGATCATATATTTTAGACCATCACCTTAAGAGTCGTGTCTACCGCATAATCATCCCATCATATGCCCAACTCTTAAGGTTTAGACTGACAGTCTCAGACTACTGTTTGCTTATCATACATTCAACAAATATGAACGTAAAGAGGACAATATTTGGTATATATAAATGAATAAATTCTTTATTGATAAAAATGTCTCCAAAAACGTATTACATTTTTACTCCTTAGAGCATACATGTCTAACAGGAACTACCTCAAGATCCCCAAGGAACTTGCGGAGCCACACTGCTTCTTTCGAAGCATCACTAGCCGCCACATACTCGGCCTCCATCGTTGAATCCGAAGTGCAATCTTGCTTCGCACTTCTCCAACTGATGGCACCGCCACCTAGAGTAAACACAAACCCCGAAGTCGATTTCTTAGAATCCAGACAGGATTGAAAATCCGAATCAGTGTATCCTAGAGGAGTCAAGTCCTCACCCGAATGCACAAGCATATACCCTCGAGTCCTTCTCAGGTACTTGAAAATATGCTTTACCGCAACCCAATGGTTTGGTCCTGGATCCGCCTGAAATCGACTCACAATCCCGACCGCATAGCTAATATCCGGTCGAGTGCAAAGCATGGCATACATGAGACTACCCATTGCCGAAGCATAAGGCACCTTCTTCATGTATTCTCTTTCTTCATAAGACTTTGGAGAGTCTTTCTTAGAAAGAGTAATTCCAGACCTAGATGGTTGCCCACCTTTCTTGGAATCCTGCATTGCAAACCTCTTGAGAATTTTATCTATGTAGCCGGCCTGTGACAAAGCTATCATTTTGTTCTTCCTATCCCGAAAGATCTGGATACCGAGAACAAAATTAGCCTCACCTAAGTCCTTCATGTCAAACTGCTTGGTCAACCATAATTTGACCGATGACAATGCCCCAACGTCATTGCCAATTAGCAGAATGTCATCTACATAGAGCAGTAGAAAAACCACCTTCCCATCCTTTATGTGTTTGTAAACACATGGTTCATCCACATTTTGTGAGAACCCATAAGTCTTGATCACTTGATCAAATCTTATGTTCCAAGAACGGGATGCCTGCTTAAGTCCATAAATTGACTTTAGCAGCTTACAAACCTTACCCTCTTGACCCGCAACCTTGAACCCGTCTGGTTGTTCCATATAAATGGACTCATCAAGATAGCCATTTAGAAAAGCCGTCTTGACATCCATCTGTCAAATCTCGTAGTCGAGAGCGGCAGCTATGGACAAGAGAATCCGGATGGACTTAAGCATGGCTACAGGCGAAAAGGTTTCCTCATAATCGATTCCTTCCTTTTGCGTATAACCCTTAGCTACCAGTCTAGTCTTAAAGGTTTCGACCTTTCCATCCACTCCTCTTTTCCTCTTGTAGATCCACTTACACCCTATGGGTTTTACCCCTTCGGGAAGATCCACAAGCTCCCAGACCCGATTAGTCTCCATAGACTTCATCTCTATGTTCATGGCCTCTGTCCAGAGTCTTGAATCAACATCCTCCATAGCTTCTGCATAAGTATAAGGATCCCTGTCATGTTCATCTGGTTCAGCCAAAAAGACTTCCCCATTGAACATATACCTCTCAGGTTGATGCCTGATCCTCCCACTATGCCGAAGCCCCTGAGATTGTTGTTCAAGTTTATTTGGTTTTTTCTACACTGATCGAAACGGTTTCATTCGGAACCTCCGGAGTGATTTGATCACTCCTTAACTCCTCAAGCACCACTTTGCTTCGAGGTTTAAAGTCGTCCATGTAACTTTCCTCAAGGAAAGTTGCATTAGTTGAAACCACGACTTTATTTTCCTTTGGGTTATAAAAATAACCCCCTTTAGTCCCTTTTGGATATCCTATAAACACGCAAACTTCTGAACGTGCTTCCAACTTATTCGGATCCTTAAACAGGACATGAGCTGGACATCCCCATATGCGAATATGGTTTAAGGATGTCTTCCATCTTGTCCACAACTCGTGAGGAGTTTTAGGGACCGATTTTGAAGGCACATTATTCAAAAGATAACATGCGGTTTGTAGTGCATATCCCCAAAAGGATAAAGGCAATGATGAATAACTCATCATGGACCGAATCATGTCCAACAAAGTCCTATTCCTTCTCTCCGCTACGCCATTCTGCTGCGGAGTGCCCGGCGCAGTCAAATGGGATAAAATTCCATTCTCTAACAAGTGTCCCAAGAACTCTTCAGAAAGGTATTCCCCACCTCGATCCGATCGAAGTGCCTTTATGGGTTTACCCAATTGCTTTTCCACTTCAGCCCGAAACTCCCTAAACTTATCATAAGTTTTGCTTTTGTGGTGCATTAGGTACACATACCCATATCTTGAGTAATCGTCAATAAAAGTGACAAAGTACTCATACCCTCCTCGTGCCCGGATGTTCATCGGTCCGCAAACATCACTATGCACAAGTTCTAGAACCCCTTCGGCCCTATTGCCCTTAGACCCGTATGGTCTTTTGGTCATTTTACCCTCCAAACAAGACTCACATTGAGGTATAGATTCCACCTTTAAGTGACTTAAAGGTCCATCCCTTACCAACCTTTGAATCCTATTCAGGTTAATATGGCCAAGGCGCAAATGCCAAAGATAAGTCTTATTAGAGTGAGAAGTTTTAAGTCTTTTTGAGTCATTATCATTTATCTCAGCATTAAGCAATAAGTCCATCTTAGGTTTGATAAAATATAGATTATTTTGCATCCATCCAGAACAGATAAAAGATTTGTTTTTACGAATCACCACTTTTTCATTAAAAGATACCACGTAGGAGTCTTTAAATAAAGAAGATACAGAAATTAAATTCCTTTTAAATTTAGGAACATAAAAACAATCTCGCAAAATTAAACTCCTATAATTATCAAAATAAAGATGGACATCTCTCACTGCTTCCGCTGAGACCAAGGATCCATCGCCCATCCGAAGCGTTAAGTCTTCACGAAGTAGACTTCTCGTTTCTTTGAATCCCTGCAGAGAAACACAAACATGATTAGTTGCACCGGAATCTATGACCCAAATGTCATTGGATTCCTCAACCAAACAAGTTTCTAAATATAGAAGATCACACCTACCTCCCTTGGAAAGGAAGTCCTTGCAATGCTTCTTTATATGCCCGACCTTACCACAGAAGAAGCACTTAAGCTTCTTTGGGTTCTTCTTCTTCTTTTTCTTGCTCTTGGTTGCAGCAGGAATAGAAGACTTGCCACTCTTGGCCCGTTGCTTCTTTCCATTTCTAGAGTTAGAATTGGAACCAGAAGCAGCTACCATATTGGCCTCACCACCAGCAAGAGACTCCCTGATCAGCAGTTCAAACTCCTGTAACTGTTTCATCAGTTCTGTCAAGGTCATATCCCGTCTATTGCTCAAATTAAAAGTAGCTCTAAACGGAATAAATTCCTTAGACAGAGTCTCAAAGACCATAGTCATCTGAGTTTCAGCATCGATGTCGGCTCCATTGGTTTGTGCCTCAGCGAGGTAACCCATGACCAACATCATGTGCTCCTTTACAGATGTCCCCGGTCTCTGTCTATAGTTTAAGAGCTTTCGAAGCGCCCCTTGCCGCTTTGTTATAGCTTGGCCTCCAAACATGTCCTCAAGATTATCCAAGATCTGCTTCGCAGTCTCATAATCCTGATGTTGAGCCTGCAGCACGTTGTTCATGCTAGCCATAACATAGCAGCGGGCCTGATCATTAGCATCTTTCCAGCGGTCGTACGCTTGGAATTGCTCATTACTTGAGTCTCCCGTAGGCTCGGGAAGACAAGGAGTTGTCAGTACATATTTCAGTTTCTCAAAGGATAGGACGATGTCCAGGTTCCGTTTCCAATCATTATAGTTCTCACCGGTTAATTGGTTTTTGTCAAGTATCGATGATAAAGCGTTTTTAGACATTTTCAATCTACAATAAAGAATCATATACCAAACATAAGCAAACACATATAATAATTTAGTAAGATAACACAATCATGTAAAATCATACAAATGTGTTTATGTGTCAAAACCTTGAAAATATCACAACCTTACAACGATAATTCCCAACTCAGAATTCAACAAGCTCCTAGGGGAGTCATGCCAAATTCAATTAGGAACACGAATCCCCTCCTGATTAATATATGCCATCTAGGACCCGTATGATCCAGCATATACTAATAATCGTTTCTTTGGCCATTAATTTTATTAACAGAGCTCCTAGGGGAGGTTAATAATAAAATTAACGTGAGTGTATAACCACCGTTTCAATATTTTATCCATGATTTATAATCACCACCTAGGGGTGTGCAACCATAAATCATACTAAAATACCTTATCCTTTCAGAGATCCAATCTGATACATGATAGAAATCCCTTCCTAGGGGTCAGGACCACCATGTTCTTCCTATGGACCAACGATGGAGGCCTTAGGTTCTCTCTTTGAAAACCTTCTCCCACTCAATCTTTTGAAGTCAAGGTTTTATTTTAAAATTATGCATAAACAAATTTAATATGAGCGGCACTCCCTATTCTATATGGCATGTTATCAATATACATGGTAAATCAAATTATAATGCAGACAAGCAAAGCAATCAAGCAAAGCTACAAGAAAAATAATAATAATAACCGTAATATTATGGTTCCACCCTAGAGAATAGAAAAACTAAGATTACAAGAGAATAATCGAGACATTTATCGATTCTTCATCCTTGAATCCTCAAGCTGTATCCTTCTTTATGTAATATCCATCTTCAAATCCTCAATCCCGTATGAATCGAACACTTCATATTTTCGGTCATATCCAAATTTAATGTTTTTCAGAATCGTCCCAAAAATAAAATTAAAACTGCATTGGAAAAATCGCACCTTTTCTGGACACCTGGCAGCTCTCGGTCGGCAGGCCGATCTAGGTGATCGGCCTACCGATCATGAAGGTTCGGCCTGCCGAACATGAAGGTTCGGCCTGCCGGTAGAGCACCAAAATTTCTGCCCCACTGTCGGCCTGCCGGACCTTACGTCCGGCCTGCCGAACTGTGAGGTCCGGCATGCCGACCGAGCAGAAGAAACCTTAATCCAGAAATACAATTTTAATGCAATTCATCAATTTTATTTTCAACAATTCAAAATATAAAATTAGAGACTCAGGAAATACCTAGAGGCGCCATTATCAATCTTTAAGATCTGACTTCTCGTTCCGTCTTCTCCGAATAATTATTTAATTACAAAATTCTTACGAATTAAAAATTAAATAATAATTCCTAGACGGAGATGATAGTCCGCCATCTAATTACATGAAAAACCTACATACACATTCTAACCTCTAAGGAACCATAACCGGTATTAATTAATTGATACATAATTAAACAACAATTTAATCAACCATAATTAATTAATAAACATTCACCACATAATCCATGACAACATATATATTATATAGAAACCTAGAGTGCCATCTCTCTATAAAATTTAATTCAAGCATTGGAGAGATTAAGATCACAAAATTTATGCATATAACATGATCACAAACTTGCAAATTTATGTAAAAACCTCGGCTCTGATACCAATTGTTGGAAACAAAGTGCGCAGCGGAATTTTAAAAATTTTTCATCAGAGTATTTTCCAAAACACAAGTTTGACATGTTATATGTATAAATTAAACAGATCTTACTAACCTCAGTGTGCCGAAGAACCTCCGCGACCTGTGTAGAGAAGTAACGTTCCAGAAGAGCCTCAACCAATTGGTCTTCTTTGCTATTCTCTATCCACAACCGGAGTGAGTGTGGGCTCACACGTACAGCTCTTCCACCGGTGACTCTCCTTCCAACCAACAAAGAGAACCCAAAGCTAGTGTTCGTGATTTGTGAACAAAAGCTCTCAGGGAGTTTTCAGATGCTCACTAGAAGAGTATCACTCTTAATCTCTCAAATTGATCTGAGGAAATCATTAGACTTACTTCCTTTTTATACCTATTGGTCCTTGGGGTCAGTCCATTTCAGATTAGGTCTCAAAAATCAAAACAGAATCAAGTTCGGATCAATATCTGATAAGATACGCGTGAAAAACGTGTAATCTTATGTGCGCTGATAGGCAGGCCGAACTGTCTAATAGGCAGGCCGAACTGGCCAGTTCGGCAGGCCGAACACGTCATCCGGCAAGCCGAACTGTCGAGAAAAAATCTCCACGAATCTTTTATTTTCCACCCGAGATTCTAAAGGATAAAGTCTCAGTTTTGATTCAAATAGCCCAATAGAAAAGATATCTGATCAAAACAAACATTATCAAGATAATCTCTAAGAAAATAAATCAATTCACAATAATTCTACAAGTTTATCTTGTTCTAATTGTCCAAAATTAAAACAACCGATAAAAAGACAAGAATTATCCGAACGCCATAATTCAACAAGTTCATCTTGAACTAATTTCTTACATAATTAATTCAACCGATAAACAGACATGAATTATTTGATTCTTATAAATTTTAAACCAATATGATAAATCCGACATAAGTCACCAATTATTTGAAAAGCACGCCGTGTCGTTACAGGATTTTGTGAGCTAGCAAAGGGGACCAAAATGGACCTATAAAGTTCAAGCTCATGATAATTATGAAACCCAATATCCCATATATACATTTCACAATTATCAACTCCAACGCTACTCCACTAAAAGCTTGGAGCTGCACTCTCGAACTTTATAGAATTACGAAGCTCGTGTAGCTAAGTCTCCATGACATATCATAGTATATCACATCCCCATATGATCATCCATAATCGGCTTAAGGACAAGTTCTGTCTTACCTTCCCGATTATTTTTATCTTACGTTCCATTGTCTCACCATTAGAAAACTTACCATCCAAAGATAGTATACCATTCGGTTACACCTATATATCCAAATGGTTGAGCGCTCCAGTTTTCCAATTACAGGACAACGCATATAAGAGGATATCATTACTCCTAAAGAGGAGCTATGGATTCCATATCTATGAATAACAAGTCTACGCTATCAAGAGTCATGCCTCCAACGTACCAGCATGCATGCCACTATAGAGATGTGGGAGTCACCCATTGGTACATCAAAAGACACAAGTCGAGACAACGGGCCCATTATTCATCTCAGGATTAAGATACAATACAAATGATTGTCTAAAGTGAATCGATTTGCCAAGACAGAATTATTAATCCAAATCAATTCACTTTATGTCCCGATCCAACACATCGTCACCTTTGACAACGTGCCAATGTTTCTATTCACGGAGTCCAACTCCGATGGCCAAGACAAACCATCTCCCAAAAGGGATATAGACAACATAACAATCTTTACATGAATAAAGCGCCCAACTTTATTCCCTCGATTGCGGATCATATGTTTTAGACCGTCACCTTAAGAATCGTGTCTACCGCATAATCATCCATCATATGCCCAATTCTTAAGGTTTAGACTGACAGTCTCAGACTACTGTTTGCTTATCATACATTCAACGAATATGAACGTAAAGAGGACAATATTTGGTATATATAAATGAATAAATTCTTTATTGATAAAAATGTCTCGTATTACATTTTTACTCCTTAGGGCATACATGTCTAACATTCATGCCCAAAAACGTAACCACTGCCCTTTTCACATCCTACCATTCCTCTATAATCAATCATTATATATAGAGTTAGTTTTCCTAACCATGCTTCTCAATTCGTAACAACACATGTCAAATCAATTTTATTTCTCGCTGTATAATATAGGACGAGTTCACGTCATTGTCTCATAAGTGATATTTATATAATAGCAGTTCAACATACATTTATATCTTGCAATGTAAATAACAAATTTTAATCTCACAAAAACCTCACAAACGATCAGTAACAGAATCCCTATCTCTTGATGAATACAACGTTGATAACTTCCAACTCACGATACTAAGTTCACCACATAAACTCCAAGTATTTTGTTGTCCTACGACGTATAAAATAACCATACTTTAACTTAATTTCTATTCTATAATCATGTGACGCCCTGCATTTTTAGACAATCACTTAACTTTTTTAAACATTGTTTCTTAAACATTAATCTTACTTACTTAGTAAGAAAAATACTGAAATAATTTTTTTTTTCTTTTTTTTCCTTAACATCCTTTAAGAAGTTCTTAAAAACTGTTGCGACTTTGTCGCAATTTAAGTTGAAACATTACTCAACACATGACTTTAAACTATTTCAAATCGTTTCTCAAAACTTATTAAGAAACACTTATTGAATCATTAATTAAAACTTAACTTTATAAGTAAATAAAATATTTCATAAATATATTGTAAAACTTTGAAAACATTTCTTAAAACTTTGATTTTTGTAGAACATTGAAAACACAATATCAAATAGTGGAAAACATTTCTTTTGAATAGCGGAAGCATACCATAGTGGTATCCATACCCGAATCTCTGCATCTGCCCTCTGCAACACCAGGCTCCCCAAACAGGTTCTATTGGTTACCTATAGAACTATCTACGGCATAAAGAAACTTTTAATGAGCTTTTGCTCAGTAAGTTCAAAACATAAACTCACAAATTATTTTAAAATGCTTTAAAAACTTTTCTCCTAAAAACCTTTCTCTTAAAACGTTTTTCATGAACATTTCTGAAAACGTTTTTCATAAAACATTTCTTGATTTGGTTTTTTTATAACACATCATTTATAAACCTTTTCTTGTAAACATTTAACATAAAACATTCCTAAGAATGTTTTTCATAACATAAAAATATTTCATGACAAGGAAAACAAGCAACATCAAAATGCATGTTTTTATTTATGCTCAATTATGAACTTTCAATTATAAGCGTCTTATGAACCTTCTTTTCTTACTTTAACTTTCTATCTTTGTTCTTTAACTTTTCTTATCTTACTTAAGTATTCGTACCAACATCATCAATCATTATATCATAAACATAATGCTTCCCTTATGGAGGACTTGAGACCATCGAGCACTGAGGTCATGTACTTCACATCAAGGAGATCAAACTTTAACTTTACCTATGTAACTTACATCAAGGAGGCTGGTACGACACTTTCTTTTTATCTTTACTTTACCTTCTTATTAACTTTAGTGAGCATATCAAATGCAATCACATTATATGCAAACACATTTGCAAATCATAATTGTTCTCTTTGAAACTTATTGCATAACAAATGCAACATAAAACTAATTACTTAAACTGTAAAACATTATGCATTAACAAAATGCAAAACATACTTTAAACATAATTTTTGCAAATACATTGCAAACTTTTACTTGATCTTTTAAAACTTTATGCATATCAAATGCAATCATGCTTTAACATAATAGTTGCAAATACATTACAAATCTTGATTTAAACTATAAAACTTTTTGCATAACAAATGCAAACATACTTTTAAAAACAACTTGTATAACAATTGCAAACACATTTGCAAACATATGTATATATATATAAACATTTAAAAACTATTTACTTCATGTTGCAGGTGAGGTTTGAAACTAACCTAGACTACGCTCTAGTGTTTTTTATTCAGTTCCTTTTTCTTTCATTAGTCGGCTTTTGTGTTCTGATCAAACGATAGCCAACTTTTTAGTTAACTTTTCTTATTATCAATCTACTCGATTGATGACATAATTGAAACATTAAACATTCATTCCTTTTTTTTTTCATAACTTGGTATGCTATCAGTTTACCCTTTCTTTTACTTAATTTTGCAATCCACCAGGTTACATTTTCCTTTGCATAATTATATAACTATCTGGTTACCATTCTTTCTACTAAGTTCGGTAACCCCTCAGGTTACCTCATTCTTTACTTGACTTTGTAACCTACCGGGTTCCCTTTGTTCTTAAGCGTCGCTTAGTTAAACTTCCCTTCTCACTGGCAGTTTCATTACTTAAGGTATTACAGAACATTTTTTGTCTAAGAATGTTTTGCTAGTTTGAAGTATTTGACTCTACTTCAGCCGTTTTATTAAAAATGACGTTTTTACTCCTAACGGGTTTTTTCGTCCATTTTGTAGCTTTATAAAACTCACTGCTTAACTTCATCGTTTTATTACCTACATATTACTGAAAAATTCCCACTAAGGAACTGCTTAACTTCATCGTTTTATTACCTACATATTACAGAAAAATTCCCACTAAGGAACTTTTCTTGATATCGGGCGTTTCGGATCCGTTTTGACATTTTTTCATAAAATGACCATTTTACTCCTAACGTTTTTCTTTCATTCTTTCATCGACTAAACTTTAATTTCTTTAAAACTTAGCATCTATGATACTTACTGCTATAGTAGTGGAGGAAACTAATGTTCTCTTGTAAAAACTCAGTTTTCACATAATTTTACGGTTTTGGCCCAAAACAGAAAAATCTTTACATTTTTGCCCTTGGAACCAAAAGCGACCACTTTATACCAAAACGTCTATTTTTTCATAGGGAATAAAACTTACAAAAGCACCATGGTCAAATTCAATACATTTCATAATGTTTCTATTTCTTTAAATTTTGTACTTAAAATTTCGTAAAATTCATAGCTCCTAAACCGAACAGAATTTTGAAAAACTGTTTACGTTGTTTTAATAATTTCAATGCGTTTTACAAATTTTATGTTTTAACTTTCTTGAAATTCCATCATTAAAGTAAAATTTTGGCTGATTTTCAAATCTACTAAGAATTAGCAAAACTATGCAATTTAGTTCTTTTAGAATTTTACAAAAGTTTATTCACAAAAGTTGTTTCCTTCACTGTGTTGACAATTTCCAGACCTTACTTGGAACATAAATTGGCCTCTAAGGCCCTCTAGACCATCATTCTTGAAAACTAACTAAACTTTGCAATTTTACCAATTTTTTATTTTTAAATGCAAAATCCCTACTTTCTTTCTTTTTTTCATCATCTCCATCATCATAAAGCATAAAAAAATCATGCCATAAAGTCCATTTACATGCCATAGCTCAAAACATATCATCAAACACTTGGCATGCATAAAAAACATAAACTTTAACTTAAGTAAAAAGACTAGGTTTTTACCTAATCCATGCAAAGGGCTTGTCCTTTCTTGATCACTTGTAAGCATCTCAAAACCCCTTAAAAACCATCCATGACATGTCGCGCCCCGGAGTACGGGAGGTGACATAGCAGATTATTTAGATTAATTAAAAGAGGATTTAATTGAAAATCATGAGTTTAGGGCTTCAGTTAAATATAAAATGTGAGGTTCTTTTAAAACAACACCTTATAAAAGAGTTCATATAATTAGGCAGTTGAAATCATTAAACGAATAAAAATAAAATAGTAAACCCGTGAGTATGGGTCTCACAGACCCACAACTTGTGCACACACATGGTACTGACAATATCATAAATACAATCACAGTCCAAGTACAAATAAAATTAAGATCTTACATGCCTTGATTAAAATAATACAAATAAGTTCACTAGTCCCTCTAATGCTCATGTTTCTTGTCCGAAGAATCCTCTCTAAACCTAAATGGAAAACCACCTAGAGGGGAAAAATTTAAAAAAAACAGATAAAACGTGAGCGAAAGGCTCAGTAAGACTAAGTTTTATAAAATAATTCAATTTAAAGAAACAGGTCGTTATTCAGGAGTTTTTTTAAAAGAAACTTTAAATAAATAATCAAATAAATAAAGTTAAGTAAAACCGTCCTTACCCCAAACAGTTTACTTAGAAAATCAAAAATATCATTCTTTTATTCCAAGGCAAACCATAATAGTATCACCACCGTAGTGGCCCAGCTGGGTTTCGGGACCTGCTCCCAAGATCGATCGCTACACGACCCGATCTCTGATATGACATCATGCCTATATGTTAATTATCATCATCATTCAAAACCCAATTACCGAGTGTTGTCATTTACATTTATTATGAAGTTCATTTCAGTTATCGGTATATTAAAATACAACCGATGAATTCATTTTCAAATAACCGTTGAAAACATTTTAATAGAAATCCTTTTCAAAGCCAAATCATTTTGAAACTAGGCTATCAAGGAAGGGTAGAAGTCCTACCTCAATACTCATGCCGGTGCCCCACACCGTAATCCCGGTCCGCTATACGTTAGCTCCGCGGAACCACGAACGATCCTAGATACCAACTAAGTCGATCAATATCTAGTTAAAGACATTCTATATTACTAAATCATTTCATGATGTCCTAGTGTGCCATTTGTATCTTTTTATAAGGTTGGAATTTAAATCAGGGTTCAAAACAGTTAAAACGGGTGAAAATCACAAAAATTTTCATGCCTCGGTCGGCCTGCTGGACTCTCTGCTTCGGTCGGCCAAACTGTACAGTTCGGCCTGCCGGAAGCCAGGTCTGGCTGGCCGGTCATTTCTCCAGGTTCGGCCTACCGGACGAAAGAACACCGGCCTGCCGATCCCTATTCTGGCCTGTCGAACACGCAGTTCGGCCTGCCGAGCTAGGAAAACCCAAAAATTCTAGCCACAGGTTTTTTGATCCCCGAAATTCAAATATTAATTCTAACCTGTTTTTCTCAAATCCCAGGCATAGAAAACAATCATAGTTGATAGAAAAACATATTAGAACACATTTGAACTCATTTAAACAAGATTTAAACTCAAAAATCTCAAAAATCTGAAAATGAGAAAATGAGGAGAAAAATGAAAAATCTTGAATCCAATCCATTTTTCTTCAATCTAAGCTTAGATTCTAGTTGTTCTAAGTTCATTTAACTCAAATCAAGGGTTTTCTAGGCTTAAACAAACCTAGATTTCAAAAATGCACAAAATTGAAAATTTTGGAAAAAGTTTAGAAATTTCAAATCTAACCTCGAATCGAAGCTTCAATCCGCGTTCTCGGTTGCCAAATAACGTCCCCGAGCTTCCTCCTTGCTAACCCGAAGCTTGGATTCGAATTTGATTTCAAAATTTTAAAGAGGAATTGAGAGAGGGAGATGGCTCACGGGTGAAAGAGAAAAGAGAGAGAGAGAGAGAAACCGGAGAGAGTGAGGAGAGTGGAGAAAGAGAGAGAATAAATAGAGGAAAACGTTGGGCGGTTTTACTGTGCGAAAACCATATGCCGCTCACGGTTTTGTAAAACGGAGCATTTTTAATATTTTACAAATTGTTATGTTTTAAAACTCAAAACATCATTTTAAAACAATAAGAAATCATTTGAATTCATCAAATTAACAAAACAACCAAAATTTAAAAATTCAACCCAATAATCAAATTAATGTTGAAACATTAATTATGGCACACTAATTCATCATTTATATTACATTAACATTAAATAAATTTCGGGGCGTTACATGACACAACCCGTGAAAATCCCATCCAAATCATGAATAAAACCCTTCATCATAATAGGAAAACCTTAGGTTTTACCTTGAAAACTCTTAAATCCTCATCTCCTTCACTTGTTCTTATTTCCTCACATGATTTGGAGCTTAGGATTCATCAAAACTTTGAGAGAAAATAGCATAGGGGGGACGGTTTTGGGCTAGGGAAGAAATGGAAGAAAAAATAAAGAATTTTTCCTCAAATTTTCTTTTTATTCTTTATTTTCATTTTTGGCAACTTGGTGACTTATCAAGATTAGTCACCATTTTGCATTAATTGGGGTTAAAATTTTTGCTTAGTCTTGGCAACATTTGATTGGCCACATCAAGGGTATTTTGGTAATTTTAACCATATTTGATGACTTATCATCATCATCATCACTTGACATCATCTTTGGCTTAACTTGGCCTTTTATGATTGGGCCACATTAATAAATATGGTGGCCCAATCAAAACTCCTAAGGTGGCCCCTTGGTGGTTCCCACATAACTTTTTGCACAGTCTAAATTTATGTTGGTAGTATTTTTCTGTACTACTGGTATTCCTTTCTATACAATTCATAAGGTCCTGCAATCTCCCATACTTGTTTTCATTCATCACATAATGTAATTTTAACATTATCTAACTTTGTACAGTCTAAATTTATATTGACAGTATTTTCTTATACCGTCGGTATATTCTCTATATTGTTACAGCATTTCTTATTCATCTATATTCTTCAAACAGTATTATTCCTATACTGCTTTAACTTAAACAGTCTAATTTTTATACTGCTTATCTTTAAACAGTCAAATTCCTACATTGCATTACTTTTACAATGTCATTTTTATACTACATAACTTTATCAGTGTATTTTCTTATACTGCATTATTCTAATACTGTATAATTGTTCATATTATTATACAATATTTTTCTTAAACTGTTTTTTTATCTTAACATAATCCTTAACTTATTGCATTTTTAATGTACTAAAAATGCTTGGGTGTTACAAATCATGTACCATATATTCTATTAGTGTGCCATAATTATTAATATAAAACCCTTGGAACATTCCATAACACAAAACTATGAAAAACAAATGAGTTTGAACTCTCGATCGGCCTGCTAATCAATTACTTACAGCCTGCCGATCAAACTACACATTTTAAGCCTCTCTGCCGGCCTGCCGATCTATAAGGTTTGGCTCGTCGGTTTGGCAGAGTTCAACCTGCCGCTCTGAAAGGTTCGGCCTGTCAAACTTACCAATGAGTCTGGCCTGTCGACAGAAGAATTTCTAGAAATTCTAGTTTTTTATTTCGAAGATTTCAAACTTTAAAATTCAATCCGACCCTTTTATCAACTTCCAGGAAAAATAGAAAATACATAAAAACTATGAAGCATCTCACTTAAACACATGTAGATCATTTTTCTTAAAATTTTCATACTCAATACATAAATCTAAACCAAAGATCAAAACTATTCAAAACTAGTTCAAAAACTCATTTTAAACAAAGATCTATATAAATCAAGCTTCAAAAAAGTTGTATAATTACCCAAAAACATCAAAAATATATTTTTTTAGACAAATCTCATGCTAAAACACGAATTTAGATCAAAGTTTTAACTTAAAAAACCTTATCTCAAGCTTGAAGAAAAATAGTAATTTTGCTTGCAAAAATCCTTAATCTTTGGTTTGTGATTTTGGGAGATCTAAGAAATTAACCTTAGATTTCTCTCTTGATTACCTTGAAGTTGGGTTGATGATCTCGATTTTGAAGCAAACAAGGGAGAGAGAAAGACAAGAAAACGGGAGAGAAAGAGAGAGTTGACGTGAGAAGAAGAAAAGGGAAAGAATAAGAAAGAAAATGAAAAGAAAAAGAAAAGAATGGGGAACAAAATGGAACAGGAGCAAGTAAGATCAAGTCTCCAAGGAAGATTGTAGCAAATAATGCTAAATGGTATTTTTGTAATTAAATTAAAGTTTCAAGGGCATTTTGGTTAATATACTAAATAGGTATAAAAAAATATTAAAAAATTTAAAAATAGGTAGAAATAAATAATGTGAAATAGATTTTAGATGAAATAAAAATTTTGATTGACACACTAATAATTAATTTAATCATAATAATACATGTTAGGAAAATAACGGGTATTACAAATAACTAATAACGTTGAATACTTGTCACGCTATATCATCAATTGTTATTAAAATATACATTTTTTAGATGTGTAACCATTGAATCATGAAAAACAAATATGTATATATATATATTCAATGTAACAAGTCTATATATATATAACGGCCCAAAATTTTTTTATATATTTATTTGTCTATTTTGATGTATGCCCAGTGGTTAAAAGATAAGCATGTCATTTGAATAAAGGAGTAAAAAAAAGAAATGACCGTGCCTAGTAGTTAGTTTTCTAATGCAATGAAAGACTTATTGACCCAAAAAAAAAAAAAAATCAAAATTGTTGGGGTTGACAAGAGTGTCTAAAAATAGATCTCTATTAAATTTATAACCATGGATAGATAGCCACAGAAAGAGAAGAGACCCCAATTGGGGCGCTTGACCACTAAATACACTTTTCTCCTCCCTCATTTTTAAACAAAATATAGAACAAAAAAAATATTTTTCTTCCTTTTTCCTATTACCATCTCTCCTTCTGACCAAGAAAGAGTTCTTTCTGCATGAAATCAAGGAAAATTATTATTGTATTCAACGTAAAAATCCACAAAGCGTTATTATGGTTACGTGCCAACATTTTTAAAGAAATTGGCTGCTCCATTGTAGTAATCTCAACAAAACCATAGAGGGGAGTTAAGAATCGGATTATAGGATCGGAATTGTTGTCCTTAAAGATGGCAGCGGCGGAACTAGGATCGGCGACGACGAACAAAACCGAAGATACAATTGTGTGTTACGCCCCTAATATGATAACAACAAACGGCGTGTGGCAAGGCGATAACCCGTTGGACTACTCCCTCCCTCTCTTCATCTTGCAGCTTACCTTGGTGGTCGTCACCACCCGCGTTCTCGTTTTCCTCCTCAAACCCCTTCGCCAACCGCGCGTCATCGCTGAAATCTTGGTATGGTTAGAAGAATTACGTAATAGTTTCCTTTTTTTTTTTTTGGGGATTGTTCTGTTTTAGAATTTAGAATTTACACATTTTCATTGTTTTTGTTCTAATGCAATCATGCTCTAAAGCTACAATGTTTTTTTTCCTTTTGATATAGAGAATATGGAAGAGGATTTAAAATCTTACCTTCTCAATTCTACACGAATAACTTCCTAAGGGTCATATGACCACCACACATTTCTCACAATTTTCTATTTTTTTTTCTCAATTTTGTTTCATTTTAAATAGTTAAATTAATTTTCTTCTTGTTTAATCAGGGTGGTGTAATACTGGGTCCTTCGGTTTTAGGACGCAACCGAAGATTTGCCAACGCATTGTTCCCTCTAAGAAGTGTGATGGTTCTTGAGACAATGGCAAATGTGGGTCTCCTCTATTTCCTCTTCCTTGTTGGAGTGGAGATGGACCTTTCCGTGATTAGGCGAACCGGGAGAAAGGCTTTGGCCATTGCAATCGCCGGTATGGTGTTGCCCTTCATCATTGGCGCCTGCTTCTCCTTCGTTCTTCACAAAAATGATGAGACCATGACACAAGGCACTTTCATTCTCTTCCTCGGTGTTGCCCTCTCCGTCACTGCTTTCCCCGTGCTTGCCAGAATCCTTGCGGAGCTCAAGCTCATCAACACGGAGATCGGCAGGATTGCCTTGTCCTCTGCTCTGGTCAACGACATGAGCGCTTGGATTCTCCTGGCTTTGGCCATTGCTTTGGCTGAGAACCAAGCCACTTCCTTGGCCTCCCTCTGGGTGATTTTGTCTAGCGCAGCCTTCGTTGCCTTCTGCATTTTGATTGTGCGGCCAATTGTGTCGTGGATGATCCGAAGGACGCCAGAGGGGGAGAGCTTCAGCGAGTTCCACATATGTCTCGTTCTCACCGGGGTTATGTTGTCCGGGTTCATCACAGACGCCATTGGAACGCATTCTGTTTTTGGGGCCTTTGTTTTTGGATTGGTTATTCCAAATGGACCACTTGGGGTTACTCTGATAGAGAAGCTTGAGGATTTTGTTTCAGGGCTTCTGCTTCCTCTCTTCTTTGCCATAAGCGGGCTTAAAACCGATATAACATCTATCACGTCAGCCGGGACATGGGGATTTCTGATGCTCATCGTAGTTCTTGCCTGTGCTGGGAAAGTCGCTGGAACTCTTCTTGTTTGCATCTATTACCAAATGCCAGTTCATGAAGGAATTACTCTTGGCTTGCTCATGAACACCAAAGGCCTCGTCGAAATGATAGTCCTCAACGTTGGGAGAGATCAAAAGGTATAAAAAATCAGTGCTGGTGTGTTATATTCCATTTGGTTCACAAGTTTGAGTAGAAATTTAAATATCTTGTGAGAGAACACCATAGAAAAACGGTCTCAATTTTGATTCGAACCTAGAAACAAATGAGCTTTTACTCTCTCTCTCTCTCTTTTTTTTCCCTGTGAACATGAATGAAGAAAAATGATAAAAACCAATATCTTTGCAGGTCTTAGATGATGAGTCCTTTGCGATTATGGTAATTGTAGCAGTGGTTATGACAGTACTTATCACGCCCATTGTAACATCAATTTACAAGCCGGCAAAGAAGTTTGCACCTTACAAGCGGCGAACGATTCAAAGGTCAAAACCAGACGGAGAGTTTCGAGTGTTGGCTTGCATCCACACCCCTAGAAATGTTCCAACAATTATCAACCTCCTTGAAGCTTCCTACCCCACAAAAAGATCTCCCATATGCATTTACGTCCTCCATTTGGTTGAGCTAACTGGTCGTGCCTCTGCAATGCTCATCGTTCACAACACAAGAAAATCTGGCCGACCAGCCCTTAACAGAACCCAGGCACAGTCTGACCACATCATCAATGCGTTCGAGAACTACGAGCAGCATGGAGATTTTGTCTCCGTCCAGCCTCTCACTGCTGTTTCCCCTTACTCGACTATGCATGAAGACATCTGCAATTTGGCCGAGGACAAGCGTGTTGCCTTCATCATCGTTCCTTTTCACAAACAGCAAACGGTTGATGGTGGAATGGAAGCCACAAACCCGGCATTTCGGATGATTAACCAGAATGTTCTAGCTAATGCACCGTGCTCGGTTGGTATCCTTGTTGATAGAGGCCTAAATGGCTCCACACGTTTGGCTTCGAACCAGGTAACACATCATATTGCCGTGATATTCTTTGGCGGGCCAGACGACAGAGAGGCGCTGTCATATGCCTGGAGGATGTCCGACCATCCAGGGACAAGCCTTATGGTACTGCGCTTCATTTCTGGGGATGACATAACCAATCCTGCAGAGCAGTCTCACGGGGATGCAAACGACCCCAGGATGTTAACGGTGGAAACAGACGATACAATGGAGAGGCAGCTCGACAATGAGCTCATAAACGATTTCAAGACCAGGACTATGAACGACGAGTCAATTATGTACAGTGAGAAGGTAGTGAACAACGGAGAGGAGACAGTGGCAACGATAAGGTCAATGGACAATGTCCATGACTTGTTCATAGTTGGGAGAGGACAAGGGATGATATCGCCTCTCACAGCAGGAATCACGGACTGGAGTGAGTGCCCAGAACTCGGGGCGATTGGGGATTTGCTAGCATCATCGGATTTTGCAGCAACAGTGTCGGTGTTGGTGGTACAGCAGTTTGTAGGAGTCGGGCCTAACGAAGGAGTTGGACAACCCGACAGCCCCGGACAATCGGACGAACAGTTTAGCAATGTGCAGAACATGAACCGTCGGCCGCCACCAAGGGGACAAAATGTATTAAACTCGTAAAAGATCGGAGTTGAGGTTGCTTCAGAAGTCCTGCATAAGAAAGGAAGCCAGACGATACACAAAATCTGAAGGCCTAATTGTCTTTTGCATGTGACTTATTTTACAGTTAGAATTCCTTTCCCATCTGAAACTAATTGGAGCCGGGTTTAGGATTTCTCTCTTTTTCTTCTGCATTTTAATTTACGACAAAAATATATTCTGGCTTTAGGTGTCAATGTATGTAACAGTTGTATTTGTAAAGAAGGTACTTTGCTCCATCATTAGTTGCAACAAATGAAACTGCACAAGAAACAGAAAAATCAAAGTCGGCATAAAAAAAAAAAAAAAAAAAAACATGTTCGCGCTCTATTCGGAATGAAAACAACGAAAAGCACGTACCAAAAAAGAATGAATACAAGCATCAAGCTTTTTGTTTACAAGCACTTTAGACCACCAATTGGGAGCATGAATATCTTTTTTAATGGACTTCAAGGCTGTTAAGTGTCCTCTCCCTCTTCGACAACCTCCAAAACTATTCTGATGGCTTCCTGAATGACCTTCAACCATAGATTGGGCAGGACTACGACTTCTTTCCTTGCACCTCTCGCTGAGATGGACACGGTATTGGCACTGATGTCGAAGTCACCGTGAAACAGCTCGTTAGCCATGGATTCAAAAGATGTTCTCTCATTATTTAACGTTATATCAATATTCAAATTTAGTCTAATGCAGTTGTAAGCATCTTGAAGAGTTTCAGGATCGGCAATCACATTTGCCAAGAGGTTTTTAAACTTCCCATTCGCATATTGCTCCTTCACTCGCTTCTTTACCCGGAATTCAAGGGACCCCTTAAGTTCAACTCTTGGGTTTTCTCTTGTCTACTTCAAAAGATTCTTGGGTCTGTGAAGTCCCACATCTCAAGAAGAATTTTAAGTCCCATGAGAAGTTTTGGTCCGGGATCATGAACTCTTTTTTCCTTGAGGGATTTGCTCATTCGAATTTACGCTTTAAGATCTAGTGATTTCTCGTTTCATTAGCATCATTTTGTTGGCTTTGGTGTTTTAGTGATTTTTTTTTTTGTTTTTTTGTTTCTTGGATTTGTAGGCCACAGAGGCATATGTTTTATTTTCCTAAACTTTTTGTATTTCATCTTTTTTCAAACAATAAATTAGAGTGGGGGCTAGGTGTGTGATGAGAATTTTAGTAGATGCCAACGTAATTAGAATAGAACGTGCCAAATTCCTCGATACGTATCGAGTTACTCTCTCTTTCATTTTTTTAATCTATTTATTATAACTATTGATACAATATTTGTATTCTAAAAAATATAAATTTAATAAAATATCCAAATAGGATTAGGAATGAGTGAATTATTCTTACAACCACTAAAGGGGAAAGTATAAATTGGTTAGTGTTGACTATTTGAACCAAGAATGAGCAAACTATTGTGGATTGTGTGTAGTTGTGAGATCAATTCTGCATTCTCCGTTGTGTGGTCAAAAAATTTAGTAGCTTAAGCATATAATAGTTTAGTAAAAAAATTCCTTCATAATTTTTTACGTCTTATTTCGCGTGTGGAGTTAGAAAACTAAAAACTTTGTGCAAATTCTGCGTTTGAAAAACAGAGAAAAAAAATAAACATCTATTAGTATTAATTATGAATACTATAAATAAAAATCTTTATATTTATCATTATCATAATTTTTATATAATTATATTAATGATAATGACAACTTTCATGACAACTTTCTACATGAAGTCAAGGGGTAATAAAATGAAGTAAAAAAAAAAAGCCCATAAATTCTTACTACATAAAATCAATGGCTAACAACTCAAAATGAAGCAAAATGATGATGATGGTGATGATAATAATTAACCGACCGGTAAATTAAAAGAATGAAATCAACATATCATTTAAAATAAGACCAATATAGCAATGAATACAAAAGGCCAAAAAAACTTTAGGCTACCAAAAATAAATATTGGGGCATAACCGGCATCTCAAGTCACCAAAATTTTAAAAATAAACAGTATTGTAATATTGTTTATAAGTAGACAATTTTAGACTCAATAGCCTCAAAACAAACACTTTCTGTAAATGCTTCTCAAATAAATTGAAAAGAATTTGTGTTACTGGAACAAATACAAAAAGCATGAATCTCTTGGGTTGTGCCTAAATGCTTCAAGGACATGATTGAATTATTTCTCCTTTAAGTGTTTATTTTGTGGAAGGTTGCCTCTCTAGCAATCTTTTGGGGAATTTAGCTAGAAAGGAAGAAGATAACTTAATTTTATGAGATAAAATTAAGTACTGGGTTTCATTGTGGGTTTACCAAACAAAGAATTTGGTAGTCTATTCTTTTGAGATTTATATAGGGGAGGGGCTCCTTTTATTTATAGTTTCTCTGTTTTTTGAGGAATTCTCTTCCTCCCCTTTGGAACTTTTTGTAGTTCATTTAATAAAATCTCGTCTCTTGCTCCAAAATACACACACACACATACAAAAGGCACTAAGGAGGCTAGAATTCACTTGCACTGCAAGAAGTAGAAGTCCATTGATAGAGAGTAAATAGGAAAAATACACGAGGCAAAAAAAGAATTGAAATTAAAAAACTTCTTTCATTTCTCTAATTCCCACAACCGACCAATTTTTTTTTTTTTTTCAATCTCTCTTAATGTTTCTTCCATTCATTTCTCTCATATTTCAAGATAATAATCTCAAGGTATTTCAAAGCTTCTTCACTTGTATCTACAAATACTAGGGGTGTTATTCGGTTAAAAACCGTCGGTTTTGTTCGGTTCGGTTACCGAACCGCAAATGTCGGTTTTTGAAATTGGCAAACCGAAACTGCACCGCATATTAGAGTAGTCGGTCGGTTAACCGAATGTTTTGGTTCGGTCGGTTCGGTTCGGTTTGGTCGGTTTTCAGCATATGAAAATCTAATGGGATACAGAAAACGTATTATCAGTTTACCATATTTTATTTTATTTTTTGGTTAAAGAATTGTTAAAATAGTATAATGGACTTAAATATTGTTTAGGTTCTTTTTGAAAATATGCTAAAAAGAATACTATAAGAGCGATTGACATTTACAATTTGTCATGCCACTTATGTTGAAATCATTAAAAATCTTAGAGAATAATATATATTTATTTGAGTTTTTTTAATTGTTTCAATTTTTATGAGATCAACAAACTTTGCTTCAAATTCAAAGTATAAAGGAGAAACACCTAATAACCCTTTGAGAAAAGCATAAACATAATGAGTCACATAGACCAAATCTAAAATATTGTATTCGGACCGAAACCGAACCATCCAGTAAATGGACGGTTCGGTTGACCGAACCGAAAGTTTTTAGTTTGTACGAAACCAAATTTTTGGCTTTTTTGTCGGTCGGTTTTTCGATCGGTTTCAGTTTTTTGGTTTTTTTCCACAGCCTTAACAAATACCTAAAGCTCAAAGGAGCTTTAGAACTAAAATATATTACGTACAAAACGTTTTATTAAAGTAAGAAATCATAATTAGCTCAAGTTGAGTGTTGAGGTGGATTTAGTCAAGAGTGTTGATTAAGCCTGTTGTGCTTGATGAAAATATCACTTGAAGTAGAAAAGCTTGGGGTTTTGCTTACTGAATTATTTAGAAGTAAATTTACAAGGTGTTTAGAAGTATTGGTTAGAACTAATGGTTTAAATTAATTTTGGTTAGAAATATTGTATCATTTGAGAGCTCCAAACCGTAGCATACTTTTTCTTCACACTACAGCATATAAAAGTTTTGCATTATAGCAACAAACAGTTTTGGTTTTAACCGATATTACCAAACACATATAAGGTTTTGCATGTGAAATTTTGTGTTGATTTCAGATGAAATCAACAAGCTTTAGGTTATATAAGCGTTGTTGATTGAATTATTGAATACATACACGATGACACAGACATATATATATATATATATATATGTTTATATATAGCTGAGAGATTAATGTTCTTGAAAGTCCCGGCCCTTGCAAACAAACGTCAACATTAGAATATAAAGTAAAAGAGCAAAGCTTAAAATAAGAAGCGACAAATATAGAAAACGAACACCAATGACAACCAAGCTGAGCAAACGACAACTTCTTCCTACATCACTGAGTTACTAGGCAGTTTAGCTTACATTTAAGGTCAATATCTCAATGAAGAAAGCTAAACTAATTAAGAAGATGGATATATATAGCTATTTTGCCCTTTATTTTTATTTTTTAATTTTGTAGGGTTTCAGGAAACGACACTCAGATTAAAAGAAGAAAAAGCTCGTAGGTCATCCTTGGATTCAAACAAAGCGACGTCGTCTTGAGTAGTTAAGTTCAACCGTGCTTCTATTCCTTGCCCATCTTTTGCATCTAACAATACGACAATATTCTTCAAAGCAATATTTGCCAACTCACCCAAAATGGCAATCCCCAACCAAAATCACCTCCATACAACTTAAACCCACACCAACTACTGCAGTTACACCCCTTGTCTTCTACGACGTCGTTTTTAACATATAGTTTTCTTTTTTGTCTAAATGCTTTCAACATTTTCTATGAGCCACTATTTTTCTTTCATTTCTTCATTTCCTTTTCTCAGTTTGAAGTCAAGACCTGAACATCATCATCACCTCTCTAATCATCATCGTGTTTAGCCAAAAAGAGAAAAACCCTACCAAATTTCCTCCCAAGCTCTCCGGCAATGGCGGTGAAGTCTTCCGCCGTATGTTCATGTCTTGACTAAACATAGTTATTAAAGAAGTAGTATTACAGTACTATGACCTCCGAATTTCTTCGCTTTCGAAACTCCCAAGAAGCATTTCCAGATCACCGCCAAGATGGCTTCTACGCGAGTCGGGTTCTCGATGTCAGAGCTTGCCGATGATTTGGTCTTAAGAATTGCAATCTTCGAAGTGTCGAACACGTATCTTCTTATCAAACATTTTTCTTTCATCAATTCTTTGTTTGATCCGAATTTGTTAGAAACTTCAAAAATTTCAATAATAAAGCCGGGAGCAATGGATCGTAGCTCTAGCCATAGCAATCAAACTCGAGCCTTGTCAGAAACATTTTTAAGGATAGTTGGTTAGCCTATACTAGATCTAATATCCATGTATTCATAGGATATCACAGACTCTTTTGTAGAATAGAGACCCTATTCCCTCTGTAATTATGTTTATTGTAGTGCATTCTTCCCATCAGAGAGGGCAAATAAATAAGAGTAGATGGGAAGTTACTCTAAAAGTCATGTTTTACTTTTTCAGGAAGTTGCTTTTAGTGGGTATTAAATGTACTTAGAGGGTCTCAAATTTTTTCTTTTTAATTTTAAATGTCACTAGTGAGACACAAAATAACCGACACATTTAATTAATTTATTAATAAATTAAAAACGTGTCTAACATTCTCCACTTGGCATATTAACCCCACAATATGTATCAATTAAAAATTAATATATAAACAAAATTTCCTTTTACCCTTATACCTAAGCAAAAGAGTTTAAATCACATGAATCATGGCAGCAAGTCCTCTAAGAGCAAGTATTACCTTTCATGTATTATAATACAACTTTCTTCCTTCAATGAGAATCATATGTGAATCATATCATTATGAATGAGCTCCGAAATGCTCATTCGGGATCTGTTTAATATTCAAATATTCATATAGTCATTCTCTAAACTTTACATATACATATATGTGTATATATATACATAAATGTGTATATATATATATATATACACACAGACACAAACAAAATGAGAAGACAAATTCAAAATAATTGAAGTTTTCATATCGACCAAAATGCAATACAAACATATAGGTTATCTCAATTACATGAAATTTACAAAATAGAACTGAATCCCATATGCTGAACATGTTCTTTACAAGCCTTAGAGTATAAACCCTTCGGGAAGATATCTACAACCATTAATTTAGTACTAATATGTTCAATAGCCACCTTACTTGACTTAACATATTCCCTAATGGCTAAATACTTAATGTTGATGTGTTTACTATGACTCCTACTCTTATTATTTTTGGCCAAAAACACTGCAGCGGAGTTGTCGCAGTAAATTCTCTATAGCTTGGAGATCGATTTTATAATTTCTAACCCTAAAATAAAACTCCTCATCCAAATAGCTTGTGATGTCGCTTTAAAGCATGATACAAACTCTACTTCTGTGGTTGAAGTTGTAACCAATGTGTGACACTCACACATTTTTCATACATTAAAAATGCAATAACTTAATGATTATGTTAAGCAAAAATATATGTCGTAAGGATTATTATTTAATCCAATTTTTATGATAAAGTCCATAAAAGCAAAAAAGGATTCTTAAAGGTAAAAATCTTGCCATAGTCTTATACGAGAAAGGAATGATATGAAAAACAAGTTGGAAAGCCTAATTGTTGCAAAATGTGTTGTAGCAAATCCTAAGATAAAAAATAAAGTTTAAGAAAAATACTATATAATAATATAAAAAATTATAGTGTTAGAATAATGCAGTGTAGGGAAGTACACTAATAAGGTTATATAGTATATAAATTACACTACAAAAGTAATGCAGTGTAAGAATTAGACTGTTTAAGGTTAAGCAGTACATAAATTAGACTAATTAAAGTTAAAACAATATAGGAATACATTAAGTGGTGGATAAAAATAAGTATGGGAGTTTGTGGGACCTCATGAATTGTATAGAAAGGAATATTGACAGTATAAGAAAAATACTGTTAGTATAAATATGGACTATATAAAGTTAAGCAGTATAAATTTAGACTGTGTAAAAATGTAAGACCCACTATGGGACACCCAAATGGATAAGAAATTGCCACCACACCCCTCTTGATGTGGCCAAATCAAATCTTATCACCTTTACCCTTAACGATGCTTAAGGATGAGTATGCATGTTTAGTCATCAAAAAAGGATGACAAGTGTTGTGGGAAATTTTTCCTTTGCAAACAAGTCCCTTGGGTGATGTCTATATATAGCCAAGGACTTGTTGAAAATTAAAAAGTTTGGTTTTATGAAAATTTCCCATTTCTTCCCCAAGGAAAAATGCCCCTCCCTAGGCAATTCTCTCTCAAATTTTTGATGAATTTCAAGCCTCCAAATTATGTTTGAAGCAAGTCTAAGTGTTGAAAATCAAGGATAAGCAATTGTGGAGGTAAAAATCTAAACTTTTATTATGAGTTTTTATGTTTTTCATTGGGTTTTTTTCATGATTTGGATGGGGTTTTCATGGGTTGTGTTATAAATTGATGTCAAGGGAACTTTGAAGGGTTTCAAGTGATCAAAAGAAAGGACAAACACTTTGCATGGATTAGGTAAAGTTCTAGTCATTGAAATTAAGTTAAAGTTTATGTTTTATTATGTATGCCAAGTGTTTGATGAAATGTTTTGAGCTATGGCATGAAAGATGGACATTATGGCATGATGGTTTTATGCTTTATATTGATGATGATGATGATGGAAAGAAAGGAAGTAAGGATTTTGTGTATAAAAGTAGAAAAATGGTTAAACTTTATATTTTATACAAAGTTTAACTAGTTTTCAAAGGAATAGGATTTGGAGGGAAAAAAGGCCAATTTATTTTCCAAACATGGTATAGGATCTGCCAAAACAGTAAGGGAAACAACTTTTGTGAACAAAGTTGTGTAAAATTTCAAAACAACTAAATTGTAAAGTTTTGTAAAAATATGACAAATTTGAAAACTAGCCAAAAATTTCACTATAACATTGGAATTTTAGGAAAGTTAAAACACAAAAGTTTTAGATCACATCGAAACTGTTAGGCATCATAGATGGTTTGTCAAAATTCTGCGCGGTTGAGAAGTTATGAATTTTACGAAATTTTAAGTATAAAATTTCAGGAAATGAAAACGTAATGAAATGTTTAGAATTCAATCAAGGAGCTTTTGTAAGTTTTATTCTTTGTGAAAAACTAAACGTTTGATATAAAGTGGTCATTTTTGGTCTTGGGGGCAAAAATGTAAAAATTTTTGTGTTTCAGGCCAAAACGGTAAAACTGTGTGAAACTGAGTTTTCACCAAGGAACATTAGGTTCCTACATTTCTGTGGGTAACCACAGGGTTTATGTTTTTAAAGTTTAAGAGTTTAATCAAGTGAAGAATGAAAGAAACGAATGTTAAGGGCAAAAAAGTAAAGATCTTCAAGTTTCGGATAAAAAATGTAAAATTTTGACAAAATAGATTTAATTGAAAGGAAAACCATTATTTTTGTTTTTCTATAATATTATGAGACATAAAGAAAGGAAAGTTATGTTTTAAAATGGGTTCTGAAAGTTTTTAAAGACCCGTTAAGCGCAAAATGGTCATTTAGTGAAAACTACCAAAACAGACCCGAAACGTCCGATCTTAGAAAATGCCCCTTAGCGGGAATTTTTCCATAACATGTAAGAAATTAGAGGAAAAGTTAAATAAAAAGTTAAACAAGTTACAAAATTAACAAAAAACCTGTTAAGGGTAAAATCGTCATTTTTAAGAAAACAGCTAAAATGGAGCTGAACACTCCAAATTAGCAAAACATTCTTGGATAAAAAATGTTTCGTAATACATTAAGTAATGAAACCGTCACATGAGACAAGAAATTTAATAACGAATGTTCGAGATAAGTAAAAGAAAGGTAACCTAGTAGGTTATAAAGTTAAGTAAAGAAAAAAGTAACCCCATGGGTTATAGAGTTAAGTAAAAAGAATGATAACCCGGTGGATTATAGAGTTAAGAAAGGGAAAGATAGCTCCGATGGGTTATAAAGCTAAGTGAAAGAAAAGTAAATCAATAGTATACAAGTTATGTAAAAAGGAATGAATATTTAATGATTAAGTTCTGTAATCAATCGAGTAGATTAGTAATATAAAAAGTTAACTAATAAGTCAGGTGTTGTATGATTAGGACATAGAAGTTAACTAATGAAAGGAAAAGGAATGAGACGGGAACGCTAGAGCTAGGACCAGGTAATGTAACACTCGTTAACGGGTATGATTTTTGTAAAATTTAATGAATAAAATGTGATAATTTAAATTTTGTAGCATTTAAAATTATCAAGTTTGTCTTTGTTGTTTCAATTATTTAAAAAAATGCCACTTTAGTATTTTCTTACAAAGTCTCCATATGAGACAATCAAAACCTACCTATCACCCACTTCTACTAACCTTGTCCTCCTAAATTAATGCTCAATTATGTAGCCTTATTTTCATTTTGCTAAAAGTCTTCGAAGGAAACATGCAATCAATTCACCCCAACTACTAGGAGACATGATGATATTTTTCTTAATGCTCCTTTGTTTTCTTCTTACAATATTCCCCATGAACCTACATTATCTCCCCCTTCTTCTCAATTATTTTGATCCCTTTTTATTCAGCCATCACCACCTTCTTCTCTAGTTTCTCATTCTCTCCCTTTCTCTCTTCAATTTCTAACTAAAGACGCAGAGCATAAAGCTCTCTTTGCAGCCAAGCAGCTATAATTCCCAGCCATGTTTGAAGCCGTTTTAGAGTCAATTCAAGCTTTATTTTAACCAAAACTTTGGTGCTTTTCAAAGGAGTTTTGAGGTAGGTTTTCTTTAACTCAAACTTGGTATTTAGTATGTATTTTCTCCATGTTTAATGCATAATTTTTGTATTCAAAATTCATGCAAATTTATAGTTATGTTAACATGCATCTTTGAGCATTTATGTACAAAAACTTGAGTCTTGAGTTGAAACCGACAACCAACCTTTATTTTGGTTTGATAACAATATTACAAACATGCTAGGAATGTTTAAAACCGGTTTCCATAACTTTAAGATTGATGTTTTAATGTTTTGAGCTTGAAGAGCAAACTTAAGCATGTTTTCATCATTATTTGCAAGAAAGCCTAGAGATATGGTTTGATGATGATTTTAGTATAAAACTCATGAGAATATGTTTATTGTGATTATATAATGCATGCTGCATTTTTTGGAATGGTTTTGAGATTTTAAACAAGGATAATATGCTTTGGGTTAAAGAAAAACTTAACATTTCATGAACTTGTAATACCTCTTTGGGTAGTGGCTCTTTCTTGAAATTCTGGGATTAAACAAAAATTAATTTTGTAAATTGGTTTACATATTTAAAAAGTAAACATCCTAAGCTTTCCAATAAGATATCATGAGCCTAAATCGGCGTTGTATTTGATTTTCTATGAATTTTTCAATTTTCAGATTGAAAACTAGTAAATCTACCAATGGCAGTATGCTACCCGTCTACCTTAAATAAACCACCTGTTAACCCATGTGCTAATTTTAGATAGTGAGCCCTTCTTTTTGCAAAAGTATATAGCCAGTTTGCCATAGTATACCAACTACTAACCTGAACCAATAACCCAACTTTGCTCACTTTCTAATCCCTTAATGTCTTGCAACCTTTCCAACACTATCCTAAGTGATTTATGAATCTTATTAGAGACTAAAACACATAGATTACTTGTATGTATTTTATATTATGTTTAAGGCAAAAATTGTTTACTTTGGTATCTAAAAAGGAATTGCATAAAAACTTTAATGGCACACTAATGAGATGGGTTTACATATAATTCATTTTTGGATGTGGTTATATGTTGTGCTTTAGTTTTAATTGTCCTTATGCACGCCTTAGGATCAAGGGTGTGTGGAGCTAACATTAATTGATTCAAAGATTAAAAGATTGTTGATAAGCTTGGAAGGTAGGGATTCTATTACTCATCTTTTGTCAAGTCTTTATGGAATTAAAATTGATTGTTTTACTGCAAGATATATAAATATATATATATGTTGAACTGCTATTATATGAGTATCACATATGAAACTATGACATGAACTCATCCTGTATTGTACGGCGAGGAACATAATAATTTGACACATGTTGTTGTAAATTGAGAAGCATGGTTAGGAAAACTGATTCCATAAATAACGATTGAATATAAGGGAAATGTGAGACGTGAAGAGGGCAGCGGTTACGTCATTAGGCACGAATACCCCAAAAGGTAAAATAGGGGAAGGTGATGACGTTCCCTTGTGTCAAAAGTCTCAAAACACACTGTACAAGAATCAACTTGGTGAGGACTCGGAGCTTGATGTCCCCTCACCAGAACACCCTTGAAATGTTTAGAAGGTGGCCAAGCGCGCCTATTTGGGTTTTGATGAGTTGAGTGATACTTTATTTAATGTGGATACCTAGGAATAATAATGAATTGTAATATTTGTATATATGTAGAAGAGTAAAACTTGGTAATGACTAACTATGGTATCTACGTATTATGATCATAATAAACCTCATAATCTGGAATATAATGTAAATTAACTAACTATACAGTTTTAATATGGTAATGAATAAAACCTTAAGGCGAGTAATGGTTTTTCCCTACTGGGCATGTCGATGTTCATCCCTATCATATTTACATCTCTCAAGTGAAACTCAGTGCAACTTATCTGACGAGGAATATGCAACAACAACACTGTTGTTTTCGTGTTAGAAGATCTTGTTTATTTGTAACTTGTCTAGAACATGTAAGATTTGTATTATTTTTTTTATGATGGCTGTGTTAAGTTATTTGGGAATTACACTATGGTGATGATGACTGTATTTTATATGTTAGACATGTATGCTCTAAGGAGTAAAAATGTAATACGTTTTTTGAGACATTTTTATCAATAAAGAATTTATTCATTTATATATACCAAATATTGTCCTCTTTACGTTCATATTTGTTGAATGTATGATAAGCAAACAGTAGTCTGAGACTGTCAGTCTAAACCTTAAGAGTTGGGCATATGATGGGATGATTATGCGGTAGACACGACTCTTAAGGTGATGGTCTAAAATATATATGATCCGCAATCGAGGGAATAAAGTTGGGCGCTTTATTCATGTAAAGATTGTTATGTTGTCTATATCCCTTTTGGGAGATGGTTTGTCTTGGCCATCGGAGTTGGACTCCGTGAATAGAAACATTGGCGCGTTGTCATAAGTGACGATGTGTTGGATCGGGACATAAAGTGAATTGATTTGGATTAATAATTCTGTCTTGGCAAATCGATTCACTTTAGACAATCATTTGTATTGTATCTTAATCCTGAGATGAATAATGGGCCCGTTGTCTCGATTTGTGTCTTTTGATGTACCAATGGGTGACTCCCACATCTCTATAGTGGCATGCATGCCGGTACGTTGGAGGCATGACTCTTGGTAGCGTAGACTTGTTATTCATAGATATGGAATCCATAGCTCCTCTTAAGGAGTAATGATATCCTCTTATATGCGTTGTCCTGTAATTGGAAAACTGGAGCGCTCAACCATTTGGATACATAGGTGTAACCGAATGGTATACTATCTTTGGATGGTAAGTTTTCTAATGGTGAGACAATGGAACGTAAGATAAAAATAATCGGGAAGGTAAGACAGAACTTGTCCTTAAGCCGATTATGGATGATCATATGGGGATGCGATACACTATGATATGACATGGAGACTTAGCTACACGAGCTTCGTAATTCTATAAAGTTTGAGAGTGCAGCTCCAAGCTTTTAGTGGAGTAGCGTTGGAGTTGATAATTGTGAAATGTATATCTGGGATATTGGGTTTCATAATTATCATGAGCTTGAACTTTATAGGTCCATTTTGGTCCCCTTTGCTAGCTCACAAAATCCTGTAACGACACGGCGTGCTTTTTCAATAATTGGTGACTTATGTCGGATTTATCAGATTGGTTTAAAATTTATAAGAATCAAATAATTCATGTCTGTTTATCGGTTGAATTAATTATGTAAGAAATTAGTTCTAGATGAACTTGTTGAATTATGGCGTTCGGATAATTCTTGTCTGTTTATCGGTTGTTTTAATTTTGGACAATTAGAACAAGATAAACTTGTAGAATTATTGTGAATTGATTTATTTTCTTAGAGATTATCTTGATAAAGTTTGTTTTGATCAGATATCTTTTCTATTGGGCTATTTGAATCAAAACTGAGACTTTATCCTTTAGAATCTCGGGTGGAAAATAAAAGATTCGCGGAGATTTTTTCTCGGCAGTTCGGCATGCCGGATGACGTGTTCGGCCTGCCGAACTGGCCAGTTCGGCCTGCCTATCTCACAGTTCGGCATGCCGATCGCGACAGCTAAGATTACGCATTTTTCACGCGTATCTTATCAGATATTGATCCGAACTTGATTCTGTTTCGATTTTTGAGACCTAATCTGATATGGACTGACCCCAAGGACCAATAGGTATAAAAAGGGAGTGAGTCTAATGATTTACTCAGATCAATTTGAGAGATTAAGAGTGATACTCTTCTAGTGAGCATCTGAAAACTCCCTGAGAGCTTTTGTTCACAAATCACGAACACTAGCTTTGGGTTCTCTCTATTGGTTGGAAGGAGAGTCACCGGTGGAAGAGCTGTACGTGTGAGCCCACACTCACTCCGGTTGTGGATAGAGAATAGCAAAGAAGACCAGTTGGTTGAGGCTCTTCTGGAACGTTACTTCTCTACACAGGTTGCGGAGGTTCTTCGGCACACTGAGGTTAGTAAGATCTGTTTAATTTATACATATAACATGTCAAACTTGTGTTTTGAAAAATACTCTGATGAAAATTTTTTAAAAATTCCGCTGCGCACTTTGTTTCCAACAATTGGTATCAGAGCCGAGGTTTTTACATAAATTTGCAAGTTTGTGATCATGTTATATGCATAAATTTTGTGATCTTAATCTCTCCAATGCTTGAATTAAATTTTATAGAGAGATGGCACTCTAGGTTTCTATATAATATATATGTTGTCATGGATTATATGGTGAATGTTTATTAATTAATTATGGTTGATTAAATTGTTGTTTAATTATTTATTAATTAATTAATACCGGTTATGGTTCCTTAGAGGTTAGAATGTGTATCTAGGTTTTTCATGTAATTAGATGGTGGACTATCATCTCAGTCTAGGAATTATTATTTAATTTTTAATTTGTAAGAATTTTGTAATTAAATAATTATTCGGAGAAGACGGAACGAGAAGTCGGATCTTAAAGATTGATGATGGCGCCCCCAGGTATTTCCTGAGTCTCTAATTTTATGTTTTTGAATTGTTGAAAATAAAATTGATGAATTGCATTAAAATTGTATTTTCTGGATTGAGGGTTTTCTGCTCGGTCGGCATGCCGGACCTCACAGTTCGGCAGGCCGAAGGTCACAGATCGGCAGGCCGGACGTACAGTCCGGCAGGCCGACAGTGGGGCAGAAATTTTGGTGCTCTGCCAGCAGGCCGAACCTTCATGTTCGGCAGGCCGAACCTCCATGATCGGCAGACCGATCACCAAGATCGGCCTGCCGACCGAGAGCTACCAGGTGTCCAGAAAAGGTGCGATTTTTCCAGTGCAGTTTTAATTTTATTTTTGGGACGATTCTGAGAAACAGTAAATTTGGATATGACCGGAAATATGAAGTGTTCGATTCATACGGGATTGAGGACTTGAAGATGGATATTACATGAAGAAGGATACAGCTTGAGGATTCAAGGATGAAGAATCGATAAATGTCTCGATTATTCTCTTGTAATCTTAGTTTTTTCTATTCTCTAGGGTGGAACCATAATATTACGGTTATTATTATTATTGTGCTTGTAGCTTTGCTTGATTGCATTGCTTGTCTGCATTATAATATGATTTACCATGTATATTGATAACATGTCATATAGAATAGGGAGTGCCGCACATATTAAATTTGTTCATGCATAATTTCAAAATAAAACCTTGACTTCAAAAGATTGAGTGGGAGAAGGTTTTCGAAGAGAGAACCTAAGGCCTCCATCGTTGGTCCATAGGAAGAACATGATGGTCCCAACCCCTAGGAAGGGATTTCTATCATGTACCAGATTGGATCTCTGAAAGGATAAGGTATTTTAGTATGATTTATGGTTGCACACCCCTAGGTGGTGATTATAAATCATGGATAAAATATTAAAACGGTGGTTATACACTCACGTTAATTTTATTATTAACCTCCCCTAGGAGCTCTGTTAATAAAATTAATGGCCAAAGAAACGATTATTAGTATATGCTGGATCATACGGGTCCTGGATGGCATATATTAATCAGGAGGGGATCCGTGTTCCTGATTGAATTTGGCATGACTCCCCTAGGAGCTTGTTGAATTCTGAGTTGGGAATTATCGTTGTAAGGTTGTGATATTTTCAAGGTTTTGACACATAAACACATTTGTATGATTTTACATGATTGTGTTATCTTACTAAATTATTATATATGTTTGCTTATGTTTGGTATATGATTCTTTATTGTACATTGAAAATGTCTAAAAACGCTTTATCATCAATACTTGACAAAAACCAATTAACCGGTGAGAATTATAATGATTGGAAACGGAACCTGGACATCGTCCTTTCCTTTGAGAAACTGAAATATGTTCTGACAACTCCTTGTCCTCCTGAGCCTACGGGAGACTCAAGTAATGAGCAATTCCAAGCGTACGAATGCTGGAAAGATGCTAATGATCAGGCCCGCTGCTATGTTATGGCTAGCATGAATAACGTGCTGCAAGCTCAACATCAGGATTATGAGACTGCGAAGCAGATCTTGGATAATCTTGAGGACATGTTTGGAGGCCAGGCCATAACAAAGAGGCAAGGGGCGCTTAAGAAACTCTTAAACTGTAGACAGAGACCGGGGATATCTGTAAAGGAGCACATGATGTTGGTCATGGGTTACCTCGCTGAGGCTCAAACCAATGGAGCCGACATCGATGCTGAAACTCAGATGACTATGGTCTTTGAGACTCTGTCTAAGGAATTTATTCCGTTTAGAGCTACTTTTAATCTAAGCAATAGACGGGATATGACCTTGACAGAACTGATGAAACAGTTACAAGAGTTTGAACTTCTGATCAGGGAGTCTCCTGCTGGTGGAGAGGCCAATATGGTAGCTGCTTCTGGTTCCAATCCTAACTCTGGGAATGGAAAGAAGCAACGGGCCAAAAGTGGGAAGTCTTCTATTCCTATTGCTACCAAGAGCAAGAAGAAGAAGAAGAAGAACCCAAAGAAGCTTAAGTGCTTCTTTTGTGGTAAGGTCGGGCATATAAAGAAGCATTGCAAGGACTTCCTTTCCAAGGGAGGTAGGTGTGATCTTCTATATTTAGAAACTTGTTTGGTTGAGGAATCCAGTGACATTTGGGTCATAGATTCTGGTGCAACTAATCATGTTTGTGTTTCTCTACAGGGGTTCAAAGAAACGAGAAGTCTACTTCGTGAAGACTTAACGCTTCGGATGGGCGATGGATCCTTGGTCTCAGCGGAAGCAGTGGGAGATGTCCATCCTTTTTTTGATAATTATAGGAGTTTAATTTTGCAAGATTGTTTTTATGTTCCTAAATTTAAAAGGAATTTAATTTCTGTATCTTCTTTATTTAAAGACTCCTACGTGGTATCTTTTAATGAAAAAGTGGTGATTCGTAAAAACAAATCTTTTATCTGTTCTGGATGGATGCAAAATAATCTATATTTTATCAAACCTAAGATGGACCTATTGCTTAATGCTGAGATAAATGATAATGACTCAAAAAGACTTAAAACTTCTCACTCTAATAAGACTTATCTTTGGCATTTGCGCCTTGGCCATATTAACCTAAATAGGATTCAAAGGTTGGTAAGGGATGGACCTTTAAGTCACTTAAAGGTGGAATCTATACCTCAATGTGAATCTTGTTTGGAGGGTAAAATGACCAAAAGACCATACGGGTCTAAGGGCAATAGGGCCGAAGGGGTTCTAGAACTTGTGCATAGTGATGTTTGCGGACCGATGAACATCCGGGCACGAGGAGGGTATGAGAACTTCGTTACTTTTATTGACGATTACTCAAGATATGGGTATGTGTACCTAATGCACCACAAAAGCGAAACTTATGATAAGTTCAGGGAGTTTCAGGCTGAAGTGGAAAAGCAATTGGGTAGACCCATAAAGGCACTTCGATCTGATCGAGGTGGGGAATACCTTTCTGATGAGTTCTTGGGACACTTGTTAGAGAATGGGATTTTATCCCATTTGACTGCGCCGGGCACTCCGCAGCAGAATGGCGTAGCAGAGAGAAGGAATAGGACTTTGTTGGACATGATTCGGTCCATGATGAGTTATTCATCATTGCCTTTATCCTTTTGGGGATATGCACTACAAACCGCATGTTATCTTTTGAACAATGTGCCTTCAAAATCGGTCCCTAAAACTTCTCACGAGTTGTGGACAAGACGGAAGACATCCTTAAACCATATTCGCATATGGGGATGTCTAGCTCATGTCCTGTTTAAGGATCCGAATAAGTTGGAAGCACGTTCAGAAGTTTGCGTGTTTGTAGGATATCCAAAAGGGACTAAAGGGGGTTATTTTATAACCCAAAGGAAAATAAAGTCGTGGTTTCAACTAATGTAACTTTCCTTGAGGAAAGTTACATGAACGACTTTAAACCTCAAAGCAAAGTGGTGCTTGAGGAGTTGAGGGGTAATCCGTTTACTTCGGAGGTTCCGAACGAAACCATTCCGATCGGTGTAGAAAAACCAAACAAACCTGAACAACAACCTCAGGGGCTTCGGCGTAGTGGGAGGATCGGGTGTCAACCTGAGAGGTATATGTTCAATGGGGAGGTCTTTTTGGCTGAACCGGATGAACATGACAGGGATCCTTATACTTATGCAGAAGCTATGGAGGATGTTGATTCAAGACTCTGGACAGAGGCCATGAACATTGAGATGAAGTCTATGGAGACTAATCGGGTCTGGGAGCTTGTGGATCTTCCCGAAGGGGTAAAACCCATAGGGAGTAAGTGGATCTACAAGAGGAAAAGAGGAGTGGATGGAAAGGTCGAAACCTTTAAGGCTAGACTGGTAGCTAAGGGTTATACGCAAAAGGAAGGAATCGATTATGAGGAAACCTTTTCGCCTGTAGCCATGCTTAAGTCCATCCGGATTCTCTTGTCCATAGCTGCCGCTCTTGACTACGAGATTTGGCAGATGGATGTCAAGACGGCTTTTCTGAATGGCTATCTTGATGAGTCCATTTATATGGAACAACCAGATGGGTTCAAGGTCGCGGGTCAAGAGGGTAAGGTTTGTAAGTTGCTAAAGTCTATTTATGGACTTAAGCAGGCTTCTCGTTCTTGGAACATAAGATTTGATCAAGTGATCAAGACTTATGGGTTCTCACAAAATGTGGATGAACCATGTGTTTACAAACACATTAAGAATGGGAAGGTGGTTTTTCTACTACTCTATGTAGATGACATTCTGCTAATTGGCAATGACGTTGGGGCGTTGTCATCGGTCAAATTATGGTTGACCAAGCAGTTTGACATGAAGGACTTGGGTGAGGCTAATTTTGTTCTCGGTATCCAGATCTTTCGGGATAGGAAGAACAAAATGATAGCTTTGTCACAGGCCGGCTACATAGATAAAATTCTCAGGAGGTTTGCAATGCAGGATTCCAAGAAAGGTGGGCAACCATCTAGGTCTGGAATTACTCTTTCTAAGAAAGACTCTCCAAAGTCTTATGAAGAAAGAGAATACATGAAGAAGGTGCCTTATGCTTCGGCAGTAGGTAGTCTCATGTATGCCATGCTTTGCACTCGACCGGATATTAGCTATGCGGTCGGGATTGTGAGTCGATTTCAGGCGGATCCAGGACCGAACCATTGGGTTGCGGTAAAGCATATTTTCAAGTACCTGAGAAGGACTCGAGGGTATATGCTTGTGTATTCGGGTGAGGATTTAACTCCTCTAGGATACACTGATTCGGATTTTCAATCCTGCCTGGATTCTAGGAAATCGACATCGGGGTTTGTGTTTACTCTGGGTGGCGGTGCCATCAGTTGGAGAAGTGTGAAGCAAGATTGCACTTCGGATTCAACGATGGAGGCCGAGTATGTGGCGGCTAGTGATGCTTCGAAAGAAGCAGTGTGGCTCCGCAAGTTCCTTGGGGATCTTGAGGTAGTTCCTGGTGTGGATAAAGCGGTATCACTGTACTGTGATAACAGTGCGGCGGTAGCTAATGCTAAGGAACCAAGATTTCACAAGAAGAGTAAGCATATTGATCGGAAGTATCATGTGATAAAGGACTTCGTTGAGAGCGGGCATGTCACGGTGTGCAAGATCGCGTCAGAGGACAATTTAGCTGATCCATTTACGAAGACACTTTCTGGGAGAGTCTTCGAAAGGCATGTGGAAGCTATTGGGATGCGAAATTTGCAGTATTTACTCACTTAGTGCAAGTGGGAGATTGTTAGACATGTATGCTCTAAGGAGTAAAAATGTAATACGTTTTTGGAGACATTTTTATCAATAAAGAATTTATTCATTTATATATACCAAATATTGTCCTCTTTACGTTCATATTTGTTGAATGTATGATAAGCAAACAGTAGTCTGAGACTGTCAGTCTAAACCTTAAGAGTTGGGCATATGATGGGATGATTATGCGGTAGACACGACTCTTAAGGTGATGGTCTAAAATATATATGATCCGCAATCGAGGGAATAAAGTTGGGCGCTTTATTCATGTAAAGATTGTTATGTTGTCTATATCCCTTTTGGGAGATGGTTTGTCTTGGCCATCGGAGTTGGACTCCGTGAATAGAAACATTGGCGCGTTGTCATAAGTGACTATGTGTTGGATCGGGACATAAAGTGAATTGATTTGGATTAATAATTCTGTCTTGGCAAATCGATTCACTTTAAACAATCATTTGTATTGTATCTTAATCCTGAGATGAATAATGGGCCCGTTGTCTCGATTTGTGTCTTTTGATGTACCAATGGGTGACTCCCACATCTCTATAGTGGCATGCATGCCGGTACGTTGGAGACATGACTCTTGGTAGCGTAGACTTGTTATTCATAGATATGGAATCCATAGCTCCTCTTAAGGAGTAATGATATCCTCTTATATGCGTTGTCCTGTAATTGGAAAACTGGAGCGCTCAACCATTTGGATACATAGGTGTAACCGAATGGTATACTATCTTTGGATGGTAAGTTTTCTAATGGTGAGACAATGGAACGTAAGATAAAAATAATCGGGAAGGTAAGACAGAACTTGTCCTTAAGCCGATTATGGATGATCATATGGGGATGCAATACACTATGATATGTCATGGAGACTTAGCTACACGAGCTTCGTAATTCTATAAAGTTCGAGAGTGCAGCTCCAAGCTTTTAGTGGAGTAGCGTTGGAGTTGATAATTGTGAAATGTATATCTGGGATATTGGGTTTCATAATTATCATGAGCTTGAACTTTATAGGTCCATTTTGGTCCCCTTTGCTAGCTCACAAAATCCTGTAACGACACGGCGTGCTTTTTCAATAATTGGTGACTTATGTCGGATTTATCAGATTCGTTTAAAATTTATAAGAATCAAATAATTCATGTCTGTTTATCGGTTGAATTAATTATGTAAGAAATTAGTTCTAGATGAACTTGTTGAATTATGGCGTTCGGATAATTCTTGTCTGTTTATCGGTTGTTTTAATTTTGGACAATTAGAACAAGATAAACTTGTAGAATTATTGTGAATTGATTTATTTTCTTAGAGATTATCTTGATAAAGTTTGTTTTGATCAGATATCTTTTCTATTGGGCTATTTGAATCAAAACTGAGACTTTATCCTTTAGAATCTCGGGTGGAAAATAAAAGATTCGCGGAGATTTTTTCTCGGCAGTTCGGCATGCCGGATGACGTGTTCGGCCTGCCGAACTGGCCAGTTCGGCCTGCCTATCTCACAGTTCGGCATGCCGACCGCGACAGCTAAGATTACGCGTTTTTCACGCGTATCTTATCAGATATTGATCCGAACTTGATTCTGTTTCGATTTTTGAGACCTAATCTGATATGGACTGACCCCAATGACCAATAGGTATAAAAAGGGAGTGAGTCTAATGATTTACTCAGATCAATTTGAGAGATTAAGAGTGATACTCTTCTAGTGAGCATCTGAAAACTCCCTGAGAGCTTTTGTTCACAAATCACGAACACTAGCTTTGGGTTCTCTCTATTGGTTGGAAGGAGAGTCACCGGTGGAAGAGCTGTACGTGTGAGCCCACACTCACTCCGGTTGTGGATAGAGAATAGCAAAGAAGACCAGTTGGTTGAGGCTCTTCTGGAACGTTACTTCTCTACACAGGTCGCGGAGGTTCTTCGGCACACTGAGGTTAGTAAGATCTGTTTAATTTATACATATAACATGTCAAACTTGTGTTTTGGAAAATACTCTGATGAAAAAATTTTAAAAATTCCGCTGCGCACTTTGTTTCCAACATTATATATTTAGTGCTACACTAAAAACTATGGTTTGTATTGAAACGTTTATTTTTATTTTTGTTTAAAGCCCTATGGGCATTGTTTAATTGATTTAAATAATATTAAATTTAAGTTTATTTTTATTTATTCAATACTGCTAACCCCCACATAAGGGCATTACAGGTAAGTTCAAACCTCACCTACAGTATAAAGTAAATGATTTTTAAATACTTATATATATGTTTGCAAATGTGTTTATAATTGCTATGCAAGTTGTTTTTAAAGTATGTTTGCATTTATTACACAAAAAGTTTTAAAGTTTAAATCAAGACTTGCAATTTACTTGCAACTATTATGTTTAAAGCATGATTGCATTTAATATGCATAACGTTTAAAAGATCAAGTAAAAATTTACAATGTATTGGCAATTATTATTCTTAAAGTATGTTTAAATCTGAAATGCATAATATTTTAAAGAGTGCAAGTTATGATTTGCAAATGTGTTTACATATGATGTGTTGGTATTTGATATGCTCACTAAAGTTAAAAGAAAGGTAAAATAAAGATTAAAAAAAAAGTGTTATACTGGCCTACTTAATGTAAGATACACAAGTAAAGTTAAAGTTATGACTTCGATATTCGATGGTCTCAAGTCTTCCACAAAGGAAGAAACATGATTATCTTCTCATGTTTTATGGTGTTGGTAAAAACACTAAAGTTTACATGTTAGAAGTAAAGATAAAAAATGATCATAAGATGCTCATAATTAAAAGTTCATAATTGAACATAAATAGAATCATGCATTTTGATTTTGCTTGTATTCCTTGTTATGAAATGTTTATGTATTATGAAAAACATTCTGAGAAATGTTTTTTGTTAAATATTTATCAAAAACATTTTTATATTTACAAGAAAAGGTTTATGAAGAATGTTTTAAGAAAAACATTTAAGAAATGTTTTATCAAAACGTTTATAAAAAACATTTTTAGAGAAAGGTTTTTATGAGAAAAGCTTATAAAGCATGTTTTAATGATTTGTGAGATTATGATTGGACTTATTGAGCGAAAGCTCATTAAAAGTTTCTTAATGCTGTAGGTAGTTCTATGGATGATCAATAGGATCTGTTTGAAGAGCTCGATGTTGTAAAGGACAAATGCGAATATCTGGATATAGATACCACTACAGTCTGTTTCCGCTACTGAAAGAAAATGTTTTTTCACTATTTGATTTAGTGTTTTTAAAGTTTTAAGAAATGTTTTCAAAGTTTTAAGATATATTTACAAAATTGTTTCAAAATCAATCTGGGTATGGATCTTGTGCTTGCAATTGTAGCCCAGGTGTTCATGAACATGGTCAACGTGGAAGCGTCGGCGATCTTGTGCCAGAGACTAAATCCAATAGCAGTCCCGTTACACTCGAAAACGTTGATTTGAACGTGTAGTAAGGCTCCTTTCGTCGCTTCTTTTGATTCGATGTCGACCGTGAGAAGCTTTCTCAGTGCTTCTGTATTAGGCGCTGGCCGTTCCAGAATCTCTAACATCGGGCGGTCCACTCGGGCCTCGATGAATTCCGCTCCTTCATCATTGCATTCCACAACGATGTAATTTTCCTTGATTCTTCCTGCCAATAAGTAGAAGAGAGTTAGGGTTTTCAATAAGGAGCTCTTCAGATAGTAAATAATATTGGTCATATTATTATTGCTGTGACGATAATTGCAGGGATAGAAGAGAATTATAGGGATGTAGATTATAATGGTGAGCTGATCCAAGAGAGAGTGCTCATGAATCTTTAGGTCTTGACGAGTTGGAGAAGATGGTTTAATTCTTCCTTTTTGAATAATCTCACCATTGAATATTTCTCCTCCACCCATATATGATCATTCATAATCAATAATAATTCTATTTTATGAGAGAAATTGATCGTTAAAGAAGCAAATTATTGGACCTCTTTCTTTCATTCAATAATATTTGCCATACGGGAATGATACATATACCATTACAAATGTGTTAAAGAAAAACTTTATAAAACTCAAATTATTGTTTTTTCTTTATTTTGTAGAGCAATGATATATTATTGTTTTTTCTCCATTTAATATTAGTCATAGACCAATGAAATATACATATATGACATGGTAAACGATTAGTATATATGTTATAGTGACGATTATATAATGCCAAAAAACGATTCTTTCTTCTTCTTTTTTTTTTTAATTTTTTGTTAATGGTGTAGTAAGAGTTTTTTGTAGTATACGCTTGGATTAATTGAAGCTAGCTTTTTTTTTTTTTTGGCTTATACTTTTATATATCATTGTATATTAATATTGATTAAAAGATATCATGGGTATTGGTTAGATAAATGTGTGGAAATTTTTTGTATTATATGTACTAGGAGAGATACTGTGGCGCACATATGTAAATAGCCTACTATCGCTTGTTCCATTATATATTGTACGTCACTTCTGGTGGCAAAATAAACTAATTAAACAAATTAGCAAGCCAAGTTTGACTAAATATCTTGAACCGTGAGAGATGACAATGCTTAGCAATGATGTTGAATTAATCAGCTGTAATTTTTAATGACTACAATTTTTTTTTTGGTGAATGCTGAAAAAGTAATCAACTAGTAGGCATGTGTTTCTTTACTGTCAGATTTTAAAAAAATATGATTTTGATCAAATTTAATGATTTAAAAATATACACTGTTAGCATAAACTTCACAGAAAAAAGACGCAAAAAGAGACTAAAATAAAAAGTTGTAATTACCAATAACCTTGAAGTGGTTTTCTTTATTTTCAGCCACCTTGTTGAAATACAAGTTTTAAGTTGTTCAGTTTCCGTGATACATGCTTTTGATTTTTCCGAGGTTCTAGAAGGTGATGAATGAAAATATATATGTAGAAAGTTGGATTTGAAAGGTAACTAGTGAAATGTTGAAAGTTGAAGTTGAACTATACCGCAAGGACAACATAAAAATTGATGATAGGAGTTTGCAAGAAGATTTGGATGTCATTTGAATTTCTTGTTCAAATGACAAACATAAAACATGGTCACTTGTTTATTGGGTGACTAGTTGCACGTCGAGTGACCGTAAATTCATGGAAAGAGCATGATCTGCTGGTAATAGGTCCACAAAATAATTCATCGAACCAACGTTACCCGTAGATTCTGAGGAACAACACCCATGGATGACCAACGGTCGCTCAATTTGGCGGTCGATCCAATAGATGACCAATTAAATCACTTACTAGAAGTAGAGTCCGAGCCGGAAAAATTAGTAAAAAAATAAGGGCATAACTGAATTAATGAGATGGGAAAAATAAAGTGATAATTTTGGGAGGAGAAGGTGAGGGAGGAAATACAATATCAAGAAACTAAAATAGAATTTTCTAAAATTTCATACAAAAGTTCAAAAGAAAATAGAAGTTTAAAAGAGGCAGCCGTCACCCTCGTCTGTGAACGGCTTCAACCTTAAATATAAGTCAATTTGGCAACTAGAGAAGGTGACTATTTAATTAGTAAAAGTACCATAATTATCACAGAAAAACGAATAGTAAAAAAAGGGATGAAGTCTTTAGTCAATAGGGACATTACTTATTTTAGGAAATAATGTCTATTCTGTAAATATATAGAGGATTTTTTTGGTGGATATCCAAAAAGTAATCTAACAGCAGATATATATCATTTAGTCATTAGATTTACGAAAAAAATTAATCATGAACTTAGTGTAATGACCTGGTTTTTCGGGCCATTATTTAACTTGTTTAAACATTATTTCTTAAACATAATCTTACTTACTTTTAAGAAAAATACTCGGTAAATTTTTTTCTTAAAATCATACTTAAAACTGTTGCAATATCCATTGCAATATAAACTAAAACATAATACAAACAAACTTTATAATCATTCAAAACATTTCTTAAAATTCGTTGAGTAAACATTTACTTTTGTAAAACTTCTTAAAACATCTTTTAAAAACTGTAAAAACTTTTTCTTTAAGCAAACAACTGTGGTTATACATATACCGAACCTTTGCCTTTGTCTCCCCACAACACCAAGCTCTTCAACCAGTCATATTAGTCTCCCGTAGGACTACCTATAGCATGAAGGAACTTATGATAAACTTTCGCTCAGTAAGTTCAGTCTAATCTCACAAAACATTTATTCTTTCTTTATAAAACTTACTTCTTAAAACCTTTCTCATAAAATCATTTTTGATTAAACATTTTTCATAAAACTTTTTTTCTTGAAACATTTCTTGTAAAACGTTTTCACGAAACATTCTTCGTCAATAAACATTTCTTGTAACATGTTTCTGATAAATATTACTTGTAAAGAAAATATTTCTAAAAAGGAATGCAAGCAATAACATAACGCATGATTCTATTTATGTTCTTTTATAAATATTTTATCATCATTCTTAATTTTCTTAAACTATGGTCTCAAATGTACACACCAAATATGCTTGACCATTAAACACCGAGGCCATAACATAACTTAGCATGACACTGCCCTTAGATTGAGAGGCTGGTAAGACATTTTTTTATCTTAACTTAAGGGTTTGGATTACTAACTATGTAATCTTAATGAGCATTTTGCGTGACATAATTTAATGTCTAGCATAATAAAATAATAATTGTGACATATTGTAGAACATGACTTGAACTTTAAAACATTAAGCATAACAAATACAATATATTTCAAGCATTTTCTTCATGCCATAGGTGAGATTTGAAACTTACATGGACATCACTCTAGTATTTCTTCTTCAACAATTTTTTTCTATTAGTCAGCTTGGTGTCCTATTCAAATGACACCTGACTATTAGCTAACTTTTTTTATTACCAACTCACTTGATCGATAACACAACTTAAACGTTAAACGTTCATTCCTTTTACTTAACCTCATTACTTAATGTTTTTTTTTTCATTACTTAACCTATTTGTCACATGGTCAAATTTCTTGTCTTACATGACGGTTTCATTATTTAACGTAACACAGAACATTTTCTGTCTAAAGGCATTTCCCTAATTCGGAGGGTCAGGGTTCGTTTTAATGGTTTTATAAAAAAAGATGATTTTACCCTTGGGTTTTTCATAAGTCATGCAACTTGAACATTACTTGGCTAAACTTCTCATTTTACTTTACCATTTCGTTGCTTACATATTACAAAAAAATTCTTGCTAAAGAGAGTTTTTGTAACGCCCCTAAGTAGGGGTTAACAGTTTTTAATAAATAAAATAAAGAACAAAAACTATAAATAAACATCAAAAGAAATTTGCCTGGGACTTAAATAAAAAATATAAATAATAATTAAACTATAGTTTAATGTAGCACCATAAATTTAATAATACAAAACTGTTATCATCATCATTTCAACCTTCAACACATCTTAATACAGTAACAGAAAGTAACATACGATGCTTACATTATCATGAAGGATATTCTTAAGCAAATGAAGCAATTTCTAAAGTATACAGTTACATAGCTTCCTCAACTATGTTTCTTGTCACCACGTCATACATTGTGAGTCCTGAAAAGATAAAAATATAAGGGAATGAGCAACAAAATGTTCAGTAGGAAAAACCATTACTTACCTTTAGGTTTTTATCATTGCCATATTAGAACTTGCATGGTTAGTTAGTGCTTATCATTATCCAGATTATGAGATTTTATTATGATCATATTTTGTGGATACTATAGTTAATCATTACCAAGTATCATACACATACATATATACAAATATTACTATTCATCATTAATCTTAGGTATCCACGTTCAATGGAGTATCACTCAACTCATCGAAACCCAAATGGGCACGCTTGATCACCCTTCAAACATTCCAAGGGTGTTCCGGTGAGGGGACATCAAGCCTTGAATCCTTATCAAGTCGATTCCTGTACAGTGCGTTCTGGGACTTTCAACTTAAGGGAGTGTCATCACCTCCCCCTATTTTACCTTTTAGAGTATTCGTGCCCAAAAACGTAACCGCCGCCCTTTTCATGTCTTACCATTCCTCTAGAATCATTCATTATTTATAGAGTCAGTTTTTCCTAACCATGCTTCTCAATTTACAACAACATATGTCAAATCAATATATTCCTCGTTGTACAATACAGGACGAATTCATGTCATAGTTTCATATGTGATACTTATATAATAGCAGTTCAACATACATATATATATATATCTTACAGTAAAACAATCAATTTTAATTCTATAAAAACTCACAAAAGATGAGTAATGGATTCCTTACCTCTTGGTGAATTACCATGATGATAACTTCTAGCTTACAATAACAATTTCACCACGTAAGCTCCAAGTACTCCGTCATCCTACGACGTATAAAATACTCATACTTTAACTAAATTCCTAATTCATAATCATACTGATTTACCAATTATTCTTATTAGTGTGCCATAATCATTTATATAAAATCCTTGGAACATTTTGTAATATAAAACGGCATAAAACAAGTGTGTTTGGAATGCCTGATCGGCCTACCGATCAACTATTTCTGGCCTTCTGAACAAAACAACTATTTTTGGACTCTCTTTCGGCTTACAGATTACTATTCATTGACCTATCAAACTGAACAGTGATCAGCATGCCAATTCATGGTGTTCGGCCTGCCGAACCTGCCGACAAAACAACTTCTCGAAATTCCAATTTCTATCTTTAAAGTTTTCAAACTTTAAAACTCAATTTGATCCTTTCTAACAATTTTTAGGGTATAGAAAATGCATAAAAACCATGGATTAACACATTTAAACATGCTTAACAAACAAATCTAAATCAAAGATTAAAACTTTTTAAAACTAGCTCAAGAACTCAGTTTAAACAAAGATCTATGTGAATCAAGCTTCAAAAACGTTGTGTAATTACCCACAAACATCAAGAACACATTTCTCTTAATTTTCATACCAAAATACAACCTAGAACCAAGATTAGAGTTTTAGAAATCTAACCTCAAACTTAATTCAAAAGTAGAGTTTAATTTTGAAATCGTCTAAATCTCCTTGATCTTTGAGCTTGTGAGAGATTGTTTGTGGATTTTTGTGAAAGGGTCGCTTGAATTTTCCCTTTTGATCTCTCTGGTTTTGCTTTATTGTGGATGTAAAGAAGAAGAAAAGAAAGAAAGAAAGAGAGAATGAGAGAAAGAGAAGGAAGAAAGAAAGAAAGAAAGAGAGAGAGTGTGTCAGCAAGGATGAGGAAAAAAAAAAGGCAGGAAAAATGAGTCTCTTTGGAGACTTTTAGACACAAAATGCCAAAATCGTATTTTCGTAAATAATTAAAAGTTTCAAGGGCATTTAGGTAAATATACTAAATAGACATAAAATAATTTTAGAAAATTTAAAAATAAGTAGAAATAAATAACATGAAATAGATTTTAGATGACACAAATTTTAATTGGCACACTAGTAATTAATTTAATTACTATAATACCTGTTAAAAAAATAATCGGTGTCATAGTTTTCCTAAATTAGATGTTACAGGGTCTGTTTTTGCTTCTTCTTTTTTTTTTTTTCAAAAGATATCTATTTTGCTCTTGATAGGTCTTTCAAAACTTTCAGGACCCTTTTTAAATAAAACTTACATTTCCTTGCTACTCGTAATATTGTAAAAATAAAACATCATTTTTGTTTTCATGAAAATCTATTTTATCAAAACTTTATAGTTTTTACCTTTAATACGAAAATCTTGGCGATTACGCCTGTAACAGGTTTTCCTCAAAAAATTCCCAATTTTTTTTAGGCTTTAAATCATAAAATTACTTAATTCCCTTAGCTGTGTAGAAATCCAGCTTTGCATATTGAAAAATACTATTCCACGCGATTTTGACCTAAAACACAAAATTTTGATAATTTTACCCTCGAGACCAAAAATAACCATTTTACACCGAAATGTCCATTTTTTAACGATAAATAAAACTTACAAAATTTCCTTAGTCTAACTTAACCAATTTCAAAACATTTTCCTTATTTTACCGTTTTAAATTTTGTGATTAAATCTTGTAAACTCATAACTCATAAACCATGTAGAATTTTCAAAATCCATCTATGATTTTTCACAATTTCAAAGAGATCTACAACTTTTATGTTTTAACTTTCCTCAAATTCTGACTTTACAGTGGATTTTTTAGTTGATTTTCAAATCTACCAAATTAAAAACAAACTTTTGATTTGATCCATTTAGAATTTTACAAAACTTTATTATGTAAATAGTTTATTTTGTTATTTCTGACAAATCTTTTGTTTTGTCTAGAAAGTGAATCAACTCCTAAACTTGTCAAAACCTTGATTTTTTGAAATTTTTTTTAAACTTTGTATATTAACAAAGTTGGAGATACTTTCTCTTTTCTAGCACTTAAATCCTAGTGTCTATCATGCATTCATATTTTATACGCTTAACACATAAACAAATCATACCATAATGTTTTTCTTACATGCCATAGTCCATATATACATCAAACAGTTTGTACGCATAGTAAAATATAAATTTTAACTTAGTTCCAAAGGTTAGAATTTTGCCCAATCATTCCAAAGCGTTTGACCTTTCTTTTCATCACTTGAAAGCTCCTAAAATAGCTTAACAACAAGCCCATAGCATACCATAAAAATCCAACTCAACATTTGAAAAAAAACCCTAATATATGTTAGGAAAAGTTAGGGTTTTACCAAGGATTTTCTCAAGCTTTTGTCCCTTCTCTTGAGTACTTAAATTTTGCTATTCCTCCTTGATATAAATCATAGCCACCTCAAATCAAATCCTATCTTAAAACTCAAGGAAAACACTAAAAACTTATAGTCAAAAGTTAGGATTTTTTTTCCTTAAAATTGACTATTCCTTGATCACCAATGCTTAAACTGGTTTCATGGATGGATTTGAGGTTGTATTCTTTGAAAAATATTTGGGAGAGTGAGAGGAGGAGGGCTAGTTTTACTTCGAGAGGAAAATGGATTTTTTGCATGTTTCATGCAAAAATGATGGAGATAAGGCCTAATTATGTCACTTAGGTTATTAATTGTAAAATAACTTAATCTAGGGAGCCAATTGCAACTAAGAAAAATTTGCTCCACCACTTGTTAGAACCAGTTCCTTGAGAGAGAGATGTGGCAAGTTTTTCACCGTTTTGCGTGTCTCCAAGTGGCCCCACTTGCATTTTACACTATCTAAATTTACACTGACAGTCTTTTTCCTATATTGCTGCTATATTTCCTATATTGTTATAAGCTTATACAACATTTCATACTTATTCATATCCTCTATATAGTATAATTCCTATACTGCTTTGCTTTATACAATCCAATTTCATACTACATAACTTTATGTAGTATAATTTCTATGCTACTTAACTTTATCAGTATAATTCTTATACTGTATTATTCTAATACTGTATATTTTTTGTATAACTTAATTCCTATATTGTAGAATTTTTCCATATTTTTCATATTGTATTTTTCTTAAATTGCATTTCTATTTTAAAATTCATTGCAACGGATTTTGCAACAATTAAACTTTTTAGCTTTCCTTACATATCAATTAATCCTCAACTTTTCGTTTAATTTGTACTTAGGATTATGGCATGATTTTTAATCTTAAAAATTCCATAATTACTCTTATGGAATTTATCATATAAATCAGATTTAAACAATAATCTCTGTGACACGTATTTTGCTTAACATAATCCTTAAATTTTATACGTGTAATAAAGTTGAGAATTTCTCAAGTATTACACTAATGATTAGAAACATAACCTTACACGAACATTTGCATTATAAAAGAACTCAAAAATATAAATTCACATAGAATTATAGGTCCCGCCTGGTAGGATTACACATGAAAACTACTAGAGGGGCTTATAATGTATGACTCATGTTGTATCCTTGTACGAATGAAGATGCTCTTTTCTTTTTTTTTTTTATTTCTGTTTTTTCCTGTTTAATATACTTAAGTGAGATTGTGATATTCATGTAATTATAACTATCTTTTCCTGCAAATTTCTCACATTTAATATCTTGGTTCATGAGTTAGGATTGGGCCTCCAATTGGGCTAAAAGGATAGACTAGTATAATTTTGGGGCTCTTTATATATATACCACAAAAATAAACTTTGGGTTAATTTATGTTATTAAAAAACTAATTGTAGAGAATATCTCGCTACATTATTACATTAGAATTTACAACACCAAATATACTTTTGAGGTATCCAGCATCCACGATGGTTATTAGTTAGTATTTGTCATAGCTATTGGCTGGTATCAGAGTCTGTTGTACATACCGGCTGTAATCCACCACAGATATTGGTCATTATCTGTTGACAAACGCTATTTCCGATGGCAACAACCACTAAAATACTTAAAAAATCAACATCGGCCATGGTTATTAGCCTGTATTTGGCATCAACCATGGTCACTCGCTAGTATCCGTTATCCGTAGTATGTATAGGCCAATATTCATGGAAACCACCATTTCCAGTAGCAGCGACCATCGCAATACTTGAAAAAAATACAAAATAATTCAAATTAATTACTTAAAACTTAGAAAAATTTAATAACAATAAAGTCTGTCTCTCCACACCTAAACTTTACCATGCAAAAGACGAAAACTACCATTTTTGTTGGCTCTGACCCCGACAAAACATACTACAACTGGAATAGATGATGGTGGCCAGAGGTACCACTTTGTTTTTCACCAATATACATCACGAAATCGTTCAAAATAATTGAAACTACGTAACAGAAATCTAATTACAAGAATCCCTAGATCTGCGTGTGAAAGTAAAGATACATGCATTATTCATGACGATCTCTCATCTGGAGCAGCAAGGGGAGATTTATGAATCCTGCACACGAGGCAGCAGGAGCTCAACAAGAAGAGTGATATCACCAATGGTCGGAGATCTTTGGCTAAGGATCAGGTCAAGGAGATAGTCGCCTCCGCCTTCCACCATCGTGGAGATCTATACCACTCTTGTTAGGAACGGTAACAAACATCGCAACCGCACAGAGGAGTTTGCGGTTATCCTCCACCGATTTGTAGTGCTAGAGAAATCTTCTATATGGCTTTTCTACGGTAATACTAATTTTCTTTTTCTTTTCTTTTTTTCTGAGATTTTATACATGATATGTGTTTTGTTAAATTTTTTGTGATTTTTCTTTGTGTTCTATGATTTTTTTTCTTGTGGATCTTGTGATTTTTCAGGTGTTTTGATGAGAAAATCCAGCGAAAACTAATAGTTAACAGTTGGTATCTCACTAGTTACCAAATAGTAATGGTTGGGTAATCGGTAATGGTGGCATTTGCTATTTGTAATGACCAAAAAAATCCTAAATTTACATGTCTAAGTTAAGAATTTTCCTAGAAAATATCATGTTTAATTTTTTGTGATTGAAGGATTTATGGAACAAATATATAAATGCCAAAATTCTATAACATTAAAATTAAATTTATTAACTTTTGTGAGCTCCTAATTCAATTGATAAGTTTCACTATGATATAAAGTAGAGGAAATTTCAATATGTAAATAACTTAAGAATTCAATTTTATAAGAATTTCAAGCGCAATATGGTGTTAACAGTATACTGAGAAAAACTCTAATACATAGCAAGTCCTTAATTGTCTATTAGCAAAAATTGGAATTACATGAGTAGCATTTGCAGTAAAAGAAAGCTATCTAAGCTCGAGAATTGACACCATCGATGACTATGTCATTACTAAGGCAAAGTGCAAGAAAAGTCAAGTTTAGGTTTACTTGAAAACAGTCTACTTGTATTACGCGATTAAGGTTTACATCAGTAACGATTTATTTGAAGGTTAGCTTTGAATTGTGATAAGTAAAGTTAGAGCACCCGACAAAAATCGAAAAGCTCCTATCAGTTAACTAGTTTCCCCAACTAGTCAAGATTTTTATCTACTTCCCTAAGTTAAGGGATTCTTATGGGTAAAGTGGTAGGACAAAGAGACCAAATGGACCTTAAAAATAGTAAAAAAAGCGAGGCTTAGTTTTGACTTATGATGAGTTAAATTCCCTCTAAAAAAATTCCTCACATTGGGGCCAATATTAAGCTCTCTTAGACCAAGTTTTTGCCTCAATTAAGTATCCATGAAATCCTTTAAATACTGTTGAGAAACTAACAAGAAAGTAACCCATGATTGGCTTGTTCCATTCTCTCTCAAATTTTTCATTTCCTCGCTCACCAAATTTCCTACCCAAAAATAAAAGAGAAGAAGGAGTCTTAGGAGGAATCACTCAAAATCATCTTTAGGGGTATATGATCTAGTCCATTCTCCTTTTATTTTTAAGATCAGCTTAGTTTATGATTTTTTATGATGCTGACATGTAATTAAGATTCTATTTCTATAATTGGTATAGTTTTGTAAGTTTAACTCATTATGGTTTTAGTTTATGCAGTATTGAGTATGAGAAAGTTTAGGACTAGGTTATGGTTTAAGCACAAAAAAATTCTTACATATTTTGAGCATGAAAATGGACAACTTACAGGTCTATTTTGAAATTTCATGAACATGAAACTTTTAGATCTCGATATTCTAAACAAATTTCTATGACTAAGATTCTTCGTAGTTCTAATTCTAAGATGTTTGTACCATTTTTAAAACTTGCTCGGAAACACTGTTCCCTACGGGCATCCATTGTTTTTGATAGAAACGGGCTTCTTTAAGACTAAATCATGATTTTTACGAAGCACAGAAGTTTTAGACATCAAAGAAATGAAGAACTTTTATGGAGAAAATTTTTAACGATTTCGCCTTTAAGATAGTGTTACAGACAAATTTAGAAAACTGTGTAGATTTTTGTTCCAAAACAGGGTTATTTTTTGTTTTGATGAAAATGACCTTCGAAAAGTCTGAATGATTTGTAAACCAAGAAAGTTTTACAACTCGACGAAATAAAGAATTTTTGTGAAGAAATTTTGTTATGATCCTGCTTCTAAAATAAATTTTAAAATAGATTTATAAAAATAGTCAAAACTTTGTATAGAAAACTGTTAATTCGGTAAAGTTTACGAAAATCATAAAAAATGGATATGTTAAAGCCAGAAAGAAAAAATGTAAAAAATACAACAGTTCTAAACCTTGTCAAAACGATAAACTTTTATAAAGAAAAAATTGAGAAACTATTTCTAACGAGTAATTTTATAGTGACTTTTGAAACTAATGAAAAAGTACCTTTCGATGCTAGTTTTAAAACAAAACATTTGTTTAGTGGTAGAATTACAATTTATGACTAATAGAAGAATTATAGCACTTGAAAAACAATAAAAGTCTACAGCTTATAGTTTTATCAAATTTGGACTCTATTTTAGGATATGACTTTGGACACGAAATTTTTATAAACAAAATATGGATTTTTTTAACAAACTTTAATGGTTTTTCGAATGGATTTTATACATGGGAATTATAAAAGCCCAACATATTAGGCTCACAACATCATGATGCCAAATACGAGTCCAACACCTATATAAGTTCAAAATCCATCTCTTGGATCAAAGTTCCGTGGGTATAATGCTTAGAATACCATGAAACATTTCTAGACTTAGTAGGTTGTATTGGACTTATAAAAATTAATAGTGACTAGATATGGGCTTATTAGCTCAATATCACTATTCAAATTCAAATAGGCTTTTGATGTATTTAAGAGACGAACAAGGATGATAAGCGAATTTATTTAGACCTACTAATGGGATCAGACAATTAATTAATTTATTAACTGATTAATTAATTATCAACCATAGCACGGATAAAGAATGAGGATTAAATTAATTAATCCTTATAACAAATATGATGCTTGTACAATCCTTTATTTAAAAAAATGTATTCTAAGAAAGGATTCAATTCCTTTTATGATTACGCTCAATTAAATAGCATAAAATAACATAAACTTACACTCTCATTGGGTTTTTCCATATAACTTAAGAGGAGTAGATAGGAAACTTTAGTGAGTTAGCAAATCTTATTGCTAGAAATCTGGTAAGTAAGAATCTCATCTTTAGTATGAATAGTTTGCAAATAAAATGTTTCTACATGTTTTATGAAAATTATAAATGCATGTTTATACCTTATGTTATGGTATGTGATGCTATGTCATATCACATACTCACTAATAAGTCCTGTGAAACCTTTAAGAACAAGTTGAGTTTAAGTGTCGTATCAATCTCTCGATCTATGAGGAGGCTTATGATAAGTATATTAATTTAGAACACAGTGTCATTTTAAGACCTTATAAATCTTAACTTCCCAATGATCATGCACAAAACACTCGAGCCCATATTAATAAGATATGTTCAAAAATAAGTTTTACTATATGTGTGCTCAAATGTTTTGTGAGACGTAGCTTCAACTTGCTAAGCGAAAGCTCATCCAAGTATGTTTATGTTATAGGTAAGCAACTTGCCAGCAATGTTTGATAGATGGTGCACAGTAGCAAATGAGCAATGGGGATGAGGAATGGATATTGCATGCATTTTTATTCCGTATTTATTTTTTGTTAATTATGACTTTTTGATTAAGTATAAATAGTACGATTGAACCACGTATGTATATTTTGGAGACCAAGGTTGTAGTCATACAGTCTCAGTGTATATAACCTTAAGACTATTATGTTAATACTATATATTATGACTTTTGTTGCAACAAATGTAAGAACAGTTTAATTAAAGTTAGTTAGTAAGGTTCTTTAATTTAGTAATGCTAAAAAAAAAGGAAATGTTTTGCAAATTTATGTACTTTTAATAAGTATCTGCTTTAGAATATGTTTAAGTAGTTTAAGTAACGGCCACATAAGTAGGGTTGTTACACTATCAGATATCGGTTGATAGCCAGGGCAGATACCAATCAGACACCGATTGTCATTTGTAGTGTATTTTTTATTTGATAGTTTTTTGGTTCTTTTTCGTATTTTTAAATATTTTGGCAATGGTGATGTCACACTTTAGGATAATATCTTCCACACTTTAAGATAATATATAATGATTGTATTTGGTACCTCATATTGTATTGTACTACATTGAATTGTATTGTTATAATACAACATGACCTTTGGTGTCATTACATATTGTATAAGGAGTCAAATGTAATTTTTAAAAAGGTTAAGGGGTAAAATGTAATTTTCAAAATTGTGGGCTCAAAACATAATTTTATAAATATTAAGAGATCAAGATGTAAATTTTTAAAATTATGAGATCAAAAATGTAATTTTAAACATGGAGCCAAAATGTAATTTTTTAAAAAAATAAAGGGGTCAAAAAAGAAATTTTTAGATAATATAAATTTGTATTGTTATCTTTTAATTTTTAGAAAATTATAGGCTTCGACCTAACCCTATGTCAATCTAGCCTCAATCCCTTGTATCATGGATCTTGTAAAAATAATAAAATATAATACACAAATAGGTTGAATTCTACAATATAAATCATATTAATTTATCATCTACATTAACTTATATAACACAACGAAAACATTATATTAATATATTATTATACGATGCTCTAAGGCCATTCACCAAACAAACTCAAAGAAAGAGAAGGCATAAATGTTATAGTATAAAAGAAAGTATATAAATCTTTAACGCTCCTCAACAAAGGGCACTCAGATTTTCTTTACAGAATATTGTAATTAACTACACATCATCAATAAAAACGGAAAATAGATTGGAAAATGTCATCATAATCCATCAAATTGACAGGGTTATCACTTCGAGTACATTTTATTAATTATAATTAACAATACATAAAATGATCACACCTTATCCCTTTAAATTAAATGTCCATGATAATACAAGAAAAAATAACGTTTAGTCAATAAAAAGATCAATATTATAATAACGACAACGACGATGACAACGACGACGATGATAATAAGAAGAAGAAGAAATACAGCACCAAAATATCACCGATTTCTCGCTTTCATCAATTATTAAAAAACCTATTCTCTTCCCTCTACGTTTCATGAATTTTATGTTACTTTCTAATCAAGCATCTCAAGCACATATGGAAAAAGCAAATATAGAATCTAAAGTACAAGAAAAGTGACAAGTTGATCAAACATCTTTACTTACCCGGATCTTCTGTTACATGTAACAAAACTATCCTTAATTGTCCCCACTTTTTTCAAATTAAATTTTAATTAATTCTCAGCCAATTTAATATTATATATAGATGTAGTGCCACGATTTCGTGAACTTGTCCCAAACACGTGGTTTATAATTACAATTCGGAACCCATCAGCTGATGCGGCGTTTAGAATTGATGACAAACTAAATTAACCATCACTAACAATGAGAACAAAGAGAATTAATATTATAATTGATGCCAAACTAGAGGGGAAAAAAATAAACAACCTACCTTTTGTTTTTCCATCATGTCTTAAAAAAAAATTGTTATTTGTCATATGCTGATTGTCCTCTATATACCTTTTGCAAATCAAGAAGGGATTAGTGCTGGAGGCCTAAGTTATACTCGATAGGCTCCTTAAGAGACATAATTGTAGCATTATTGTGAACAAGTAGAATCATCTCTTAATTATAAGAAAGATAACATTGATAGGTCATTCTCTTGTCATCGTACTACTATCACAGGTGCTTACTAGAATGAAACTGTGACACAATAAAACTAAAATTATCGAGTATCTCATAATTATGTGGTAGTCTTAATAAATTGACATATATTTGTATATATTGCATTATCAATAGTTAGGGGCAGAGCCATCAAAGAACGAGGATAAGCACCCCCCTCCCTCCTGTTGAAAATTTTCTTTTATTTTTGTATATAAAATTTATTAAAATTTGTGTTTTGTCTTCTCCTTTTTCTAAAATTGTATTTTGCCCCTCCATCCCCTATTTGCTTTATCTCAATAGTTATCCACTGCCCACTTGTCTAATATGTTTTTTGGTAATAATATTTTAATTACTATTTAGAGCAGATGAAATATCACTTTCATGCATTCTAAGGAAGAGGGTTAATGGTGGCGCAGTCAAACAGTGGAATCCATGCGTAGTTGAAGAGATTGCGTGTGCCTCTAAACTACTTCTTCAAATTCTTCGATGATGTTTTCCATGTGAGTTATTATTGACCAAATACTTAATTAGAATAACCCATGTTGTCTGTATATATCTACTAGTTTTAATGGAATTTGATGCGTTCAAATGGCAGACAAGATAGCGTTCAAAGGGCCTTTATTATTTTCTTCAAATTATTCCTAATTTAAAATCCCTTCATTTAATGGGCTTTGCCTTGTCTATTTGTTGATTGGCTCTCTCTCTCTCTCTCTCTTTCTCTCTCTTTGAAACATCTAAAATTTTCTTTTTCTTTTGGCCAATCTTACCTGTAATGGAGGGCACAATTTTGTTTGTCTTATTGTCGTGTTCAAACATAATGCTTTTAATAGACTTGGGGAAAAAGGAAAAAAAAAAAGAAAGTAGGTTGTCTATTTTCTACCCCTAATTTAGCATTTTTGGTATGCTTTTTCATAACCTCATTTTTAGCAAAACGTAACCTCCTCTTTTTAGCTAGTTATGCCGGATGACTCAAACCACCTTCAATGGTAATAAAACTAAAATGAAACATAAGAGAATAAATTACATAACTTTACTGTAGGAACACTACCAGTGTTTGGTGGCCAGTAGCGTGGCAAGTGATAACAAGTATTGTATAAAAAAACATTTATGGTGTCCAGCACCGGCAGAACTATAAACCTTTTTTTTTTTTTTTTTAAGTAGGGTACTAAGAAAAAAAAAACATAATATTAAGTTAATTGTATAATTATATCTTATAGTTTTAATTATTTCTTAATCCATCTCTTTTTTTTTAGCATCCTTTGTTTTTAGTAATTTCAAAAATATCATTTCAATTTCATCCCTATAAATAGAAAAATTAAGCAAAACACCATGACAATCTTTAATAAGATATGAAAAATATTTTATAAATATAAAAATATAAAAAATCATAAAATAAAATATCAAATTTTAAAAGAAAGATCTTAAGTTTTATAACTTTAAATTTTAAAATAATTTTTAAAAATTTTTCTCAAGAAGATAAACATATTTCATAAACAAATTCAGTTTAATTAAAGGTATCTTTATCTTATCTCTATAATTTTCTGTCTAAAAAGTTTACGAGAGATAAAAATTGAAACAAAAACTTTAATTTCAATGGATATATTTGTAATTTCAAAAAACAAAAGGATAAATTGAAAAATAAGTAAAACTGAGAGGTGTAATTATGTAATCAACCCTATAGTATTTTATTGAATTGATATGTAGTTATATATTTTTCATTATTGAGTAGGAGCATGATTATAATTTTTCTTGTAAATTGGAGACGAAATAATATCTCTAAATTATTCGTTAGGAGTATGATGGGAACATATCTAATTTTTTTAAATAATTTTGGGGTAAAAGTTTTAAATTTTAAATTGTGAGACACTCTAGTAATTGAAACGAGTTGCAAGCACACTCTTTAATTGTTGGAAGTTGTAAAAGTCATTACAGCCTTGTGAATTTAAACGAGTACCGTGAAGTTTTATAAGGACTCATTGTATTATCATATGACGAGTAATCGCACTTCTGTGAATATATGTCACGTTAAAATTATGGTAAGCGATTATGTCATTGCACGACTTGATTCAAAACAAAATTTCCAAAATCGTTATCAAAACTGACTTCTCTTAGTTATAGTCAAAAAAAAAAAAAAAAGAAATCAAATAATGTAGTGCTGAAATTACTTGATCTCTGTTCATACCTTGAACTTCAAATGGTGATATCATGAATAAAAGACTTGTTGACCATAAGATAAAGATCAAGGGGATAAGAATTGATGGTCCCACCAGCTGGTATATATTGACTAATGGCGTGAGAGTTTGGGCAGTCAAAAGTCATTGAGCAGACTGGCAAGTCGCTAGATGGATTGATTCTATTCCCCTATTCTTGCTTGGGGAATCACCCAAGTATTTCTTTCATGTATGCACATTTTTTTTTAGAGCTCGTTTGGTTTAAGTATTTAATTAGAGTATTTGAATAAAGATTTAAATTTTTATAAGAGAAAATACTGTAACAAAATGATTCAAACCGTGATTCGAATATCCAACCAAAGAGGTCCTTAACCTTTTGGGTGAATGTGCTTAAATTTATCTCACATAATGCCCTTAATGTCTTGAAAAATCAGAAAGATTATTGTTAGAAAAAAACGTATTTATATTTTTATTTTACAGATTTGGAAAAAAATTAGTGGGATGGATAAGGAAAATGAGAAAAAAAAAAGTATACTTGAATTATATTAAAAATTTCTTGATGTTAATAGTTGCTCTCTTTTTCCATTAAAAATTAGGAAAAAGAAGAAAAAGGCGCATAAAGTGACCGTCTGGTTAATTAAGCAAGCTAATGGCTTTAATTCATCTATATTCCGTGCCTTGCGTTGAAAAAAAAAAAAAAAAAAGGTTTAACGTGTTATGTAAAATTAGACTTTAACTTGAGTCATATTCTACGGAGAAAAAGAAGAGAGTTAAAGTTGAAAAAGCGGCTATGTAACTATAGATACTAAAAGACCACTTCATTGGTTTTTGTTGGAGCTTTTTACAGTAAAGCAGATTCTCTTGCGATACATGTTTTTAAACGTTAAATTTATCAACAAAACCTAATACAGATTCATTAGTTTAAATTAATACCCTACTAACAAAGTATTCTTTCCTTCCTTATTGTAGAAATCTTATCTTTTTTATGGAATAATATTTAGAGAATTTGAGCTGAGTAACTTTTTCAAAAGCTTCTTTAAAATAAATAATCGTAACTTTTTAAATTAGGTAAATGACTATTTATTAATGATGAACTGAGTTAATCTGAAGTTTGTTAGTATTAAACTCAACACGCTTGAATTTATGACTAATAAATTAGACAAATTTATCCAAAAAAACTCATGTTTATTACTCATAAATGATCATTTATCTAATTTAAAAAAATTATGATTATTTATTTTTAAAAATTATTAAAAAAACCATTTACCTTTATATTTTAAATTATTTGACATGAGGTGAGAAAAGAATAGGTGGCTTATTCTTCAATTGACGGATGGAACTAGCATTGCTTTGATCGTAATTAATTTCCACCCAGTGGAATATTCTCATGAGCCCCGTGACTACCAACACCATTACCCCTCTCTCTCTCTCACTCTCTCTGGATTATTTGTTTCAAACTAATGTTGTTTGTGAATTCAAACTTCAAAAAAAGCATTTTTCTCAAAAAAATTCAAAAAATATAAACAAGTATTTGTTTTGTCCACTGGTGGGTCAGTTTGACTGGATTATTATTAAATATACAGAAGGAGAGAGAGGTGTGGGGACCAGCACCACAATTATTCTATATTACCAGTTGCAATCTCTCCTAAATCTTATCACTGGGATGAGGCTATTTTGGCCCTCTCTGCTGTTTGTATGCTGGTGTTTCTCTTCTGATTCCCCTTCCTCACTTCCCAATCTCTCCACACTACATGTCCTTAAATCCTAACCTTTCTTTACATATTCTTTTCTTTCATTCCAATCCTTTTTTTTTTCTCTCTCTTTTATTTCACCCTTTTTGTAGTCCCTTAATCATTGATATTTCTGACATGATATCAAAAACCAAAAACTCTTGCAATATTTTATCATTTCAAAATTTTCTCTCCACCCAAATGTTGCATTGTAGTGTAGTATTAGTGGGATTTTTTTAAAAGTGTTCACTTTCTTTTGTTGTCAATTCAGAAGTCTTTCATGCAAGATTCAAGAGAAGCTGAAATGCCTGTTCCTCACTTGTTTAAATGTCCAATTACATTAGATTTGTTCAAAGATCCAGTCACTCTTTGTACAGGTCAAACGTATGACAGATCAAGCATTGAAAAATGGCTGGCTGCAGGTAACCTCACATGTCCAGTCACGATGCAGCCACTTCATGATCCGACCATGGTTCCGAACCACACTCTCCGCCATTTGATCGAGCGTTGGCTTCAAATCGGTCACCGCTTCGATCCTGAATACTTGGGAAGAGTTGATTCCTTGTCTGCACTCAAACACAGCCTGGAAAGACAAGATGCCGATGCCGATGCTGATGCCTTGGAAGTTAAGCTTCAAGCGCTCGAGAGCATTCGAGTTCTATCAGAGGAGTCATCATTGTCGAGATCTTGTTTGATAGAGATAGGCTTCTTGCCTTTGCTTCTAGAGCAAGTTTTTGTCAGAGTGGAAGAAGAACTCTCAGAAGAGAAAACAAAGTTTGTAGAACAAGCACTTGTTTGTGTCCTGAAATTATTGCCTTTCTCGGAATTGGAGAATCTAAATGTTCTTCAACAAGAGTCCAAATTGGCATCTTTCTTAGCCTTATTCAACCATGGCACTTCCTTAATAAGGATGAAATTGTGTCAAATAATTGAGATCACGTCTTCATCTTCAGAGACTAAACGACTTTGTTCTATGCTCGGAGAAACCAGAGAACTATTACATCAAATAATTCAGTGGGTTCAACAGAATTCTGAATCTTCAGATGCTGGAATCAAAGCCTTATGGAAACTATCTTCCACCGAGTCGAATCGAGAGCTCTTGATACGAGAAGGCATTGTAAATGGACTAATCTCTTATGTTACTCGCAGCCAAGGGAGGGAAAAAAGCTTGGCGCCATTGGCAATAGCCATCCTTGAGAGGCTTTTGTCACTTGACAGTGCAAAAGAGGAACTGATTAATAACCCCAATGGGATTAGCGCTCTCGTTAAGAAGGTATTCAGGGTGTCGAATCACGAGGGCAGCGAAAGCGCCGTCGGATCGCTTATGAAAGTTTGTTATGGTTCCTTGCAGGCAAGGGAAGAAGCCATTGCAGCTGGGGTATTGACTCAGTTACTATTGCTTCTCCAAAGCCAGTGCAATGGAAGGACCAAAACAAAGGCAAGAATGCTCCTAAAGCTTCTTAGATCCAAGAGGATTGAACATCCAAACAATGTCTAATTTGTATCCTGGAGCCTGGAGGGTCATAAAAGTATATTACATGCCTATTTCTTTTTTCATAATACACAATCTGTATAGGTGCATAAGAAATGCTGTATGGTTACTCTCTTAAGATCTTATCTTGTAGATTTAGTGATGCATACAAGCCAACTAAATTGGTAAATAAATCCCAACAAATGTATTGAAAGAAGTTTTTCTTTCTTCTTGTTCTGCTGTGAGAATCCAGTTCAATATCTTAGCTTGCTTCGTCATATTAAACTAGGACTTTAGCCCTCCTTGCATCTAGAAAGCTGCCTTGGTAGGTCCAAAAGGTACTGTAAATAATGGAAGAGAAAACTGTTGGCATGTTAAGTGGTAGCAGGGCCCTGATTTCAACAATGTTAGGGGCATCAATGGTGTTCAACATCACAAACTAATAGAAAGTGGGTCTCATATTTTGAGCTTCATAGATAAAAACTACGTTTTATTAATGTGTTTTGTTACACATCTCTAGTGTCCTAAGAGGGATTGAGCCAAGTACAGTCGAAAAATACACGGCCGTCTCACCTGGATTTTTTTTCTTTTGATTTCATATGTAAACTTTGAGAACAATTGTAGTTTTCCTCCTGAAATTCTGAAATTGTACTTTTATCCCATTTTAAGATAATAGTTGCCTGGTCCATTTTTAAGATAATTTTATATATTTTTCTAGCTCTGCCTTTCCCATGAAGCATTTTCTTACCAATTCCATTGTCCAATGCAGTGTCACATTTGGAACATTGTGCAGTCAAACCAGCATGAGAGGGCGTTCCAAATGCCTACTTTGAAGCTGATTACAAAAATGTACTACTATGATGGTCCTGATAGCTCTAGCTGTTCCATCATGCTGTCATGACAAGAAAATGGAATGGTCTCCAGAAAGCAACAATATTTTCTGTCCCATCAATAAAAGCTTGAAAATACATATTGATTAAAAATCAAACACAATTTCTATCTAACTAATCCACAGAAGTACGTAAACTATCTTGGATACGCTCAAGAAACATATTAGGAATGCTTATCCAAGCTTAGTTGTCATCCTTTAGATTTTTGTGATTGCGATGATTGGGACAACACTAAGTAAACAAACCCTCCGGATAAAATTTCTAGGCCGACGACAATTTCTTAACATCATTAAAATCTCGCGGTCTAATACCATACTATGCCTCTATTTAGCACCCACGGTTAGAAAGGTTCCAATTGTTTATAGTGCAAAACTCTCTACAACAGTATTGTAAGAGAAAAAGCTATTATAATATAAAGCGCTCAGCAGCTATAGCGTTTTGAACTAAACCAACGGTTCCAAACAGCCTATATAACACATGGTCATTTCAAAACAAATAAGGAAAAATTATGCAAATGGCTGATTTTGGACATCTTTTACAATTGAATGCCTTTTCTAGTGGTAAATACCAGTTTATCATTGGTGTACTACTGGTTCATTATTGGTAAACTCTTAAATTATTGAGTTAATTAGCTAATGACTGACCGATATTGGTCAATCAGTGATAAACCACCAAGTTATAGTAAATGAAAGAAGCTTAAAAACGACCATTTACTCCCAAATGTCCACTTCCTACACGAGGAGGAAAAGGATGTGTGATCAATGAGGCAAAGCACATGCCATATTGCTCTTGTCCAACTTGCTAGAAATTGGCTTGCACTTGCCTATTGGGGCTATGGAATTTTGTGTACAAAACCATATTGATATATTGTTAAAAGCATCTTTCTGCATTTGACCGCAATCTAGAAAGGTACACTGGTGATGGGACATAGGGGTCCACTGAATATTCGTCATTGTCTTTGATATTTCACAAACTATTTAGGGATAGAGAGAGAGAGAGCGAGAGAGATTCTACTTTTCTAGAGGAACCCATGAAAAGGGTAATACAAGTCAAACAACCAAACAGTCGTGGGCATTTTTCACTTTTTAACGAGAAAAGTTGCAGGGCAAACACTCAATTTGTGAGGTCCATGCTTTCGGCCTAAAAGTGCCAAAGATTTCAACATTGGGCACTTTCTTGCCCAAAACAGGGTCAAATGAGATAATTTGCAATTCCCTTTTTTGTTTTTTCTATCTCTCTCTCTCTCTCTTTTTTTTTTTTTTTTTTTTTGGTTTTGTTTTTCAGTTGCACTTCCACAGCCTATAGTTAGTGTGTGCTACCTTACCAAATTCTTGTCTCTCTTAAAAAAAAATAAATAAATAAAAAATTCGTGTATGGTAGGTCAAAAGTGGAGTGGCTCCATTTTCAGGCATTCCAAACAGCATAATCATAGATTGACATCCAAGTAGGAACACTTGAAAAGGGCCAAGTTCGATAGCACACAACACTCAAAAAAAAAAACAAAAAAAAAAACAAATAAATAAATAAATAAAAACGAAAAGTTCTTCTTCTCTGTAAATTGGGTTGGGAAACACGAGCATGCGTGCTATAAGAGTGCTTAATTGCGTAAAGGTATGCTGATTTTTTACAATAAATTAACGTACAAGTAGTAAACGATATAAAAATGCCTTTTTTTTTCTTTCTTTTTATTCAATTTTTAATGGAAACCGGCGTGTGGTTTTTAAACACCATATTTCCTTGTTGTTAGTAATGCACCACCATACGTGTGATATAATAAACAAAAACTTGTCGCGGGGAAAAATTGAATAAAAAAAAAAGAACATCTTATCAAATTCTATTTTCTTATGTAGCAATTTGAATATGTTGTCACTAATGTGATGATTGCATTACCAACTTATTTATTTTTAAATGGAAGATTTGTGTATTCTATTCAAATTGTCCAACTTGGAAAAATGTATTGGATCATTAACTATCTAGCCAGCCTTTAAAATCTTTTTGGATCGGTGCATGGTACTCTAGCATAGAGTTAAAACTCAAATTTGATACTACCATGTAGAGCTCTAAAGAAGAGAGAGAGAGAGAGAGAACTAAGTCTTCGTTGGTGCAAAATACTTGTTAAAAGATGAGCCCTTTCAATTACTTGCTTGAACAAGTATCTAGTTCCCTTGCAATGTGAAATTTTAAGTAATCAAAGTGGCACATTTGTCAAGTGCTGATCTATGAAACCTTAAGAAATTGGAAATAAATACAATTAAACCCAAATTATTGTTAAGATAGCTATATGCAAAAGTCAATTTTTTATAATTTGCCCTGCAAGATGGAGCTTCGATTGAAAAATTTTAAAATTAAACTATAATAGAGGGAACTAATATAAGTGATAGGGGATGAGGTGTGGAGCGAATTGGGTGTCAAAGGGTGGTAGCTGGAGTGTGCAATGAAGAGACGACAGTTGTTGAAGGCGTAGGGGCATATGAAGCGACAACAATAGTCGAAAGGTTAGCACGTTGCCCATTTGATACCATTATAGAAATTGGACTTTTTACTCGGGTTCCATCTAAGAGGTAAACTTCTTTTTTCTTAAATAGAATGATCTAATATTTATGATCATTTTAATATTTAAATTATGAAGGACTTGGGTTTATTTTCACCTTTATAAAATAATAGGATCTAGGAGAAAAAGAAAAGACGCGAGAAAAAAAAATCATTACAAGAAGTCAAAGCTTTTTAATGCGTCTTTTTTCATTAAATCTTCTATTAAAAAAGATTAAAACTTGTCAAAATCTAGAAAGAAAATATAGAAGATAAGGAAAAATGGGAAGAAGAACAGGTGAATGAAGATGTCAAGATTTGTTGACGACTTAATCTGTATGGTGTACACATGCAAGTATAGAAGGCGTCGGTTCACTTACCCTTGTGCCAATTATGGTAACATTCATAACAAATATATAACGTTTAATTTGTTATATAAATTGTTTATTTCTTAACAACAAAAGATTATGGCAATTGTGATATGGAAGCGAAAACAATGCTTCATTACGAAGATTTGTTTGTGCTTAACGTGATCTGAGAAAGATAGAGGGTTAAAAAGCAACCTTGTAAGAGTAAATGTCCATTGAGAAAGGTATGTGAATGTAAGATGAGTATGTAAATGTCCAACGGTTTTAAATGTTTTACGGTAACCTTACAATAATAGTAAGATGAGTATATATGTACATGTGCATGTACATGTGTCTTTATAGTCCTTTTGAGGACAATACTTTCACAGTTATATACATAAATTACATGACATGACATATCCATCTGGGGCTAACCTAGATAATAGAGGGTTGAGGTGGGGACTAGAAGGTCCCAGATTCAAAACCTTAAGTTATGTGGACAAGGGGTAATCTAACAAAACATGATTGTAATACCTAACAGAATCTTTGCACACAGAATTTGTTAAATAGTACTTGTGTAAACTATAACCAAATATAAAACTTATGTAAACCAAAAGTATGGAAATTCAAAAGACGAGCGCAGTGAGATGATTATTTAGCATGACCAAAAATCTTTGCAGGAAAAAAAAAATCACGGGTGCTAGTCACACTAGAGAGATAAGAAGGATTCATTATATCGAATTATGGTTACAAAGTTTGAAATTACAAGAATGCCTAGAAACTACACCAACTTGAAACCTACGATACTCCTTGTGCGGCTCGCACTCCTTCGAACTCCTTGTCCTACTTCAAGCCATCTTTACTTGCCTTCTATTCAACTAACATACTCTAAGCCTTCAATCTACGAACAACTCCTTCTCGGACTTTCTAGGTTGGAACGAATATGCTAAGGCAACACAAGGTTGAGAGCAAAATGTTAAGTCTAAAAACACTAAGGTTTTCACTCTGATATTCTCTCACTTGAATGCTCTCACTCAGAAGTCGCAAGACCTCCTTAAATAAGTAAAACCTAGGCATCCGAAGTGTCTAGATACATCCACTAAATCCCAGGGTTGGATCACTACTAATCCAACTTGAAATTTGAATTCAGTAGCTGAAAAAATTTGCAAGACTTATGCTGAACTAATTCCTAAAACAATCGTGTGAATAGTGCATGATCTTCTCGGATGTTGCCACGTGATTGATTTTCACAGACTGTATCTGCGCGCTATCGGAGAACTACAATTTAAAAGATTTTAAAATTGCAGACAAAATCTATTATTCTTTTGACATTTGTTGTGCCTTTTTTATTCTTTTTGCTTTTGCACCTCTGTAACACCCATATTTTAACGAGCATGATTTTGTAAAATTTAATGAATAAAATGTGACAATTTAAAATTTCATAGTATTTAAAATTACCAAGTTTGTCTATGTTGTTTCAATAAAAAAAAATGCCACTTTAGTATTTTCTTACCAAGTCTTCATAAGAAATATTCAAAATTTATCAATACTCACTTCTACCAATCTTGTCTCCCTAAATTAATGCTCAATTATGTAGCCTTCTTCTCATTTTGCTAAAGTCTCCGAAGGAGACATGGAATTAATTTTCCCTCAATTAATAGAAGACATGAAGATATCTTCTCAACCACCTATTTAATTCTTTCCTCATCTCCTTCCATAACTCACTCCAATTGTCCCTTGAATTATGTTGGCATTAATTGCTAAAAGTCTCCATGGGAGACATGATGATATTTTCTTTTAATACTCTTTTGTTTCTTCTTACAACTTTCCCCGTAAACTTCCCCTTTCTCTCAAGCATTTTGATATCTTTTTATTTAACCATCACCACCTTCTTCTCTAGTTTCTCATTCTCTCCCTTTCTCACTTCAATTTCTAACTAAAGACATAGAGCACAAAGCTCTCTTTGTGGCCAAGACAATTATAATTCCCAACCATGGTCGAGGCGGTTTTAGAGTTAATTCAAGCTTGATTTTTAACCCAAACTTTGGTGCTTTTTAAAGGAGTTTTGAGGTAGGTTTTCTTTAATCTAAACTTAGTTTTTAGTATGCGTTTTCTCCATGTTTAATGCTTAATTTTCGTGTTCAAAATTCATGCAAATTTCTAGTTATGTTAACATCCATCCTTGAACATTTATGAACAAAAACTTGAATCTTGAGTTACAACCCACAACCAACTTTTATTTTGGTTTGATAACAATGTTAGAAATATGCTAGAAATGTTTAAAACCGGTTTTCATAACTTTAAGATTGACGTTCTAATGTTTTGAGCTTAAAGAGCAAACTTAAGCATGTTTTCATCATTATTTACAAGAAAGGCTAGAGATATAATTTGATAATGATTTTGGTATAAACTCATGAGAATATTTTTATTGTGATTATATAATGCATGTTGCATATTTTGGAATGTTTTGAGATTTTGTACAAGGATAATATGCTTTGAGTTAAAGAAAAACTTGACATTCCATGAACTTTGTAATATCTCTACGGGAAGTGGCTCTTTCTTAAAATTCTGGTGTTAAATGAATATGAATTTTGTAAATTGGTTTGCATATTTAAAAAGTATACATCCTAAGCTTTCCAACGAGCTATCATGAGCCTAAATCGGAGTTGTATTTTAATTTCTATGAATTTTTCAATTTTCGGATTAGAAACTAGTAAACCTACCAGTGGTAGTAAACCACCTGTTAACCCGTGTGTTGATTGTAGATAGTGAACCCGCCTTTTTGCAAAAGTATACCACCAATTTGCCATGGTATACCAGCTGTTAACTTGAACCAAAAACCCAACTTTGCTCACCTTCTAGTCCCTTAATGTCTTGCAACCTTTCCAATACTATCCTAAATGATTTATGAATTCTTATTAGAGACTAAAACATGTAAATTACTTGTATGTATGTTATATTGTGTTTAAGATAAAAATTGTTTACTTGGTATTTAAAGAACAATTGCATAAAAAAAAAAAAAAAAACTTTAATGGCACTAGTAGATGGGTTTACACATAATTCACTTATGAATGTGATTATACGTTGTGCTTTAGTTTTAATTGTCCTTATGCATGCCTTAGGGTCAAGGATGTGTGGAGCTAATGTTAATTAATTCCAAGATTAAAAGTTTGTTGTTAAGCTTTGAAGGTAGGGATTCTATTACTCATCTTTTGTGAGGTTTTTGGTAAATTAAATTTGGTTGTTTTATGTTGTAAAATATGTATATTGTATAGCAAGGAATATAATAATTTGACATATGTTATAAATTGAGAAGCATGGTTAGAAAATTGACTCTAGAAATAAAAATTGAATACAAAGGAATAGTGAGATGTAAAAAGGGAGGCGGTTACGTCCTTGGGCACAAATACCCTAAAAGGTAAAATAAGAGGAAGGTGATGACGCTTCCTCGAGTTGAAAATTCCAGAATGCACTGTACAGGAATCGACTTGGTGAGGACTCGGGGCTTGATGTCCCCTCACCGAAACACCCTTAGAATGTTTACAAGATGATCAAGAGCGCCCATTGAGTTTCGATGAGTTGAGTGATACTCTATTTAACATGGATACCTAGGAACAATGATGATTGGTAATATTTGTATAAATGTGTAATTATAAAACTTGGTAATGATTAACTATGGTATCCACAAGATGTGATCATAATAAACCTCATAATCTGGAATATGATGTAACTTACTAACCATGCAGTTTTAATGTGGTAATGGATAAACCATAAGGTGAGTCATGATTTCCCTACTGGGCATGTTGATGCTCATCCCTATCATATCTTCATCTCTCAGGTGGAACTCAGTGCAACATATCTGAAGAGGAATAGACGAAAATAACCCTGCTGTTTTCGTGTTAGAAGACCTTGTTTATTTGTAACTAATCTACAACATGTAAGAGTTGTATTATTTTTTTTTTATGATGGCTGTGTTAAGTTATTTGGGAATTATACTATGGTGATAATGACTATAATATATATATTTGGTGCTACACTAAAACTGTGTTTTGTATTTAAAACGTTTATTTTTATTTTTATTTTTGTTTTTGTTTGAAGACCCATGAGTATTGTTTAATTAATTTAAATAATATTTTTATTTATTCAATACTACTAACCCTCACAGCCGTTACAACATCTGTCTCTTGTTCTTTCGTACTGTCAACTTTCAGTTTCAAACTGATTTGTATGGTTACGTGTACATTATAGGCTGCTATAGTACAAGATTTGGTAGCCCTTCTCCTATGATGCATGTCCTGTCGTTTTGACTTGAGAATCATCCAACCATCTGGACAGTTGCTATAGGTCATCAAGATGTGTCTCTATCTCTAGTAAAAATAAAACACCTTTTTGTTTGTTTGCACTTGTCAAAATTACTACAGATTATCGCAAGGTGTAAAAAAAAAAAAGAAACATAAAAGGAATTATAAGAACAACAACTAATATTTAACTGCTGTCAACATGCTCAGACAAAATAAAGAAAAACCTAATTTGGAATTGTGACAAGTACAGTGCAATGTTTTTCCTTTCCAAGACTCCATCAATTGAGTGTACAAATGCTTAGTGAGTTCTTGAAGTATTCAAATTGTGCAGAGTTAAGAGCTTTGGTGAATAAATTAGCTAATTCTTTTTCGATTTGAACATGCTCAATGGAAACCACTTATCCTTAACAAGTTCTTTAATGAAATGATGTCTTATGCCAAGTGATTTCTTGAGGTGTTCAAATTGTGTAGAGTTAAGAGGTTTGGTGAATAAACTAGCCAACTATTTTTCGATTTGAACGTGCTCAATGAAGCCACTTTATCCTTAACAAGTTTTCTAATGAAATGATGCCTTATATCAATGTGCTTTGTACGTGAGTATTGAATAGGATTATTTGAAATATTAATTGCGATTATGCTATCACAGTACATTACCACATTATACCATTCAATGCCGTAGTCAGACAACAACTCCAGTTGTAATGTATTCTGCTTCAGTAGTTTCTTACTATGCCAAGCCACAAGATTGTTACCTACATTTTTTCAAAAAGAAAAAAAAAAGTTTGTTACCTGCATAGAAACACCCTTTAGATGTGCTTTTCTAGTTTTCCAAATTTTCAGCCTAGTCAACATCCTATAACCTGTGAGATGAGCACTTATGTCGTTTGTAAACCAAATACCATGGTCAGAGGTGCCATATACATATCTTATGATCTACTTTACGGGCTGCAAGGTGTGACTTCTTTAGGTCTGCCTAAAAGCGTGCACACACTCTAACATTAAATGCAATATCTGGATGACTGACTATTAGGTACAGTAGGCTGCAGATCATGCTCTGATTCAAGCTTTGGTCTACTAATTTTCCTTTCTTATCTTGACCAAGCTTTATAATGTGGATCATGGGAGTATGAAAGGCTTTGATGACTCGAAGACAATGTCATCAGCATAGATCTATGCAACTGTGATGTCTGCACGGTATCGCTTGATGAAGAGTGCTTTGTCAACACCTCCTTTGATCTATCCTTTCTCAAGAAGGTACTTGGTCAACCGTTTATACCATGCCTGAGAGCTTGTTTCAGTCCATACAAAGCCTTGTTCAACTTGAACACATAGTCGGGATGCTTCGGATCTTCAAAACCCTTAGGTTGCTCCATATATACTTCTTTATTCAGAATGCCATTGAGGAAAGCACTCTTCATGTCCATTTGGAACAGCTTAAACTTGAGATAACAAAACACAAATAAGTAGAAGTCTTATAGATTCCAATCTAGCCAAGGAAGCAAATGTTTCTTTAAAATCTATCCCTTCTGCCTGAGTGTAGGCTTGAGCAACTAGTCTTGCTTTGTTCCTTATGATGTTTCCATGCTTATCTATTTTATCTTTAAGATCCATTTTGTGCCAACAACATTAGTGCCCTCAGGTTTAGGTATTAGCATCCAACATTGTTTCTGTAATGACCGAGAAAATTATGGAATTAAATAATATAATTTACATAGTTAAATCAAGGATGTTCCTAGAAAATATCATGTAAGAATTTTTGTGACTAAAGGATATAGGAAATTGATGTAAATATTCCATAAAATTCTATAGCAAATTTTAAATGTTAAAATTTATTAACTTTTATGATTTAATAATTCAGTTGATAAAATCTATAGTGAATTAATGTGAAAGAAATTTCAATTCGTAAATAATTTGAGAATTTTAATAACAAGAATTTTCAAGTGCAGAATAAAGTTAGTAGTTTACCAAGAAACACTCTAATGATCAACAAGTCCTTAGTTGCTAATTAATTTAAAATCGGAATTACGCGACTAATAATTTCGATAGAGAATGCTATGCAAGCTAAGAAATTGGCACCATTGAAAAACCGTCAATTACCAAGTCTAGAAGCAGCAAAAGTCAAGTTTAGATTTTTTATTTAATCTAGAAATAATTTTAAGTCTAAAACAATTTAAAAATCAGTGCGCGATTAAAACATATATCGGTATTGATTTACACTGTGATTATCGTACAACTGTATTAAAAAAATAGGTTAAAACCAGTCAGATATTAAATCTCTTGTCAGTTAAGTTAGTCATCTCCGAGTAGTGTAAAATATATATGTTTAGTGGGAATCTTTAAAAATAAGATCAAAAGGAATGGATTCGACCCTGATTTGGACTTGATTTGAAGCTTGTCTTTGATGCATTATTGAGACACAAATCTCACCAAACTTCATTAGAGAATGGTGCCAACATTAGATGTTTCTAAGCCAAAAATTTAGCCCATCAAAATCATTTTAGAGACTAATTAAACATTAATTAAGTAGGAGGATTAGATTAGCCTTGGTCTATATATGGATATACCATCTCATTTTGGTCTCCATTTTCTCTCCAATCCTCCCTCTCAAAACCGGATATCCTACAAAGCGTCCAAGTTTAAAATTTTCTTCCCAATTCCTCTCTCAAAACCATATCCTAGTTCAAGATTCACCAAGAAATTTTCTTCTCATTCTCACCCTCCAAAACCGATTCCAACACGAAGGTATTCCAAGATTTTTCTTTCTATTTTCCTCTTCCAAGAACCGGTTTTCCTTTAACCAAGCCTCCAAAAATTTATTGCTTTCCATAACAAAAATACTAATCAAAGTAAGAAGAAAACAAGGACTAGAAGGGAATAGAACAAGAAGAACAAGGTTAGAGTTTTATAGAGATCATCAAGGGTAAAGTTCCAATCTTTTTCTTTTTATTTACTTAGATAAAACAAGATAATATTTTTATGTATAAAGTGTGTTTTTAGTGTTTGAATCAAGAGGAAAGGAGGAAGAATAGGCTTTTCTAGAGAAAATCACCAAGGAAGTGTCTTCAAGGGTAAAATCCTGAACTTTCCTCTTTAAATCTTTTAGTTCATTCAAGTTTGGAATTTTATGAGTTAAGTTTATGTTTTAATAATATTATAGTTTGTAATAATTTTATTTATGTTGGTTGGTGTGGCTCTATATGTAATTTGTTGTAATAAGTTAGGTTATGTATGTTTAAGTTAAGTATTGTGCATGTATTGATGTGTAGAAAAATTTTCCACAAACTTTGATTGCGAAAACGGAAGCCTTAGAGTTGGATTTTAAAAATTTTTGAACACGGGACTTTTAGATTTTGACGTTTTAAATAAAACTCTATAATTAAGCAAAAACGCAGTTTTGATTATAGGATGGGTTTCCAGGCAGCTTTTCAAAACTTCCTCTGGCTGTACAAAATAGTTATGGTTGCTATCCAAAATTGTTTTGGTGCAGGCAGCCACTGTTTTGGTCATTTCAAGCCTAAACTCATGTTTCACTGAACAAGAAATTTTTAGTTTTTGACAAAATGGATAACTTTCATGAGAAAACTTTTCCAAAATTTGCCTCTTTAAAACTGTATTTATGAGTTAAAACAGGCTTTTAAAGTTTTGGGCTGCCTTTGAGGCCGAATTGTAATTTTTGCCCAACAGGAAAGTTTTAGTTTTCGACGAAATGAAGAACTTTTGCGGAGAAAGTCTTGTAAAAATTTGCCTCTAAAATGGACTTTAATTGGGATTTATAAAAACAGTCAAAACTTGTTAATCGGTAGGTTTGCAAAATTTAATCAGAAAACAAATATACTAAAGATAGTGATTCGGACTTTTAGATGAGTATGAAAGTTATTAAATAACATATTTAAAACAATTAATTTTCATGAATAAAAACTTTAAATGGAAAAATTTTCTTTAACATATAGTTTCATAAGAATTTTCTAAAACTAATCGAAAAGTACCTTTCAGTACTAGTTTTTATAAACGATGATCGCATGCCTATAGAATCCAGTTTTTCAGCAAACCAAGAAATTATGACACTCACGAAAAACTATATAAGCCTTAGATTTAGTGTTTATCATTTTCAAACGAAATTTTAAAGCGCAATTTTGATACTAATTTTGAGCTAAATAAATATTATTAAAGCGTGACCTTGTGCCACAAAACTTTAATAGTTTTTACGTGAATGTTAAAATGGCTATTGTAAAAACTTGACATGCTAGATTTTTAGTATTATAACAGTAGACATGGGTACAACGCCCGTCTTAGTCCAAAAAGCCACTCGGGTCATAATTTTAATGATACGACATATAGAACATTTTAGGATCCTTTTTGGGCCTATTGAGTTTTGAACGATTTACGAGCCCACTAAATGAATTAATAGAATGGTTAATTAGAACTAAGTTCAAGAATCATGAATTTAGGAAATTTCTAATTTAGTTACTTTAAGTCATGTAAATAAGATAATTAATTATTTTAAATTAATTAGTTATTAATTTTAACACGAATGAAAGGCAATGAGGATTTAATAAAGTAATTGATCCTTGTAATAGAAATAATAATTTTTATGATCCTTTGATAAAGGAATTATGATAAAAAAAATTTACGATTATGCTAAAAATTAAAATGGCATAAAATAGATTATTCTTGCACACTTTTAATGAGTGTTTATACCGAATTGTTTCCCATAGAGGATATGAAATTTTTGTGTAAATAGAGAGACTTGCTATGAGAAAACAAGTAAGTAGGAATCTTGTCTACAGTATGAATAGTTTTAAAACAAATGTTTCCAAAGAAAGATAGTAAGCATGTTTAGTTCTATGTAAAAGTATGTTATGCCATGCCATGCTGCATATCTACTAAAATAGTTCAGTGAAACTTTTAAAGAACGGATTTAATTTAAGTGTCGTACCAACCTCTCGACTCACAATGAGGCTCAAGATTTAAAAATAAAACTAAATTAGATCACAATGTTGTTGGGACCTTGCAAAACCTAACTTCCCATTGATCACACGCATTCAATACCACTACTCGAGCTTTATCAATTAATAAGACATGATCATAACTGAGCAAAATTGGTACACGCATTTTATTGTTACATGTTATTATAAATGTTTTGCAAGTTATAGTCCTTACTTATTGAGTGAAAACTTATCCAAGAATATTTATACTATAGGTAAACAACTTGTCAATAATATCTGATAGACAGTGATAAAGCGAAAGACGATTAAAGTGAAGATTAGGAAATGGATACCATGCACTTAGTTTTTCTTAAATATGACCCTTTTGGTTACCATGTGAACTATACGATTTTAGTATTATGTATGTTTTGGGATGACTATTTAGTCACTATGACATGTCATTGTTTATATTGCATCAAAAAATAAAAATAGTTCTAATTAGAAAGTAATTAGTAAAGTCAAAAAATTTTTGGCACAATCGTGTAATCTATATAAGTGTATGTTTAAGTAGTTGAATAATAGCCATAGGTATGATCATTACAGTTTCTTTCGAATGGTTCAAGTTCTTCTTGGATAGCCTTTATCTATGCTTCTTCCAAGAAAGCCTCTTTAACGTTCTTAGGCTCTGTAGCGGAGACTATTTGATTATGCCGTTGTCTTCCATTAACCATCCTTTCATCCATTTTTTCCTATCAACTTTCTGTGGGGGTGTGCCTTTATTACCCTAGATAAAGGTCTTGTTCACACAAGTCGTGTTTTTGGCTCTGGTGTAGACATAGCCTCTGTCACAGGTTCTGTTGGTAAATTATCCATAGCTGTGTCCTTTGTGTCCTCAGTAGGTTCTGCTAGATCCACTATACTTCTTTTTGATGGTCCTTACACTAGTAGATCCTATATTTCCTCCTCTTGCAAAAACTTGAAAAAAACCATCAGTATCGTCAATCACAACATTGATTGACTCCATGATGGTTTGAGTTCGCACCTTATAAATTCGATAAGCCCAACTGTGTTGAGAATAGCCAATGAAAACACCTTCATCATTTTTAGGATCAAATTTTCCTAGTAGTTCACAATCATTCAAAATGTAACACTTACTGCCAAACACGTCAAAGTAACTTAGGTTGGGCCTTCTGTCCTTCCAGATCTCATAAGGTGTCTGCTTCGTCGCTAAATGTATGTAGACACAGTTGATGATGTAGCAAGCTATGTTGACAGCCTCAGCCCAGTCTCTTTGTCAACTTCTTGTTGTCTAGCATGACTTGAACCATTTCCTACAAATGCATATTCTTTCTTTCTACCAACTTGTTTTGCTCAAGAGTTTTTAGAGCAGAGAATTCGTGAGATATACCATATGCATTGTAAAAATCAGAAAAGTTTGAGTTTTCATATTATTTTCCATGATCAGTCCTAATTTTCACAATTTCAATAATTTTGCAATTTTTCTCATTCATTAATCTCATGCATAATTTTTTGAAGTAGTCAAAGCTATTAGATTTTTCTTTAAGGAAATCAAACCAAGTAAAGAGTGAAAAATCATCAGCACATACAAAATGTATTTCTGACCTCCTACACTTTCGAAAATCATCAGACCCATTAGATCCATGTGTAATATTTCCATTACCTTTGAGGTAGTGGAGTACTAACTGGCTTTGTGGGAGCTTTTTATCTACTTACCATGTTGGCATAGCCTACACACTCCTTCGAGTTTTCTTACTAGAATTGGAATGCCTCTGGCTGCACCAAAGTAGATCTATTTATGTAGATCTTTGTGATTCATATGTCCTAGCCTTTAGTGCCACAACTTAGTTGGGTCTGTGGTCATAGAGAAACCGTGCAGTGATTGTTCCAACATGTAGCAGTGGTCGTGTGATCTTCATCGTATTAGTACGGACTACCCCTATTTATCAATAGCCTGACGGCCATTCTGTGCAAACTACACTTATATTTTGTCCTCACAAATTTGGCTTATGTTCATCGGGTTTACCTTAAGACGATCCACAAGAAGTACATTCTTCAACCTTAGGAACCCAATTACTGCTATTGTTTCCTTTCCAATAATTTTTCCTTTCTTCCCATCACTGAATGTGAAAGCTCCACCAAAACATGGCTTGTATTCCTTAAAAAGCTGCCTATCACCTGTCATATGCCTAGAACACCCACTATCAAAGTACCAGTTCTCAGCAGTGAAAGCTTTAAGAGAAATGTGTGAAGCAAAACAAGTAAAGGCATTTTTTTTCATCCAAACCCTTTGTATTTTCTTGACTGGGTTATTCTTAGGCCCTATCTTCACAGATAAATTGAATGAGTTGAAAACAGTTATGTCTTACGCGTCCTTTAACACCACAATGATGGAAAACATGAATTTTACGAGTTTTATTACCTTTTCTACTTACATTTATCTTGATGCAAGGTGTCTGTCAGATGTAGGGACAATGTCGTTCTGATCTCCTCTTAGCATACAATTGCTGGAAGGACTATAGTGTCTATTGCTTGCACTTTAGGTCAGATTGTTGTTCTTCACTAATCTTGGATGTCTCAGCTAGTTCAGCCTTTACAAACACAGTTTTTCCTTTGGCCGTAGCAGAGCTATCTTTGGTTTAACGCATATCACGCTTGTCATTATCTAGTTTTCCAACACTTTACACCTTATCTATCTTGGCAGCACCAATAATGAGCTTTTGTACCCCCTCTTTGGATCTGGCAAGATTTGTAGTGAAAAATTGGAGTTTTTTTTAGCTTCATCTAACTGTCTCTTTAGAGAGTTGTATCCAAATCCTAGCACTTTCTTTGTTAGTTGCAGATCTAAAATATGCTCTTCCAATACTCGATTTTTTTAACCATTTTGTCCCACGAGGCACACAAATCATCATAGGCTTCTTGGAGTTCGTCAAAGTTGTGATTTTCCTTATCTCCAGAATCACAAACAAAGAAGTTAGTTGAACCAGTGAAGGCAACAAAATTACTAACCACTTTGTCTTCTTCTTTATTGATATATTTTTCTTCATCACTCTAAGTTGTTGTCATACCTTAGTTGCTGCCTTTCTTCTTTGCTTGAGTATTTGCACAGTCAGCTACAATATGGCGATAACTATCACATTCATTACACTATATACCTCTCTTTTTGTCAAACCTTTTTTCCTTGGTGTTGCTGCCACAAGCCTTGTTTCCTTGGTTCCATCTTGGAATCTCTGAGAAATTTATACTGTTCTGACGAAGGTTATCATTTAGGAACCACTTTATCATTGCTTCATCTTTGAGGTCACCTTTAGGAGCTTCCTTCTCATTTTCTTTTTCAGCCGCTAGTGCTATGCCACGATCCCTCTCATTCTTTTTGTTTTTCAGCTTTGTCTCATAGGTTTTTAGAGAACCAACAGTTCTTCAACTGTCATCGTGTCTATATTCTGATGCTCCTTGATAGTGATCACCTTTGTATGAAATCTATCAGGTAGAGATCTCAATATTTTTTGCACGATCTTCGCATCTGAGTATACTTTACCTAAGGAAAATGAGGAGTTGATGATATCACGCAATCTGGAGTAGAACTTAGCAAAAATCTAATCTTTTTGCATGATAATTTCATCAAATTGCGTGGCCAACATTTGCAACTTGGAACGTTTAACTCTAATTGTTCCTTCATATGCAACTTTCAGCTTTTTCTAAGCTACCTTTGCTTCTATGCATGTTGAGATTAGTTTGAGTTAGTTAGCATCAACAACATTAAAATAGCATTCAAACCTTTTGCATTTCAAGTAGATAGGTCAAATTTCGTCAAAGACCAGTCTTTGGTTTCCTTGAGAATAGCAACACCATCTACTTCAATTGTTGGTGGTGACCAACCTAACTTGACACTTCTCCAAACACATTCATCAATGGAGCTGAGAAATGCTCTCATTTTTGCCTACCAATATGCATAGTTTAAGCCATTGAGTAAAGGTGGCCTCATAGTAGAATCTCCTTCTCCATGTCTATCCATGTGGTCTTGAGCTCGAGATCTTCATTGTGGATATGGTGTCCTACTCTGATACCACTTATAATACCTGATTGATAGAACAAATAGTATTCTATGCGTATAGAACACGTTAAATGGTACCATGTATAAATTATAACTAAATATAAAAGCTGTGTAAATTAAAAGTGCAAAATTTAAACAAATGAGCACCATGATATGGTTATTTAGTGTGGACAAAAACCTTTGAAGAAAAAACCATGAGTTCTACTTACACCAAAAATAAAAAGGATCCACTTTACCAAATTATAATTACAAAGTTTAGAATTACAAGAATACCTAGGAACTACACTAACTTGAAATCCACGATACTCCACACACTGCTCGCACTCCTTCAGACTTCTTGTACTACTCCAAGCCATCTTTGCTCATCTTATGTCCATCTAACATACTCCGAGCCTTCAAGCCATGAACAACTCCTCCTCGGACTTTCTGTCTTGGAACGGATGCACTAAAACAACACATGGTTGAGAGCAAAATTTGTTGCAGTCTAAAAACACCAAGGTTTTTACTATGGTATTCTCTCACTTGGAAGTCACAAGTCGATCTCCTTAAATAAACAAAGCCTAAACATGAGAAGTGTCTAGATACATCCACGAATCCTATGGTCGAATCACAACTAATCTAACTTCAAGTTCGAATTTAGTAGCTGAAAATGTGCAAGACTTGCGTTGAATTGAATTCCTAAAATGGGCAATATTATTGGGCATTGCTACATGGGTGATCTTCATAAACTGTATATATGCGCTGCCGAAGAAGTGCAATTTAAAAGATTTTAAAATTGCAGACGAAATCTGTTAGTTCCTTCATTTTTGATCTTATCAGAAAAAAAATTCCCTACAAAACTCACAGATTAAGTTAAGCTAATTGATTAATGAATCTAGACTCATTTAAGTATAAATTAGCTTAACCAATGTTCCAATTTAAAAGATAAGGACATCTCCAGCTCAAATTCAAATTTAAATTAACCCAACCTCCAATCAAATCATTCGGATATTAGTCAAGATATTCCAAGTTCAAACCGACGCAAAAAATTCAAATTATCATCCAAGATTCAAAATTGCCTTACCATACAAGTAATACCAATGCGAATTGAATTGAATTTGAAAATTAAACACCACAAATTCGAAACACAAACTTCTCAGCATATGAAGTTAAAAGATTTAGAATTCAAATACAATAAAATCCGTAACCTAAGATGAATATGATGAAGAATAAGCTTCCATCCAATCCAAATTGAATTATTTAAAATTTAACATTAACAATTCCTATAAACAAAGAAGAATGTGCAAGCTAGATTATCATGATTAATTTCCATATAGGATCCCAAGAAGTCAGCATGCACGTGTAAAGTTGTACACATGGAAAGGTCCAAAGACCCTAACAATGATATTAACTTACTCAATGTAACACTAGTTTTTAATACATAAGACCAAGAAATTTTGCTATCATAGATTATTGTTAACGTTGATTTTAGGTTAAATAAATGTTATATTATGCTTCTTAGGTGCAATCATGAAATGTTATATTAGCACCTTGAAAATCCGTGCAAGCCCGTTGGTATATTGGCAAAATTTGATCGTCCGTTGAATTAATTACGCCGAGCAGAGTACTCCAGTAGGGCAGCCAAATGGCGTGATTGGGCCACGACATTCCACGCAACTTTTGCAATGTGAAGGGTCCAGCTGCACGACTATTGCAGCCGAATACTGGCATCATCCGATATGGTGAACGATCCATTTGGCCGAGTGAGACAAGACGACGGATAACACCATTTGGGGTTGCTTAGACTACTCAGGACCTAACCTGGGTAGAACCACACTTAGGCGATTCTCACAGGAGGAGGATTGTCTCCTAAAAATAATATACATACAACCAAGTCATAACATGACACCATCCTAACCCTCCATAGGAAATCCAACTACGGAGGTTGTAATAATTGTTAGTCAACCCTCAAGACCATGCAACTGTACACTCGGGTTGCATCTAGTTCAAACCCAAACCAAACTAAACTCTATAAATAGGAGTATTAACTCTATCTTAAGCGTGATGTTTTACTCTTTCTTGCCATACTCTATTTGTCACGCCCCAGAGTACGGGAGGTGACGTGGCGGATTATTTAAATTAATTAAAAGAGAATTTAATTAAAACCAATGGTTTAAAAATCAAATTAAGTGAGAAATAAGAAGATTTCAACCACATTTTTATAAAAGGATTCATAAACGTTAAGCAAATAATAATAATTAAATAAAAACCGTGAGTATGGATTCCACAACCCACAACTTATGCACACACATAGTCCTGACAATATCATAAATACAATCACAGTCCATATACAAATAAAGTTAAATCTTACATGCCTTGATTAAATAGTACAAAATATAAATCAATCCTCCTTTTGCTCCTGAGTTCGGTCCGAAGAATCCTCTCTAAACCTAAATGGGAAACCACCTAGAGGGGGGGGGGGGAGAATTTAAAACAATAAAACGTGAGCGAAAGGCTCAGTAGGACTATGTTTTATAAAATAATTTAATGCAAAGAAACATATTATTGTTTAGGAGTTACTCAAAAGAAAACGTAAATGAATAAATAAATAAATAAATAAATAAATATTAATTTGAGTAGAACCGTCCTGACCCAGAACAGTCTATTCGCACAATCAAAAATACCATTGTTCTTTTACCTAGGCAAACCATTATATCACCACCGTAGTGGCCCAGTTGGGTTTCGGGACGTGCCCCCAAGGTCGATCGCTACACGACCCGATCTCTGATATGACATCATGCCTATGTGATTATTATCATTATCATTCAAAACCCAATTACCGAGTGTTGTCAATTACATTTGTTATGGAGTTCATTTCAGGTCACGGTATATTAAAATATAACCAATAAATCCATTTTCAAACACCGTTGAAAACCTTTTTAATGGAAATCCTTTTCAAAGCCAAATCATTTCAAAACCAGTCTACCAAAGAAATAAGATAGAAGTCCTACCTTAATACTCGTGCCGGTGCCCCACACCGTAATCCCGGTCCGCTATACGTTAGCTCCGCGGAACCACAAACAATCCTAGATACAAACTAAGTCGATCAATATCTAGTTCGAGACATTCTATGTTACTAAACCGTTTCATGATGTCCTAGTGTGCCATTTGTACCTTTAAAATCATCATATAAGGTTGGGATTTAAATCAGGGTTCAAAACAATGAAAACGGGTAAAAATCACAAAAATTTCCATGCCTCGGTCGGCCTGCCGGACTCCCTGCTTCGGCCTGCCGAACTGCACAGTTCGGCCTGCCGGAAGCAAAGTTCGGTCGACCGAACAATTTCCAAGTTCGGCCTGCCGGACTAAAGAACACCGGCCTGCCGATCCCTATTCTGGCCTGTCGAACTGGAAAAATCTAGAAATTCTAGCCACGGGTTTTGATTTCCCTAAAACCCAAATCTTGATCCTAACCTATTTTTCTCAAATCTCAGGCATAGAAAACATTCATAGATGATAGAAAAACATATTTAGACACTTTAAAACTCATTTAAACAAGATTCAAACACAAAAATCCTGAAAATCCAAAAATAGGAAAAATTGAGGAAAAATGAAAAATCTTGAATCCGACTCGTTCTTCTTCAATCTAAGCTTAGATTCTAGTTGTTCTAAGTTCATTTAACTCAAATCCACGGTTTTCTAAGCTTAAACAAACCTAGATTTCAAAAATGCACAAAATTAAAAATTTTAAAAAAAGTTTGGAAATTTCAAAACTAACCTCGAATCGAAGCTTCAATCCGCGATCTCGGTTGCTAAATCACGTCCATGGGCTTCCTCCTTGCTAACCCGAAGCTTGGATTCGAATTTGGTTTTCAAAATTTTGAGAGAGATAGAGAGAGAGAGATTGCCGAGAGAGATCAAGAGAAAGGGAGAGAGAGGCTGCGTGAGAGTGAGGAGAGAGAGAGAGGAAGGAAATAAATAGAGAAAATCGGTGGGCGGTTTTACTGTGCGAAAACCATGTGCCGCCCACGGTTTTGCAAAACGGAGTATTTTTAACATTTTACAAATTGTTGTGTTTTAAAACTCAAAACATCACTTTAAAACAATAGGAAATTACTTGAATGCATCAATTTAATAAAACAACCGAAAATTTTAAAATTCAACCAAATAATCTAATTAATGTTAAAACATTAATAATGGCACACTAATTCATTATTTACATTACATTAACATTAAATAAATTTCGGGGCGTTATATTATCTCTTCTCTTGCTCACCTTAATCAGGTCACTAATCGAAGCATTGGAGTCACCTTAGCTCTAAAGCCTTCCCTTCCCTTCAGAATTCAGGTAGGCTTTGAGACCGGTAGGGCAGGAGGTTTGACCATCGTATGCAGCAGCACAAGGCGTTGGTTCTCAGACAAACATCAAGAATGTGGATCCTTCAGCTTTGCATTGTTCTAGAGTTTTTTTGGACAACATCCAATTTTCAAGCTAATAACAGGGATTTGTTTCGCACAGTGGGTATTGTTTTAGTATGGGTGTAGTTTACAACCAAAGGGCAACTTAGGAGACGTTGAAATAAATTGTAGAAAGAAAAAGTATAAAAAAGTGAACGTTGGAGGCCAAACGATGACAATGTTTAAATTCTTGACGTTATTACGAAAACAATCCCAAAATTAATCTTTTTTTTATTAATTAAAAAAGTAAACAAAGAAACATAATTTAAAGGTTGAATGTCTCGTTAATATATAGATCCCATAGTTACGGAAGTCATAGTTTAGAGTAAATATAGTGGAGCATATCAAGGTTTTTTTTTCCCTCTAGTTGAAGAAACCCATGTCTAGTTCCCATTCTTCTATAATTATCAATCATAAATAAATAAATAAATGGGAGTTAGCTAACATAATAAATACCTATTCGTACTTTGTTCCAAACAAAAATTAAGATATAGGTAGCAGATACGAGTCACATGATGTTGATGCACAGAAAATTAAGGTCACATGATGTTGTTAGCTGATTAAGATCATTATATTAAAATAGTAGGAATAATAAAATAAGAATAAAATAAATTGCCTGAAGAAGCCAACGGCTAGTGACCACTTTCAACTTAAAATAAAAAAGAAATAATCTGGCAGATAAAAAATGAAGTTAATGGTTGATTGGCTGATTAGGAAACATAAGTTTACATGATCATATTCGCTAATTAAAAATAATTAGATTAAAATAGTTGGAATCTTAATTATGGACATGCCAACGGCTACTCCTTAAATAAATAAATAAGATAACATACTTTTGCAAAATTTTTACCGCTGCAGTTTTTTTAGTAGTTTATTTCTTCTTCTCCGGTGAAGTCACTTGGCTTAGTTTCTTTAAATAAAGGTAATAGCGCACTCTTCCATTCTCACACTGCAACCATAATCTTTGCCTTTCATAGCTCTTGTTGCAAGTAATCTCGATGGCTAAAGGCCCAACGTCAAGGCCCATGTCTCAAAATCTCAATAAGGGTGCGAGTTAATAAGATTCGCATAAGAGTCAAGATGTCTCATGTATGGTAGGAGCACGAGTTGAGGAAGTGTCTATGTTCATTGAACCAAAGATACAAATTTGAATAACAAACACATAATATCAAATCTCCTTCAAATCAGGAATTAGTGTGATCCATGCAACCAACATGAAAGGACAAACACGTGGAGAATGGGAATAATATCAAGAAAAGAATATTCTCGATTTTACATTTAAATTATTATGATATTATGATTTTAGGACTTTCTATATATAAATGGTAACTATAAATAGGGGTAAAAAAAACCCCAAAGAAAAAGTTGTTTATTCTATTTCTTGGTCCGGCCTTCTCGTATTCAAAAGAAATAAAGAAAAAACTCTAAAGTAGATGTAGCTCATATTGAGTGAACCACTATAATTCTTTGTGTTTTTTATTTTTAGCACGCTTTTATTTTTCTCATTTATATTGTTCATCGTGAGTGAATCGTGAGAAATTGTTGAGCTAAAACCACGGCGCTAGAAGGAAGGCCAAATTTATCTGAATTTGAACCGAAAATTTTCCACGATCATCATGGTGACTGTGAGAACCAACCAGACAGGAGATAACTCTAACAACCCATTCGTTGCCGAAGTGGTTGAAGGATCAATGCGAGGGAGACAACCCTCGAGAACTGCTGTTTTGGAGCAGAAGGTTGAACGGATAAACGGACTGCTCGAAAGGATCACAACGAGCCTGGATCAACTCCAAGGTGGGAATAGTAACACTATAGGTGCAAACCTAGTAAACCTAAGGGATAATCCTAGTAACCAGGAAGGTGGCCAGGGGGAGGTTCCTGAGGGAGCCGAAGAGACCGTAGGTGGCCAAAACAGAAGGACGAAATCAATGGGTAGCCGTGAGAGAAGGCCTCGGGTAGCCCAGGCACAAAACCAAGGAGAAACCAACAAAGGCAAGATGCAGGCCTTCCACCAATACCACCAAGGTGGGAAGATAGACAGAATGTGGCTTCTATTCAAAACGTTAGAGATCCCAAGGATCAACTTTGTGGGGGAGATTTGAGGCATGTGTTGTGTGCAAGCAGAGACGTGTCACTGGGGAATAACCCTAACCTAATGGATTTACCTGCTGTCGACCAACCACCACATAGCCCACAGATCGACCCTTAGTTGATAGCCCAACAGGTGAACTAGTAGATACAAGCTGCCTTAAGACTTCCTGCCGATGAGGTTAAATGCCTAGTGGGAAGAGTAAGGCTACTAGAAGAAAAGCTTGACATTCATCATGGCAAAGAGATCACTTGCACCAACTCCTTCACACCTGAAATAATATAGGTACCCTTTTCAGAAAGATTTAAACCCTTGCAGATGTCTTTATACGAAGGATTGACAGATCTAGACGACCACATCCAAATATACGATTCCTACATAGGATTTTACAAAGTTCCATAAGAAATTATGTGTCAGGTGTTTAGCCAAACTTTGGCAGATTCAGCCAGACGATGGTTCAGGACACTTAAGGCTGGGAGCATCACTTATTTCCAAGAATTAAAGGTCACCTTTCTAAATCAGTTTGTAGGTGTCGGGCTCTATGCCCATCCAAAGAGAAGCTCAGCTTCCTAACCCAGGGGCCAAATGAATACTTGAAGGATTGGCTAACCAGGTATACTAAGGAAGTGGCAGCAATGGTAGGGGTTTCGAATGACATCGCCCTTATGAGAGCTTTGAGCAACATGCTTACGGATATTCCTTTCAAGGATAATCTCGACCATAAGGGCCCAAAGTTGTATATAGAGTTCTTGGAGAGATCCAGGGGATTCGTCAACCAGGAAGAAGTAAAAAGCCTAGCTTTTAGGCGAACCATGGGAGGCGGCAGTAGTGGTAGTGGTCATGGAACGAGCAATGGCAAAAAGAAAAGAGGAAATCCTTAAGCGCAGAGCGGTTTAAAGCCACATGTATATGATACGCTGCCATCATATCTAGGCCGTGTTGTTATCACAAATAATGCCAAACAGCAGAAGCAAGAAGATGGCAGGCCCCAACTGAAGCAGAGATATGACAACTGCCATGAACTTACTGCCCCGACTGGCGACATTTATCATCGAATCCATAAAAAGCCTTATCTCTAATGTCGTACCCAATGAGGTCAAATCCTAATAAGCGCAACTACAACAAGTATTGGAGGTTTCACGGAGATGAGGGGCATTACACAAATGAATGCGCAAACCTTAAGGGTGAGATAAAGAGGCTGGTAAAAGAAGGTCGACTTTAAGAGTACAAAGCCAAAGAATGATCTTTCTCATGATCAAGGAAATGATGGAATGCGACGTAATGACAATCGCTGAGATCATAATATCAATGCGCCTGCTTGGGTGATTCATACAATTTTTGGTGGACCGTATCATGGAGGTGACTCCAAAGGTCCTAGAAGAATTATGCCCGAGAGGCGAGAGAAATACGAAGCATAGATGTAAGAACGTCTCAGCACGCAAGCTTGTTAAGGCATAGAGGTATAAGGGAACAAAGATAACTTTCTCCAAAAAAGATGCACATGGGGTTCACTTTCCTCCGAACGATGCTTTGGTCATTGAAGCGATGATTGGGAACTATACTGTGTGCCGAATCTTGGTCGACAATGGAAGTTCTGTCCACATCATATATACAGATTGTCTTAAAAAGATAGGGATCTCATTGGACCAAACAACTCCAAACGCGAGACCACTGTATGGATTTATGGGGGACAACATAATTCTTGGAGGAACTATAAGGATGCCAGTGACAGTGGGACAAAAACCGAAAATGATGACCGTATTATCAAAATTTCTGGTGGTTAAAGGAGGAGACCTGTATAATGCGGTGATTAGTAGGCCCACTTTGAGGGCACTAAAAACCATTACCTCCATATACCATCAAAAAGTTAAGTTTCCTATGCCGGAAGGAGTGGGCAAGATGAGAGGAAACCAGTGTGAATCAAGACTGACTTATTCTGACATGGTGTATACATATGCAATCCCGCGGAAGATGGAGATGAAAACGGTGCGTCAAGGGCCCATGGAAGAAGAAGAGATCACCGAAACAAAACCAGCTAAAGACCTTGTAAAAATGAGAGTGGACGAAAATGCTTTATTTTTTAAAAAATTTGTATTCATCTTTTATTAATAAATTTGAGTTGGGGGCTTGGCATGTGAACGGGGCTTTAGTAGGTACCATCTTACTGGGAATGTGCTAAAGTTCCCTGATCTAGTTGCTCTCTCTTTTATTTTTCTAAAAAATATATTTATCCATCCGTTGAAACAACTTTTTTGTATTCCTAAACAAACTGAATTTTATAAAATGTTCAACTAGGATTGAGAATGAGTGAATTATTCAAGACAATCATTAGGAGAGAGTAAAAATTTGCTACTGTTGACTATTTGGACTAAGAATGAGCAAATTGTTGGCGATTAGTCCATTTATGAGATCCATTACGTATCCTGTGTTGTGGTTAGTAAATTGAGAGTTTAAGCAGACACTAATTGACTAAAAGATTTGCAAAAAATTTGCTGGATAGTATGTTACGTCATATTTTAAGAAAGAAGATGTTTAATAAAGGTGACAATAAGATCATATTAATATTTAAGACACATTCAATCATATTTCATCATGTGGAGAGCGCCGGGAACAAAGTTTCAACACTATAATTTCAACTGTAACAATATAAGGCTCTCATATACTGTAATGTAAAATAAAAATAAGCTAACACTCTGGTAGCAAGCTAACACTCTCGTAGCCTCGCTACGCATGGTACATGTGCTATGTTATCTTGCATGACTAAATGGACAAAAATAATTTTCCACAGATGAAGAGTCGACCAAATGGACAAGAATAATTTTCAAGAGATTTCTTTTGAATCACTCGCTTGGCTATCAAAATCATGACTCGTGAGCATCAACAATTGGGTTCCATAACCAAGATGTAGTATCACGCCCCCAACTATTGTTCTTGATAAATGACCCAGTCTGGCCAATTCCTCGAAAGAAGCCTTTACGGGATCCCTTCCGATGGAGGAAAAATAGTCAAGTCCTTCTCTATTTCTTAGTTTTCATTTTTTTTTTTTTTTTCACATGAGAAATGGCATTTTGGGTAATGAAAAAGGAATTGGTTGAAGGGCCTCATCGCTTAAATATCGAGGAATCCATGTTTTAGCTAGCTATATGACATTACTCGTAACATTTGTTCTGCCAAGAGGCATAGCAACCAACTAAAAATTAACAACTCAATTATGATTTGTTCTTACCGAATAATACTACAGTTATAATTTATCTCGTACTAATTTCCCCCATCAAAACAGCAGTGCCCCATACAGATGATGTAAGATGATATATATATATATTAACAAGATGATGTATGTACATACTAAAAGCACCAGTTTCTTTCCCATGCATTGACGAGCAACAACAAATTAACGCAAAGAAGGCTCACGTTAAAATACCATAAGCAGTTGTCACAATACATTTTCTATGCAAATCACATTTCAAATCAGTTCGTGCACTTTCATTTGTCAGCTATTCTTACAGGCCTGTAAAATTTATGAAAATTTTATGTTTGTACATAAAGATGATTTTGGAAGAAAAAGAAAGGGCTGAATCACATTTTGCCAATGCACAAGGAATTTGCAATCATGTGAAACAGACACGTAAATGAAACTGAATAATTTCTTCAAATAATTTGGACATAAACCAAAACCTGATCATGAGTTGGAGATCCAAAATGCCAGAAATTTGACATCGAGATCAGCATCAGCAACAACTGCTTGTGGATGCATCAGATTGCGGCGGTCTTTCTTTGAAGATGTTCTTTTTTACCCCTCTAGAACCATCAGCTAAAAGGCTCGGAGTATCCAAAATCTGCAAATCATTGAAAATCATCACAGCGTTGTTATTCATGATATTATTTCGAGTTAACAAACGTAATTTTCTACTTATATACAAGTATTAAGTCGTGTTGCTTCATTTACCATTTTCTTCCTTTATTACCATTTCTTCAAGCCAACATATATTTTCGAGAGTTCCAATTCAACGTGCAGCAGTTTTATTGAAAGTCACATTCAAGTCTTCCAGATATTGTAAAAAATAGTGCTTGCAATGCCCAAATTAACCAAAGAAAAATGTACGGTTGTAATGTTTCCTACCTTTAAAACAAGCTCTTCAAAGCACTGTTGTACGTTGACTCGAGTTTTAGCACTGCACTCGATAAAGAGGCATCCACATTCTCGGGCAAAGTTTATACCCTCTTTCTTTGTCACAACTCTCTCACTTTCCTGAGAAGAAGAATCACAAATTTCAGGGCATATTCGAAACAGCAGTTTGATTTGAAAGTATCTAGAAGCCAAGTCCTGGCTCAACCCAAATCAGTGCATGTGCGCACGCTTTGATAATCGAATTAGTGTATTTTAATCGTGTAGAAATTAGAACCACCCATGAAGATCGACGCACAATGTGACACAAGTCCATTCCATGTGACACAAGTCCATACATTTGCCATGGATATTGATGCTCAAACTAGTTTCTTCTCTTAAGAAGGCATAACCACAGATATTTTAAGGCGGCGGTGCAAAAATCTTGCCATATAGCACAAGGCTGTGGAGAAATTTTGCTTTGTAAATTGGAAAGATCAGTTTTACAAAGAAGCAAATACAAGAGAAGAGAGTACATGATAAAAATTCCTTAATTTCTATTTTTGTGCGTTTCTTTAAGGAAAAAAAATTATATATTTCCGTTCCTATCAATATTTCTAGTAAAAATAATTAAATATATACATATATATATGCACACACTCAATCCAGAAGACATTTCTTTTCCTCCTCGGAATGAAAAAGACATGTCACAGGGGAGATGTGAAAAAGAAAACAGAAAAAGATACAACAACAAAGCCCGAGTTCTGTCTTGAATGGCAAGTGAAATTTACAGACACGAAACTGTACAGGAAGAAGAATAGCCCCACTTTCTCTATTGGAAGGAGCATAGCCCTGTAACACCTAAAAAGAGGAAGAGAGTGTAATGCCACAAAATTGTAAATATCCTTTAGAATTCTGATTACTCTAAACTAAAGAAGCGCGAGTTCTAGGCTTTTCGTGATATTAAAAGGATCCATCCCTTCCCTGAGCACCGTCCTACCCAAGAATGAAAGAAGAAATAGGGCTTTGACTGCTCCGTGGGCCAACTCTATTCCATCACGAAAGCAGGGATTCATGCAATGCCCAAGGGATTTTATATTGGATTTATAAGTCTATTGATTTATTGGATTTATTGGTTGAAGTGTGTGGTTCACAGGGTGGACCACGAACGATCTTCAGTGAGATATTGCATAGCATAAGAATAGAAGAGGAGTCTTGTTAGCATAACGGAAGCAGCCTATCTAGTTTTCCAAGGTAGGCACTATTGACCTAAAGCGATTTGCCTGCTTCTTTCGTGGTCAACTTCCTACTGCAAGGTGAGGCTCTACCCTTCCCCTAGAATCCACTCCAGGTGAAAGGAGAATCTAATCATTGCTGCTCTTTCTGGGCCGAAGGAAGAAGGGTTTATACCGCTCACCTTTGTTTGATATGTTCATACAGTACCAATACCTTTGTGAATACAATATTTTATGTAAGTTTAACATTATGAATGTATAAATGAGGTATAAGCCACGAGGAAAACCTTCCTTTAAACTTTATATGCAGAAAAAGTTGCCATCATCGATCTAAAATTGTCAATAGGAAAATTTGGACACCATTGTAAAGTACTCAAAAATAAAATAATAAAAAAATACAATGTATTATGTACATGTGAGGGAGAAGAGATATGAAAAGATCACATGCGAATGCTCATGTTATGCATCCTTTAGCAAGTCATTTTCTCCAAATAGTGGTCAGCAAACATTCAAAAAACCTCTTCTACAAGATAAGAGCCAGAAGTGAGAAACTTGAATTTGTAGATCTCTTTAAAACATACCTTATCTACTTTATTGCCAACAAGCATCTTGATGCAGTCTTGATTTGTTGAGTAGAGTTCTATTTCTTTGGCCCATATTTCAGAGAGATTTGTAAAGGTTTCTCGACGTGTTACATCATAAACTGATAAACAGAAACCAGACTAAGATTCCACAGATGTAGCAGAGCAAAAACAATTATAGTAACATGACAATTACAATGATATTAAGCCAATGAACTTTGGAGTGCTTTAAGAATATTTAAAACTAATATTTCAGGTAGTTTCTGCTGCTCCTTAGGTCAACAGGCGACACAAGACCTCTATGCAGTAACATATCCCATTAGATAATGGTGCAGCGGAAGTGTTTTCAAAACGAAACAGGAAGAGAAAAACTCAAGAACAAACACACAAAGTTTAAAACTAGGACTAAATCTGATTATTGATTAATGGTGATCCAAAACAATTACAATGACCCTTTATATAGATTTTGTAATGCACTAATAGAAACGAGAAACTAGGAAAAAAACTAGGGAAGTAGAAAAGAAGTAGGAAATTAGAATAATAGCCGCTTTTTCCAGTAGTATGAATCTTCACGCTCATGGCGTCGAAGGAACTCCAATTGCCAATCATAGCTACTGTACCTCCCGGGAAAAAACAGAGGGCTCTGATACCAATTTGGCGCAGCAGAAGTGTTTTCAAAACAAAACAGGAAAAGAAAAACTCAAGAACAAACACACAAAGTTTAAAACTAGGAATAAATCTGATTATTGATTAATGGTAATCCAAAACAATTACAATGAGCCTTTATATAGAGTTTGTAACGCACTAATAGAAACAAGAAACTAGGAAAATAACTAGGAAAGTAGAAAAGTAGGAAAGTAAAATAATAATCTAAATAGGAAACTAATCTCTATGTGTTGCATCAGATAACAGGAAAGAAACAATAAAATGTGGTAGTTATCGTTAAAAAAAATATATATACATATATATCAATAAAAAAGTAAAGAACCTTTACACTTTCCGTGTATATCCTTATCTCTATCAACCACATGAAAGAATCAAAGAACAAGAGTTACTTTTTTTTTTATCAAAAGTACTTGTCAGCATGGTCCCAAATGTGGTAATGCAATGAAGTTATAGAAATATCTATGACAATGAAATACTTATAAGTAATAATTGCAATTTTAATTGCATATAGGATATTGCAAATTAGTTCACTAATGTACATACATTCAACCTTAAAAAATCATAATTTGAACATAATTGAGAGTGTTTGGAAATAAAGTTGGAACTTAAACACTATAGCATGTAAGAGCTTTACACTGTAACAAACTTTTGCTTTTCACTGTAGTATATGAGAGCTTTACACTGTAACAAATTGAAATTTAAAGTTTCAACTAACTTGTCAAACTAAGCCATTGGCTTTGAAACCAACATCTAATTCTTTTAAAGTACACAATTTTTACGAATAAAGAGTTAGCCTTTTGAAATCAAATTAAACTGTGAACAACACACCAAAAAGTAAAAAATAAAAATAAAAAACTAAGCTTGCGGTTAAATCCTAAGGCAAATTGCATTTAGTCAACCCACTAAAATAATTGGTGAATACGCCATTAAATATGTTTTTAAGAAAGAATATAATTGATATGTCGGTATTTCCAAGAAAGATGAGCACTAAATAATTAACTTGATCTCGAGACATGTTTTGCACAACAGGGAAACTCAATTAGCCTATAGACAGTCCAAGTTCCATGTTTCTTTCAAAGATGTATCTGAGTGGCAATCGTTCCATACCTCACTTGAAAGTAAAGCTGCTGTAAATTGAAGAATGAAAGTCAAATTCTAGCGATGCTCTCTACAACACAACATTTTTTAATTGCAAAGATCTAGAACTTTCAAGCTTGTGCATCACAAATCCAATAATACCCCACTGCACATTAATTTTTTTATATGAATTGGCAAAAAGTTGAGAATTAAGTTTATTCACTCATCTTAGGGACTGAATAGCTGACATGCCTAAACAAAAAGGTAATTATCCCTTTCCCCATAGCTGTACAACTCCGCTGTATAGATAATAGATGAGTAAAGTACAGCAACAATTTATTCAAGGTCTCTGGGACCAGGAGCATAAAGAAGCAGTAAGTTTCTCCTTGTAGTTGCCTTATCAAGTATGAGTTCTGCCTCTTCCCTAAGGAAAGGTATTACAATAGATCCTGAAAATGATAAATCCAATTCTCTTCCAAACTTTTTCCTTTGAGCACATAAAAACACTTGCTAAAACCGTAATAACACCACATTTAAAATAGTTCAAGGCAAAAGCACAGAGTCCCCATCCTTTTGGGCCTTACATGTCTGCCCCGATTATAGTCATAGCATAGCTTGGATAAATATGAAAAAGGTCTCAAACATACCGCTACATTTAAAACAATAAGCACATCATACAAGACGAACGATATCAATGAGACCAACATTCTTGAAAAATAAAGGAAGATCCAAGTCATTTGTCAAAAGTTCAAGTTCTTCCATGTCTATGATACCAAAACACATTCATTATATCAAATGTTGTGAAAAAGTGAACAGCCTCATTATCGCTGATTTATCCCTTACATATACCACAGAAAAGCTCCTTACTCTGAAATTCTCTTCTTTGATTGCAACTCCCCATTTTCACAGCGCTACAATTAAGTCTAGAGATGCACATGGAAACTAATAGAAAAGGTAGAGATCTAGTAGCACATACTGACCCATAATGATTCCTTGTGCGCCCCTGTAATACGAACTGGTTAATGTCCTAAATCGCTCCTGACCAGCTGCATTTTGAAGCATGTTGCACCAGTTAAAATCAGAAGAAAAAATCCAAATCCTCATTTTATAAGAAAGGAAAAGGCTATTTTAATTTTTTGCAAACATCTATGAAGCCACAAGTTGCAAGATAGGAAGCTTCTAGTAACAACCTAGCCGAAGAGAAAAACTAAAGGACTCATTTTCCATTGTTATTGGTTGCACATTTATAAATTATTTTGCCACATATCAGAAAACTAATTAGGGCTGAGGACATGGGAAGAAAAAAAAAAGAAAAAAAAAAGGAGAAAAAGTGAATGGATGATATATCCTAAAGGAAGTAGGAAGTAAAGGCCACGGGGGATGAAAAAGAATAAATTATGAAAATTTCTTGCATAGAATTATGTGATAAGCTGAGACTTGAAACAATAAGATCTCTGGATTTTGCAGGGATCATGAAGCAAAAATTAAGGTTAGAAATAGCCTTCAGTGTTCACTATAGAACTGTGATTCCCAATAATGGAAACTGTTGTGTGAGAGAAGCAAAATCAAATTAATGAGAAAGTTTTAGTTCAAATTCAAATTTTTGTGAGATGGCACGAACCCATGAACCAAAATGACCTGTAGATAAAACTCATTAGTTCAAGAGGCCTATATCCATGGCTGAACATATAAGTAGATAACCGACCAGTTAATGTAAATTAACATTTTATGCTAAAGATCAACACAAAACAAAGATATCGACTTTTTTTTTATCTGTCCACACAAGAGGGAAAACACAAAAAGAACATACCATGAAACATTGTATTGAATTATGAAATTAAAAAAAAGAAAGAAAGAAAAGGCACAATTGTTTGGAATTCCGACAGATTATCTCAAGTGAAGCAGAACACAAATTGGGCAATGAAAGCATCAACCAATCAAACATTATAATTAATAATTAGAAAAAAAAATCCACAACTTGTAATCACAATGTAAGCACTACAAACCTTAAAAAATTCATTAATTTGATCATTAAAAAAAAAAAGAAGCAATAAACATGATAAGAAAGAATAAAATTAACCTGTATCCCAAATCGCAAGCTTCAGCTTTTTCCCTCCAACGTTAACGTATTTAACCTTAAAATCAACGCCTATCCAAAAGACACAGAGAAAATATATCAAATTCAAAAAGGGAAAAAAAAGTAAGAACGAAATAAAACCGTAGAAATTAGAGAAATTACCGATAGTGGGAGAGAGATCTTCGAAGGTGTCGGAAGTAAAGCTGAGGAGGAGACTGCTTTTGCCGACACCGGAATCTCCGATCATCAACAACTTGAACAAGTAATCGAACTCCGTTTGATTCGACGACGTTTCCATATTTTATTTTTTGACGAAATTCAGAAAAGATCTTGCTTGCTCAAGCTAAGTCGGAAAATTCTTCAATCTTCTCGCGGACAATTCTCGCTTTTGTGATGCGATTCTGATTTCCGAGAAGAAACGAAAAAGAAAAAGGATATAAGAGAAGAGAAATCCTCTAAATAAACGTCAAAAAGAGATTTGGGAATAAAAAATACCTGAAAAAGGTGGCGAGAAGAAGAAGAATGGGGAATGGAAAATGGAGACGATGGGATGATGATCCTTCACCTTGGCCTTGGGAATGGTAACAAGCTTTGTGATTTGATTGTGTCCTTGATCTAAGTGTAAAAGATGAGGTATTGCCATTGCCAAGGGCGGAATTGGAATTCGGGCTTGTTTGTTTGGGCTGAACTAGAGCCGGCAATTCGGACACGATAAGATAAACGTGTTTGGACCGTATATTTATTAATTGTATCATAAATGAATTGACATGAATTGACATGAATATAAACGGACTGGATTCGTGCTAACACGCTAAACACGCCTTAACATGTTTAATTACACAGGCCGTAAATATGTTAACACAGCACAACACGACCAGCCCATTTATAACACATTTAAACTTAAAAATAAAAATATTTAAAATATTATAGTAGGTTAGTATTAATTAGATATTATGTTTTTATTAATTTTCTTTATTGGCTTTTTTAAAAAAAATAATTTTTTTCAAATTTTTTTTAATTTTTAGTTAATTGGGTCATAAACGTGTCATATACGTGTTGTTATCGTGTCAACCCATCACGGCACGTTTAATAATCATGTTAATCGTGTCGTGCTATGTTACGCGTGCCATAAGTGTGTCGTGTTCATGTTTGCATTTCTGACACGTTTATTAATAGTGTCATGTTCGTGTTCGGGCTAAACGTATTTTGTTGTAAACGTGCCAACACGAACACGACACGAACACGATTATTACCACCCCTAGACTAAACCCGAATTTTAAATTGAGCAGCTATTTGGTTAGGATTTTCTGAAACCAAACTTGAACCTAAAATAACCCAAATTTAAAATTAGCTTGTCTTTGATTTCAAAATATTCAAACATAGCAAACTTCTTTCTTTGATATTTCAATTCAAATGTATTTTTTAAATTTATATCCAAACACAATTTCAGATTTTATTCCCTTTTCAAAATTAAAATCAATTATATATGCACTTGTCAATTCTAATTACAGTTTAAACCACATGTTTCAAACGTATCTGTTTGTTTGAGGGTTCAAATCATAGTAGTTTGAAGTATTAGGTTTGAAATGAAAAAGTTTGAAAAGTATGGTTTAAAAGTAGAATTTAAAATAAAATTTGAAATCTGAAATTATGTTTGGAGATGAAAAAAAAAGGAGTCAGAAGTTTGGAGTCTACGTGCTTTTCAAGGTTTGAGTTTGGGCCTAAGTAATTTGTTACCAAACACCTACTAAGTTTAAAATTTGGGTCTGAAACACCCAAACTTTCCAAACAAACAATATTTCAAACCCAAAAGTTCAAACCACCATGAAACAAACAAACCCAAACGAGTTAAGATCTATGTTAAGCATTAAGGATCTATGTTAAGAGTTCGTTTGATGTGCAGCTTTAGAATTGTGTAATTTAGAACTTTATGATTTGAACTATGTTTTCTAAACTATGTGGTTTAAATGATAGTTTTGAACTGGCATTTAGAATGTAAAGATTTAAAATAAAAATAAAACATTACATTAAGTTTAGAACTAATATTGATGTTTGGAAAACTATGGCTTACAAAAGGAAAACAAGAATGGTAATAGTTTTTACTTTGGAAAATAGTTTAAACCGTGTGAACTTAAGGGCGAGTAAAGTTTGGATTTTAGGTGTTTTATCTAGTTTAAAGCCACCATCATATTTTGAACTGCCCTTAGTTATTGTTCCACTAAACACTAATTTAAACTGCCACCATTGTTTGAACTGGCTTAAACTTTTTTAAACCTACGTATCAAATGGGTTATAAATCTTATAATTGTTGTTAGGGAATGATTTGGTCAGGCCTAAATCAAATAACGAAAGCATAATGCGGGAAGCCTATTGTGTGACACAGACGAGTCGAGCCCATCGAGAGCGTTTTATAGGAGTTGTTAAGGTATCCATTAGTAAGGTTCATTGCGCTCAATACAGGCTATTTAGAGTAATTTAATTCAACAACTATGTTTTGTTCATTCGATTCGACGTAAGACTAGTCTAAGATGGTCAGTGATTAAGAGAAATAAAATTAACTCTTTACTCAATCGAATTGATGTAGTGGATCTAGGTTCAATAGCTACAAGAGAAGATCCACTAACTCATGTTGTTGAACATGGAAACATGGTCCAAAACTCGGGCCAAATGATGAGTTGACACGTGTCCTATTATCATAAGCACTAGTGAAGCCCATTCCTCCCACTAGATGAGATCCACGATCTCAGAGAATGCCTCTATACATAGAAGACGAAAGCATCATTTGGATCATTTGAATTCTCACGTTTGCATTCCAAAGACTACAAAAATCACTTCTAAACAGAAAGTTTAAACTTTTTCTGGTTTATCCATTTTCAACCTAATCCTTTGTATTTGTACTTAGTTCATCAATTAATGGAAGAATAGTAACAGATGTAGCTCTATTTAAAGAGTGAGCCACTCTAAATCTCGGATGTGGTATCTTTTATTTACAACATTTGCTTTATAAATTCATTTTTTTGATTTATTTTTGTCATTATCGGCATTCTAACCTTGTTTGTGAAGCCTGCTAGGACCTAATAACGGAGATTTGAAGGCCCAACTCATTCTTAGCTAGTAAATTTTGTTTTAATTCATTATTAATTTAATTGTAGATTCAACGTCTACATTTAACGCCCATCGTGGGGCTCACAAATCGCCAATTTGAGGAAATTCTAGCAACCTCTACACTCAATGGCAGACGACATGAGCGACCGCTACCCATATGACGAGCAAGTCGAGGACACACCGGCTACAACCATTGTCGGAGACGAGTAGTCAAATGTCCTCACTTCTAAGAGCAAGATAGACGACTCAAAAAGCTGAGTAACAAGAACAGGTCGCTCAAAAATCAAGTAAACTCATAGAACTATTGGAAAACTAGTACGTAGTGGAATTTTAAAATTTTTATGTTAGAGTATTTTCTAAAAACACAAGTTTGACACGCTATATGCATAAATTAATTAAATCTTACTAACCTTTATATGTTAAAGAACTCCCACAATCTGTGAAGAAAAGTAATGTTCTAGAAGAGCCTCAACCAACTAGTCTTCTTTGCTATTCTCTGTCCACAATCAGAGTGAGTGTGGGCTCACATATACAGCTCTTCCACTAGGCGACTCTCCTTCCAACCAATTGAGAGAACCTAAAGCTAGTGTTCATGATTTGTGAACAAGAGCTCTTAGGGAGTTTTCGAAATCTCACCAGTAGAGTTTCACTCTTAATCTCCCAATTGATCTAAATAATAATGAGACTCACTCCCCTTTTATAGAGGTTGGGCCTAGGGTCAATCCTTATCAAATAGGGTCTCAAAAATCCAAGTCAGAATCAAACCAGGATCATAATCTAATAACATCCATCTGAAAACGTGTGATCTTTTTATTGTGCGGCCGGCATGCCGATTTGTCTAACCGACATGCCGAACTTGCCCCATCGGCAGGCCAAACTTGAGAATCGACATGCCAAACTTGCGATAAAAATCTCAGCAAATCTTTTATTCTCCGCCTGAGATTCTATAGGATAAAGTCTCAGTTTTAATTCAAATAACTCAATAGAGAAGTTATCTAATTAAACAACTTTATCCGGATAATCTCTAGGAAAATAAATAAATTCCTTATAATTCAACAAGTTTATCTTGAATTAATTTAAAATTAATCCAATCGATAAACAGATATAAATTATCTAATCCGATAATTCAACAAGTTTATCTTGAATTACTTTTATCATAAAATTAATTCATCCGATAAACAGACATTAATTATTTGATTCTTTTGAGTTTCAGCCCATCTGATAAATCTGACATAAGTCATCAATTATTGGAAAAGCATGTCGTATCATTACAGGATTTTTGTGAGCTAGCAAAGGGGACCTAATGGACCTAATAGTTCAAGCTCCCGATAATTATGAAACCTAATATCCTAGATATATATTTCATAATTATCAACTCCAACGCTACTCCACTAAAAGCTTGAAGTTGCACTCTCAAACTATATAGAATTACAAAGCCCGTATAGCTAAGTCTCTATGACTTATCATGATGTCTCGTATCTCCATATGATTATCCATAATCGGCTTAAGGACAAGTTTTGTCTTACCTTTTTGATTATTTTTATCTTATGTTCCATTATCTCACCATCAAAAAACTTACCATCCAAAGACGGTATACTATTCAGTTACACTTATATATCCAAATGGTTGAGCGCTTTAGTTTTTCAATTACAGGATAACGCATATAAGAGGATATCACTACTCCTAAAGAGGAGCTATGGATTTTATATCTATGAATAACAGGTCTACGCTATCAAGAGTCATGCTTCCAACGTATCGGCATGCATACCACTATTAAGATATGGGTATCACCCTTTGGTACATCAAAAGACACAAGTCAAGACAACGGGCCCACTATTCATCTTAGGATTAAGATACAATACAAATGATTGTCTAAAGTAAATCGATTTGCCGAGACAGAATTATTAATCCAAATCAATTCACTTTATGTCCTGATCCAACACATCGTCACCTATGACAATGTACTAATGTTTCTATTCGCGGAGTCCACCTCCGATGACCAAGACAAACCATCTACCGATAAGAATATAGACAACATAACAATCTTTACATAAATAAAGCACCCAACTTTATTCTCTTGATTGTGGATCTTATGATTTAGACCGTCACCTTAAGAATCGTGTCTTCTGCATTATTTGTCTATCATATGCCTAACTCTTAAAAGTTTAGACCGACAGTCTTAGACTATTGTTTACTTAACATACATTCAACAAATATGAACATAAAGAGGATAAGATTTGGTATATAAATAATAAATAAATTCTTTATTGATAAAAATATCTCTAAAAATATATTACATTTTTACTCCTTAGGGCATACACGTCTAACAAAAACTCCCAACTCATGGCATATTCATACCAATACAATATGTACTATGGATATTCGATCGCGTTGATGACACCAAGGCAATACTAGATGCCATAGCAAATGAGACAACAGCAAGCACCCAGCCTTGTGAGCAGAATGTAACCATTATATACACCACTGCCAACAACAATAACAACCCCAACAACCCCAGTGACCACATATACTCCAACGACCATGACAACCCCGACAACTCTTGTAGACACGGAAAGATAGGTAACCAGAACAATTGCATTACCTAACACTGGAGTCGAGCAGATGTTGAAAGAGCTAGGAGTCAACCCAATCCAAACCTTATTGATAGTAGAGGCAATCCAACAAATGATGCGGGACATGCTCGAGTGAAACACAAGGTTGGTTGAGGAAAAGATCAACCAAAAGGAAATAAAGGTGACAAGCTAAACATCAATGCTTGACAAATCTTAAAGAACATTTGGGAGGCCCTTTTCACCAAGAGAATCGTGATGGTGGTCCCGCCAAAATATGGCAACCTTGCGTTTGCTCAATTCGATAAAACTATAGACCCAAAGAATCATCTTCTTCGATATAGAAATGTTGTAAGCACCACTAACATCCCATATAGTATTCCTGATGAAATGATTTGCAAGTTATTTATGCAAAGTTTAAAGAGACCAATGCTGCGATGGTTAAGCAATCTCTAGTCGGAATTGATCAACAGCTTCGAGGAGTTAGCCGATTCGTATGTCAAGGCTTACTATGTACATATCATGATAGGCAAGACAACGAAGGATCTCTTGGCTATGGTTAAAGGCCAAGGCGAGTCCCTACAAGCATATATTAAAAGGTTCAATAAGGCAATATCAGAGATCTTAGACTTGGAAGATGGCACGGCCTGAGAAGTGCTTATCAAAGGGCTCCTGCACCAGTCCTAGTTGAAAGATAGTATCAACTTGAACTATTCGTAGACAATACAAGAGGTGCTTAATCAAGCAAAAGGAAGGGTCGATTTGGAGGAGGAGAACAAATGATGTGAATAGGAGCTCATCATAACCAAAATCTTGAACAAGAGAATGGAAATACCACCAAGAAAGCAAGACCAAAATGGAGAGATCAAACTAGAACTCCATAGCTAACAGAATGGAGAAAGAAAGACGAATGGAGACAATGAGGAAACAAGCAACTTTTGTCACCGCTAAGGTATGCGTTGAACGTTTCACGAACTAAGTAATCGCTCAGCTCAAAGGTAAGGATTACTTTCGATGGTCAAATAAAATGGCCCCAAACCAATCTTGAGATAAATCAAAGTATTGTGAGTTTCACCAAGATACAGGTCATATGAAGGTAGACTACAAGGCTTTGCCAATGGAGTTAGCAAAGCTGTTGAAAAGGGGATACCTCAGGGAGTACCTATCGGACAAAGCACAACGAACATACAGACTTGACCGTTATCAAAATACTACTTTAATACCAAATTAAAATAAAAGATACTTGACAAACACGTTTTTTAATTGAAAAGCGGCCTATGCTAAACAACTTTTGCCACTATTCTACTCTACAGAGTCTCTTCCATCCACAAACATAAATGTGTGCTTGGACTAGCCAAGACATTTGTAGTCATCCTAAAATGCTTAGTGAAAGTTATAGTAAATGAACTAATTGAAGAAAATATCAGGTTTGTAAAAATGTTTGTAGTAAATAACAGATTTATAGTGAAAATTTATTTATCCCTTATTTACAGTTTAGATAATTCTTTTTTATATAGTAAATAGATTTAAGGTGTTAATAATTTATTTCCTTCTTGTCCATAGGGTAAATAATTCTTATTAACCCAGTAAAAAACTATTTACATCTCAAATGTGCTATAAACTACAAATATTTTCAAAACCTACTAATTACTTTAAAAAGCTTCAACAATCTACTATTTTCTTTATTTTCCCAATGCTAAGACCTTTAAGTTGTCACAATCTAGGCAACGTTCAATACTCCTTTCAAGATAAGCACAACAAAAGTAGGGTGTACTAAGGATATATCAAGAGCATTGGCATGCCAAAAAAATGGGTTTCTACCTTTCTCATATTTGAGGGTTGGATCATCCTTACGATTTGAACAATGATATCAATATATTTCGCACGTCAAAAGATGAATTCCGAGTAAGACTCTAGTACCAACATTGTAATTTAATGTAACCAGGAAAGGCCAAGAAAGGAGCACACCATGGTCAAAGTACATGAATATAAATATTTTTATTAATCAATCAAAAACATGTTTAGGTTGTATAAAACTGTAGAGCACATTACGTAGAGTATATTTCTTCAATTCTTACTGTAAAAGCAGAATTTATGGGTGTAAAGGAAACATGTAATTGAAATCCTAGGGTATAGACCCTTTTTTGGTGGTGATTGTTTAGTGATTTAACCACCACTAATAGGAGGTATAATGGTCAACTAATCTTTGTCTTTTAACAATTGTAGAGTCATTTGCATATTCCTCATCCAGTGCAACAGCCATGCAACTGTAGACACTACTACAAATTTGACCTTACGCAACTCTCATTAGACAATTGGTACCCAAAAAGCCGCCGTCATAAGTCACACCACATTTATTAGAATTAAATGACACATGCTTTAGATGATAGTTTCTGAGAAACCATTGTCTAATGCATTATTTTAAACAATGATTTTTTAAAACTATCATCTAATATACTTTAACCTATCCCACCCAACGAAAATCAAAACCTTGAGAATAGTTCTCTCTACGAAAATCAAACCCTCCCAAAGCATCATTCTCGTCCTTGTTGTCCCACAACATGTCCTTTCTCTCTCATCCTCGTGGCTGTCAGTGATGCCGTCGTCGTCCTTCCTCTTTCTCTCGTCGTCCTCTCTATTTGTCTCTGTTTGAAACCTTCTCTCTCTACCATTGTCCGTCACCTCTTTGCTTTCAACACCGTCACTATCCATCACCTTTTGGCCTTCATCCATCCGTCACCACACAAAGTGGCAACAATGTTATTAGTTTTAGTTTAGTTTTGGTTTTGGTTTTAGTATTGTTAATTTGTTTTCTAGTTTTGTTTTGTTAATTAGTTAATTTTTATTACTTTTGTTAATTAGTTTTATAATTTAGTTTTGTTATTTTAGTGTTATTAGTTTTGTTAATTAATTTTTCTTTTGTTAATTAGTTAATTTTTATTAGTTTTGTTTATTAATTTGTAACTTAGTTTTGTTATTTAATGGAATTGTTAGTTTAAGTTACAACTTATTATTTGTTGAATTTGGTAAATGTTAGTTTCAATTTTTATGTTAGTTTTAGATTTAATATCATTAGTTTTTATATGTTAGTTTAAGTTTTATATGTTATTTTTAGCGTTATTATATTTTAGTTTTATATATATGTTAGTTTTACATTTATATGTTAGTTTTCGTGTTATTATTAATTTAATAATTTTAATACATGTTATTGCTTAAGAATTTAATATGTCAGATAACAAATTCGTTGAGGAGCAAATGAAGATGCTTATGAGTTCCAAAAAAAGAGCCATTTAATCCTGATGCGAATGTAAAAAAGTGGCAACTTTGATGAAAAAAGTATCAAAGTTGAGATCGAAAGGTGTTATAATACACGTCCAACTTGATTACGAAGATCAAACGCTTGGAAAAAAGGGGGACGAACTGCAAAGTTATATTGGAGTTTTAGTTTGAGAGCACACCCCCACCACATCAAAGGATTGGAGATAAAAAAAAGCAATAAGGACAATATAGAACGTGTTTACAAGGTGTTGTTGCATCCTTCAGCGTTCCCAAACTATGAAGAAGAAGTTAATGACAAGCGTCGCCAAGATAATGAAAGACTTTAGGTACAATATAAGGAAGGCTTTCATTGAAGGCCACAAAGACGACCTCAATATTTTCAAGCTCCCCACAAAAGTAGTTAGAATTATCCTTCTATTAATTAAGAGAAATGGAGGAAATTTGTGAAATGCAAACCTAATGAGGAGCATAAGGAGTTGTCGAAGAAAGCAAAAGAGAGAAGAAATGAATACAATCTTGAGCACTCGACGAGTCATTGGGGGTATTTGAAAGTAAAGCGTGAATGGGTAAGTAAAATTTATTTACTTCATTTATATAAAACTTTATATATAAATGTTTGTATAATTTAAACACCCTTAACTTTTGATGCAAATGAGAATGCACAACACCACTACGCCTCCTCCGTGTCACTTTATTTGGAAGTTCATTCAACAAAAGAAGGATGGAACTTTTAAAAATCCAAGATAGAAAGAGATTGGACAACGAATTGTAAGTTACTAAATCTTTTAACTTTTAGTATTTTAAACCTTTTATTAACTATGGTTGATTTTAACTCGTATTAGTTTCATAATTAATAGAATGGTATAAGAAGCAAGCCTCCTAAGGCACATTCCAATCCCAAAGGCGATGTAATGTATTGACCATCGCATTGGGCAATCCTAAACATTCAGATGGGTACACTGTAAATATAAATTTATGAGCAGACCCAATATTTTCATTCCACCCGAAGCTCAAAGTCCAACGTAGAGTTGATCGAGCTAAGTAAAAAGGTGGAAATGATGGAGTCTAAGTTTTCCGAGTGGGAGGCAATTATAAGAAGTTGATCTCGAGGGCATTCCTCCTCCTAAGCGGAAGAAAATGCGGCGCCTATGGTTAAACAACATACAAGTGCAAAAACAAGTTGCACGGCTCATATCGCGCAGCACCACCAATGGAGCCACCCTTATCAAGTCTTAGTAAGGGTGAAACTAGCCTTCTTCTAGCAGCATCACCAACCAGGGAAGGTGGCGACGGTTTTGACATCATTGCGGGAGGAAGGGTGTGGATGGATACTCTCATTGTGCAAAGGATTCATTGTAGGGCAGTTGGGAAAAATAACATGCGCATTACAATTTCAGTTTATTATATGAGGGAGATGCCTTTACCTTTATCAACTAAGGAAAATAAGATCGTGAGCGATGCTCTCGGAGGATTTATTGTTTGGCCCAAAGCATGGATTCAAAGCTTAAATCAAATAATCAAGGCTCAAGTTGACCAACCCCATCGTCGGGGCAAAGAGCCTATGGTTCCTGTCGATGAGCCAATCAAGGGAGGTTTGCGAAGAAACCGAAGGAAAAAAAGAAGCAACAAATGGAGGACGTAATAGAGGTTACACAACCAATAGATGATTTAATTGGATTACCTCCAAACATGGCAAGCCTTTATTGTAATTCGGAGACTTCCATGAATGCCTCTAACACAATTACAATTATATTGCCTTTTGACATAACCCAAAACAATAATGAACCCCTATATATCACTAATGAGGACATTGACTGGTTTGTCAACTTTACTCAAATTAGTGTGTCATGTATCATGGGATACACAAGGTATTTAATTTTACCTACACTTTTTTTAAAAAAACTTGTTACTTGTCCTTGTCTAACAATATTCTTTTTTTTTTTTTTTGTATGAAGTTTCTTATGGCACTAGCATCGAAGGTCTAATTTACTCAACTTGTATGCCTTCATGAATCCCTATATCACCTCTTATGTGCCAGGTGCTGCCGAGCTTTTGATGCAAGACAGAGCAAATTTGCTCTGTGAATTTTTGAATCATGTAGAAGCTGACAGGTATTACTTCATGTCATATAATGATGAAGGTCATTAAAAATTGACCCTCGTTCAGTTTAAAATGATTAGGTTTTATGGTTCGATCCACGTGGCCAACCAGTACGCCCTGACTTCAACAAATGGTTAAATTGTAAGTGTATTATTGTTAACTACATAACTTATTATTGCTAGCTAAATTATAGCATCTATTTTTGATTGATTGCATTTTTAATGAATTGTATTTTGCGTCTTCAATAATTGGAAAATAAAAACTACAACTCAAGTCATTTATAATAAGCCACATGGAAAGACCAGATTTCTAAAACCACATAAGGTAAGCATTCAAGTATAAATATAGTTGTAATTGAAAATTCACTTATTGTTATTTAAAATAATAAATTCTTAACATCTTTGTTAAAATATATCCCTACAACAAGGATACTAAAAATGTGGCTTTTTGTGCTAAGATACATGAGAGATATAATGATGAATGGGGGCCACAATTTTTAACAGACCTAGAGTTTTATACCAATGAGCATTTGAGTGAGGTACAGGAAGAATGAGTAGGATTTGTATAACAATTCATTCAATAGAACTAATTAATTGAATCCTTCTATTTTTGTACAAGTATATTTTCTTATGTTTTAATGTTTACAAATTATGGTTAATTTTATGCTATCAATGAATTGTGAGGCCAATGAAAAAAGTGGAATACTGGAAGGTCGTTTGTGGGCAAAGAATATAAAGGCTAGACCTGTAATAATCATTTTGGCATTAGACAATAGCTTTTGTACAAAACTATCGTCTAAAGTAGACAAAAACATGCCTCGACAGCTCCAAGTCCACATTAGACTATGGTTATAAACCGTCGTCTAATGATAATACATTTTATGTCTATGGAGTACACGATAGTTTCGATGACTATCGTCTAATCAACGTTGTGTAATGTCTTGTGTGTACTAGTGGGAAAGCTTCATTTTTTCTTTTGGACTTTAAATAATCAAACTTGAGAAGGTTTTGATTGGATACACAATGGAGTAACTAGTCAACGACTTTGAATTGATGTTCAAAGTCACCGGTAAAAAAGAAATCAACCATAACCAACAATTCTTTTGCGTTGGACATCTGTCAAGAAATTTAATAAAACAGATGACAAAGATTTTGACAATTAACAATCTGCCAAACAATCATTTAATTCCCGTCTACAATAAAAAATTTTCGTACAAAAATGCATAAGGCGCAGGGAGAGCTAACCGGAAATAGGAAAAGGCCAAAGGCGGCCGCGATTGCCGATTAAAGAGTCAAGTCGACAGCATTGTTTTAGGGCGTTTATTGGATTTCTTTTGTTTAAATCACCCTTTCATCTTTCCTCAACTTACATGGGAAAAATGCACGTAAAGGTCCAAAAAGAAACTTTTTTTTTTCATTAAAAAAAGGACCACATTTCAGTTTTCAGAATAGGAAGAAGAAAAGGAAAGCACCTGCATAACATTCTTCCATTAGAGAAGCTTTAGCTTTCTTCTTCTTAGAACCCATTTGGAACGACTTATTTTAAGCTATTTATGACTTGTTTTATCCAAAAGCTGCTTATGGATGACCTCATAAAGTTTTTATAAGCACTTAGTGGATAAGTCATGCTAAAGGTGTTTATGAAAAAATCACTTATAAAAAGTTTTTTAATTAATATTTTTAACTTTATGTTTAAAAATAATAAATTAAGAATTTTATCTATATGCTTAAATTATATTACTTTTTATACCAACAAGAGCATTTGAATTATTTAACTAAACATGTTCAAAAGCTCTTTTGAAATAAAAAAATACTTTTCATGCATTATCCAAACACTAGTAAAAACGCTCAAATTTATCATTTTTTTTTTTTACTGTTTAAAAGTATAAGCACAAATTAGCCTAAACAGACTCTTAATTTAATCTATTAAATTAGAAATAAAGACACCGGAGAAGGTAACGTAGAAAATAGTAATACAATCTACAAATTATACGCTGACTAAAAGCTTAGGCTTTATATGCTGGCAAACGAGCAACACATAGACAATCATTCCCCACAAACGAACTCACCGGAAACTCTGTCACCAAAATTGCTCCACACAAATGCTTATTACTCACGTTCAATCTTTCAAGCCCAGAAATGATTTTTGGCTCTTTCTCAAACACCAGATTTCTCGGCAAATCCAACTCCTTCACGTCTTCATGGTCCTTGAACTCTCCAAATCAAACCTTAATTTGTTTCTCGAAGCCTTGAAACTCACCAAGTAATCGGTTTTGTTTAATAATTCGACCGAACTTCTAGAGATATTGTTCTTCGAAAGAAAATCCAAGAAAGGTCCTGAGATGTTTCGGAGGTATGTGAGGTAAATCTCATTTAGGAATTTGAGCTTGGTTAGGAAGGGCGAGACTGTACCGAATAAAAAGCTTTTTGGCTCTCCGGGTTCACCCAAGAGAGTTACAGTCAGTTCCAATTGTGTTCTTGAGTTTAGACGAAAACTATTTGTTTGGCCTATTTATGGTTTAAACTATAAATTATGATTCAAACGTTTTTTTTAACCAATTGAAATCAACATTTTGACGAACTTACTAAATATAAGTTCAAACTATAAATAGGCTGTTTGACACTTTTAAGTTTAAAAGCTACAGCATGTGAGAGCTTTACACTGTATCAACTTTTTGTTTTTTACTGTAGCTCCTGAGAGCTTTATATTATTTACAGTTAGAACTAATGAGTTCAAACTAAAATGCCAAACAGACACTAAATTGTGTTCAAACTTTTTTTTTTTTTTTTAGTTCTAACCGTTCTTGTAAATAGATGCTTAGGCTTCTGGCCCAATTGTTGACCTAGCAAAAGATGCCTGACCATGTGCAACATTCAATGTCCCACTTCCATAAGTCAAGCATGCCGGATGGGTCCACGATGGTGGCTGATCTAAAACCGAGTAGACCCGATTCATCATCGGTATGGCAAGCCACAGATCGGGGTTTCAGGCACAGTTGGATGAGTGTTGTAAGAATGATTATGAGGAGGAAGATATGGCATTGAGTAAGAGAGAGTAAAAAGGTTCTCTCTTTTGCGTGCGTGGTATTTGTGGCCAAGTTTTGATTGAATGTGAAGACACTGTTCTCGTGCCGTATGGTCACTAACCTAAAAATGTTGCTTTTGGACAGCCGTTTGGAATGAGAGTCTTCTGAACATTTCGCACTAACAAACAATGTGCTATGTGATGTGGAACTTCCACAGTCCGCAGTCCAACAGACGCTAGTTTCTTGCATAATATGCTCTGAAGTAACAAAGCGCTTTCACACAAACCAAAAGTGATCTCAGCTATACCGTTGAGTTTCTATCTATACTAATACACGTTTCATATTAAATATTGTTGTGATACAAAATTTAAATAAGATACTTGATAGATACGTAATTTCATTGAGTAGGGGCTAGGCCTTGTCCCCGTAGAATCACTTCCTCCCACAAAAATATGTTGGAATTAATTTCAGTAACATATGAGCTAATATATTAAATAAATGTGTATTAATGTTATTAGATAAGACTAGCCTAACTAAAATGATTTAACAAAGTGTAAAGTTTTAGGTTTTAAAATATCTCATAAAGTATGTACAAAATTATGTGGAAAGACCTAAAGTCCAATTTTTATTTTATGATGAGCCAAAATAGAAATAAGACAAATTACGGAATAATTTATAAAAGAGTCATGGTCTCTGAGTCATACGATACGTATCTTTTTTGGCATTCCATCACTGGAAAAGAGAGAAAAACTTCCCCTCAAAAAAACTGTACTGATTCAAAAGATCAATAACCAAAATTCAACCGTTCAAATGGATTCAGGAGTGCTTCCGCTAAAATTCTTGATGAATTAACATGAGTTTTGAGATTTACTGATAGTTTTCACCTATGAAGTTTCTCCCTAACAAAATAAACATGTACTCAAACCAAAAAAATCATCTTTTTTTTGTTTGGTAAATTGAGCAACAAAGAAATTACTTGATGCTTATGATGGTTATCCTTTAACGCTCAATTCTCCAACTTCTCACAATATAGGCAATATTTGCACTCCACCCATGATGTAGTAGTGGATTTCCATCTTTCTCATGTTTAAAGATGGGATCATCATCACTAGTTAAATTATGATGTTGATGTATTTCTAACTTATCAAAGATACATTCCAAGAAAGACTCTGTTACCAACGTTGTAATTTGATGTGACAAAGGAGAAAGCAAAAGAAAAGAGGAGCACAGTATAGACAAAGTACATGAACATGAACTCTCCTACAATGTTTAGTTTGTGTAAAACTGTAGAGCACATTACATAAAGCATTCATCTTCAATTCTTACAACCATGTCATGACCAAAAAAAAAGTCAAGGAGATCACCGACCTTTGTACTTGAAATCCTGAGGCATGAACCCTTTTGTCGGTGATGTTTGTTTAGTGATCAGCCACCACTTATAGGAGGTATAATGGCCAACTCATCTTTGTCTTTAACAATTGCAGACTCATTTGTGTATTCCTCATTCAGTGCAACAACAATACAACTTCTGATCTCTTGTAATCCTGGAAACACAGCCATGAGCTTGCTCAAGCAGTCCCGAGCTGTGCTACCGGATGGAACCTCCAGTGGCGCATCGATTAGGCCGGTAAGATCCCGAGCTCTGGCAAAGAACAAGACCTTTATTTTAACAGAAGAAATCTCATTTTCCCTGTCTATACGTCCCAGAATATCAACACTACTTTCTCCTTCCATAGGATCTATCAAAAATCATAACACCCTGCTCAGTGAATCTAAACACTCCCTGCAACAAATCTAAACAACTTTTTTTTTTGGTCTTTGGCAACACTATAGGAGAACTTGATAGCTCAGAATTGCCTCGTACCAGTAAGATCCTCCCAATTAGTTCTGACAATACCCAACTGTTTGTTCACAACACAAATAAAAAACAATCAGGAAAAAAAAAAAAAGCAAAGGCCTTTTCAATCACATCGTCCAGACTTATTAAAATTTCATCAAATGATGTTTTAATTGGATATACATAGTTTAGTTACTGCAATTAAGTGGTTAAGAGGAATTCAACAACTAATCAGGCCAACAAAACTTTTTTTTTTCTTTTTAGGACACGATGACATAAAAACAATTGGACATTGATGGAGTAATTAAGATAAGATAGCAACATGGATTCAATTTACTCTATAAAAAACTAATCTCTTTTGTATTTAATCCGAACAAAAAAGAAAAAAAAAATTAAGTCTTGAAGGAAGAAAAGCGATATGAATCAAGTATTGGCTTTTGAATCGCTTACAGAGAGAGACGGAAGAGGGAGGGAAGGCAGTCCGACGGCGTCTATATGGAATTGGGGGGATTTGTTTTGTTTATCGAGTCCTTTTTTAGTTCTCCCAATTTATTTACGGGATTTCTCTTGTGGGAGCACCATGTTTTAGCCACAGGTGGACTCCCTACTTTTTAACTTGACTTTCATGGGATTGGCTGTTGGGTAAGGAAGTGATGTGGTTCTTGTGGAGGGCACCACACCGGAATAATGCTTCTAATATAGACAAGAGGAACGCCACCCACTTAGCCACTCCCCTTTTTCTATGGCTGATACATGTCCTTAATTTTTGTTCTTTTGCTCTTTAAAGAATACAAAAACATAAAACTGAAAACAAACAAGACATTAGTTTGATTGCTTATTACGAAATTGCCACCAGAACATCTTGAGGAATAAAAAAATCGTTTGGTATTGTTTTCAAAACAAGTAAAAATAATTTTGTTTAAAAAATGATAATTTCTTTCAAAATTATGTTATGTGTGTTTTTTAAATTTTTTCTCAAAAAGTGTAAAAAATATCTTAAAAAAACTTTCAAAATAATACCAAATGAGTAGGTTATTTACTAGTTTATTTCTTTTTTTATTTTTATTTTTCTTCTTTTTTAACGAGACTTCACCTCTCAAATTTACAAAATGCTTCAGGTAGCATAAAGTTAGCCAACCCATTACTAGTCAGAAGATTACAATGATGCCTTTATTTTTTTTTTTTATTTTTTTTTTGCAAAATCTGAATTGCATTTAAGAAACCAAGGAGGCGAACATGTCAGTCAAATACAAGCTTAAAACAAGTGCTCAAAAAAAAAAAAAAGGAATCGGAATCTCCAAACAACAAAGAAACTGTTGCAACATCAGAAGATACTAGAAAAGTCATACGGAATTACAACCATTGTTGTAATGTACAATAGACAAAAGCTCCAAATTCTATTTTTAAGAAGCAAAATAGTGGATCAAATGATCCTTTGAAACAAAAAGCTAAAGGATTCAGGATTCAGTTTCTTCAACATTATGCTTTCAAGACTTCTCAAATGTTTTGTGTTGCGTATCCTATTTATCAAATTAAAAAAATACTATTGAAATTAGCAAGAAACAAAAAAAAAAAAAAACAAAATATAGCATAAATCAATGAGTTCCTTCACATAGACACATACTTTGCAGCCCCAAAAAATTCATGATTAGTCTCTTGCGTTAGGCAGACCTGCTCTCTTTTTTTAAAAGAAAAAAAAAAAAGAAACAAAACAAAGAAAGAAAAAAAGAAAAAAAGCTAGTCTACTCTTTAATTGTAAAAGAAGCAGTAGGCTCTTGACCATAGATTGATATTTAATATCAAAGCAGGGGATGAATATTGGAAAGAACCATTAAGCATACATTGCATATCCACAAGCACTCTTGTAAAATTGATAATGTAAAGCCACTTGTTCCATTTCAAAATAATTATATTGATTTTTAAATTTTCATATTCTTTTTATTTTTTTACTTATCTTTATGAGTTTTTTTCTATGCTTAATTCATACCCCAACACTAGGACCTTTTCTCTATTTTAATAGATTAAAGAAAATATATACGCTTTACCAAAAATCAATTAAAAGGGATGGACTATTTACTTAAGATCAGGAAATAAAAAATTGTATAAGGAAAAAAAAAAAAAACTCATCTTCCCTTAGATTAGAAAGTGGATTTATATTGCCAAAACAAATGTAAAAAGTGGGTTTATATATATATATATATATATATATATATATATATAATAAATTGTCATAAAACAACAGGAGGGAATTTTAAAAATGACCTTTTGAAAAAAAAAAATTTGGTCAATGACCTCTTTTTTTTGGACAGTTTTTGGCATAAAAAAAAAGGCTTTTTAGATATCAAAATAGTTCTATTTTTTTTTTTCATCCTGTTGAGGTTTCTTATCCTACTACAGTCATTTTTTTTTTTTTAAAAAAAAAACTAAGACAATTTACCTAAAAAAAAAAAAGTTTTTTTAGTTTAAAAAAAAAGAGAGGACATTTACTTAATTTGAAATTTTTTTTTGCCCTTTCGTCAAAATCAACCAAACAGGAACAAGATATTCACAAAAGAGAAACTTACCTATGACCAAATGTTTCTTCAATAGTGGAGTGGCGTTTCCTCTGCTTCACACTTGTTAAAGCCCTCTGCTCTGTTGAATCTAATCTTGGGAAGAAAATGAATCTCGGTGGTCGGAACCCTAGAAATCCTGATGGAAGGCACGAACTCGAGGAAAAATAGCTTTCCATTCCGAATCAACAGATACCCTCTCCAAGAGTTAAATGGTGCCTCTTGAAGATTGCATTCATCCACCACTTCCACAAAACGAGTCATATCCCCGCGTACTCTATCACGTCCGCCACCCTTTTCCGATAAGTAAAGGAATTCATTAATCGCCCGCCACCACTATTCACGCGTGCCAACTCTGAGTGCTTCTCCGCAGTCAACTGGCGCCACCGTCCATCTCCACTCTCCGCCTGTCGCCACCCATGGGCGTTAGGCGACCGCCTTCCATATTCTAGCGGCTGCCGGTTAGACTCTCCATTCTGCCACTTAAGATCTTCATCGCCTATGAGCCATGTACCATAATTAAAAACCTTCGATTCAATCGTCTCCGCTGCCTTCCGATGCTTACAGCCATTAAAAACAAAGCAAAATTCCGGCCGACGCTCATATCCTAGGTCCGTCATAGCCATTTTCCCGGATTTTAGCCCCCCTCCTGAGCGGCTTTGTGATAAAGAATTTATGGCAATCAAAATGATGCCAAATTAAATGACTGAAGAAAAAAAGAGAGAGAGAGAGATCAGAGTGAAGATGAAAACACTTCAAGGGAAGACTTAGCATACAAAAAAACATTAAGAAAAGAAATCATTTCACAACAAATGTTTGTGAACAAAATATATAAGAATCTTGCAAAGTGAGAAGCAAATCAAAAACATAAAAAGCATTTTGGTTTTAAACTCGCCACACATGTAGGGCGAGAAGTGATAAGGACTCGTGACCTTTGAAATCTATGAATCATTTTCCAGCTTAATAATTCAGATGTACAATGACAGAGCATGTTTTTTTATTGTTTATTGTTTTCTGTTCTTTTCTAAGACATCTCTTTTTTTTCCTAGGAAAAACACTTCAAGTGAAGAGTCAGCATACAAAAAACCTTAAGAAAAGAAATCATTTAAGAAAAAAATGTTTAGGGATATAGGTATCGAAGTCGATCATGTCTTGCAGAGCAAGTAATGGAGAAATCATAAAAATAAAAGAACTAAAGAAAAATGTAACTTACCAAAGAGACGTTAGACCAGTTTATCAAATGCAGTCTTTGTAGGTTTATGTTCGGTAAAATTCACTAATGCAAGTGCACGTTATCGATCAAGTAATATAATAGTGAGTAAGAGTATCGTCTCATAGGGATTGTTGTATAATAATCTAACTAAGTACTAAAATTGGATTAACTCTAAGGTTTATCTAGTTGAACATATGAGGTTGTGATTGAATAAATTACTGAACTAAAGTACTAAATTAAGAATAAAAATTGCAATCAATTTCAAAAGATATTTCAATAAGACAAGGCGTTAAGGCATTTGATTTCACCATAATCACTAGATATGAATTTCATAAAATTATGCAACCCAATCAATAATAAACATGTGATGACAGAAATTCCTAAATTATTTACTATCCTATCTCTAGGTATAGCAAACCTACTCAGTTTATTAACTCACTATATCTCTATGTGAATTTAAATAAATCAGAATGCATTAGGATTCATGAACTTTCCAGATAAAGCCACACAAATAATATGGTATATCTCTATCCATATTTAATTCATGGTTATATGTTAGATGAAGCATTTGCTTAATTCTCCCTTCTCAGTTTTGAACATGCACATCATATTATTTAAATGGTAGCTAATCATTTAAAAGCATTAAACATAATAACACATAACTCACATGAATAAAATCAATTATGGTGCATAAACATGAAATTCACATCGTCATGATTAGGTTACATCATAGCCCTAACTAAGAAAATTAGAACATAATTGAAAAAGAAATAAAATCTGAAAATTTAATTGAATCAAACATCAAGAGTTAAGAGAGCAAGAAATTCTGTCACCAATTCTCTCACTTCTTACTCCAGAATGCTTGACGGCTCCTAAGAAAAATAAACAACGCTCTCCAAAATTAACTGATAACCTAGCTCTCCAGACTATTCTATTTATACTACTCTTAAATTAACAAATCCCTTGTTTTGCGTCCAAAAATCGTGGTTCAGAATCACTCTGGCGCCGCAGCCCTTCTTTCCCAGCGCTGCGGCGCTTCTTTTCTGTCTTTTTTTTCTTCTTTTCCGCCGTAGCGCCGCGGCGCTCCTTCCCCAGCGCTGCGGCGCTGAGTTTCTGACAAACGCTATGCTCACACTTTTCTTGGGCGCCGCGGCGCTTTAGCTCTGCCAACAAGGTCCGGTCTCGGATTTCTTGTGCTCGTGCTCCCTTTTGTTTTGTTTTCTTTCTTTCTTTCTTCAACCTACATCAATAAAAGCATACTTTTATGAAAAAGTTGGATGTTTCATGTAATTTTTCTCAAAAACATAGTAATATTCGTTAATTAAAAGTGGCCAAATAACTCTCTAAACTAGAGTTATCAGTTTACAATAAAATAAAATAAAAGGGCAAACACTTCACATAAAGCAACCAAACGTTTTAAAAGCATAGTCACATATAGCACATTAATTATCAAATGCCACATGCAATCTTATAAATAGGCCAGGATGCCAGATTACATTTTTGGCATTTTCTTTTACTTCTTGGGATTTAGGGCTATGGGTGTGATTACTGTTTGAACTATCGACATTTTTTTTTTTTTTAGCTTTTACAAGAAGAATTTTAACCTTTGTTTTTGAATAATTTTAGTTATAGACAAAGCTAGTATTTGATTGTGAGAAAAAAAGAGATATTGTTTCATCATAGAAATTCAAAACTCATCACCAATTCGATGTAGATGTAAATTGCTATCAATCCATATGTCTATAGATTGACCAAGGGAGAAGTGAAATTCATGCTGGAAAAAAATGAGCTCCCTAAATTCATAAAATTCATGCCCAGGGAAAAAAAATCAACTCTCTATCAGGAAAAGTAATTAAAAATGTAGTCATGAAAGCATAACAATTTGGCGCTTACCTTCTACTCGAATTTTGAGGAAAATGCTTGAGATTTGTTGGTTTTGGAAAATGTTTTTCACAAAATATAGCAGAAACATAGTAATAGAATAGATTGTGTATAACAAAAATTTTCTCAAAACTTTTTTAAAACACCATGATTATATTAATTTCGTGTATAAATAAATATGTAAATACTATGTTTGGAAGAAAAATGAAAATGAAATGGAATAAGGATTGCAAATGGTGTATTTCATTTATGAAACTAAAGTCTTCTTTGGCTAGTCCTTGGTATCGGATGAACATACGTGTGGGCGTAGAAAAAATATGGTTTCTAATAATCACTCAAATAATTTAATTTATGAAGTTGAAGAATCTTTCTCTCTTTCTACATGCCTAATTGAGTGTTTTTCTACAAAGTAATCTCAATGTGTCTTCTAAATGAATAGAGAATGCCTTTAGTTATAGAGAACAAGAGAGCTCATCAATTTTAGAAAGTCTCTTTATTTTAATTTTAATATCAAATAATTAATTAAAATGAAAGACACAAGTTTCTCATTCCTGCACTGTCATAGGCGCCACACACATAGATGCCCTAATTGTATGTAACGCCACTTCAAGAAGAAAGAGGAGAAAGAATCTACTTGTTTCCCAGTCTCATTTGTTTCTACATTAAACTTTCCATATTTGAATTAAATCATATTTATTCAAAGTTGAAAATACTAAATAAAGAAACTTTGTAAACAAGCTTTGATGTGTATAAGAGAACTTTCCTCTTTGTGCTTGGGCGCCACGTACAATGGGACCCTCCCATTGTGTGACTTCTAAAATTAGTCATTTTATTTTATTCATTAAACAATCTAATTATTTAATAAATATAAATTAATTTATTTGAGTGATATTTAATTTAGAATTCCACAATTCTAAATTAATTATTTAAACCAATAATTTCACTTATCCAAACAGTGTTCACAAGGATTGCGGGGGACTAATGGACCCATAATTTCAAGCTCCAATAAAACCAATATATTAATTAAATTCTTTAATTAATTTATTACTCTTTTATAATTCCAATGTAACCCCACTAAATACTTGAAATTGCACTCTTGAAATTATAGATATTCAATTATATATTTCTTAAGAGTTGTCTATTTGATATAGTCATTACATATAACTTGTCCTCTATAAATAATTCATAATTAGAATTAGGTAATATCCGTTAACCTCTCTACTTATTTCTTTATCCTTGAGTGCCATGATTCTCTAATGAATAATAAATTCATAAACTTAATCATGAATTGAGTGCTCTTATTATTCAAGCCTTGGATCAATACTCCAAAGAATTATTTATCTGCTTCTAGTTAGAGAAGGAGTAGATTTTATCTTCTAATGTTAACATTCTCGGCTACTTACTTCATCATGCCTCCAAAATACAAGGAATAAGATTAGATACTCAAATTCATACCGAGTGAATCAACAGACATAAATTCATAAATACAAATTTGCTAATAACTTAAAATTAAGATCGTTTTATATTTGACCATCAGTCAATGTGATTAAAACTTGCTATACTTAACAGAAATTATTAGTTGTTCATATCACATCACGTCCTAGTCTTACATTGTAACACTCGAGTATTTTACTATATTAAAAATACAATAAGTTAAGAATTATATAATATGAAAATACAGTTTAAGAAGAAAAATACTATATAATAACATGAAAAATTATATAGTATTAGAATAATACAGTGTAAGGAGGTACACTGATAAAGTTATGCAGTATAAAATTACACTGTAAAAGTAACATAGTGTAAAAATTAGACTGTTAAGGTCATACAGTATAGAAATTGGACTGTTTAAGTTGAAGCAATTTAGGAATAATACTGTTTGAAGAATAAGGATGAATAAGAAATGCTATAATAATATAAAGAATGTACCGCTAGTATAAGAAAAATACTGTCAATATAAATTTAGACAGTATAAAGTAAGATAATATTGAAATTACATTATGTGATGAATGTAGATAAGTATTAGAGGTTATGGGATCTCATGAACTGTATGAAAAAGAATACCGACAGTATAGAAAAATACTGTCAGTGTAAACTTGGACTGCGTAAAAAGTTTGATGGACACTCAATGGATTTTGATTGGGCCACCACACCATGAAATGTGGCCCAATCACATTTGGCCACCCAAGGTAACCTAATTGATTACCAAGGTGATGACTCATCACCTTTTATAAAAAAAAAAAGAAAAAAAAACAAAAAGTTGAATTAATATATGATGTAGAAGGGATCAAATATGGAATGCACCGTGCAAGGCAAGAAAGAAAAGAAAGAAAGGAAAGAAAGAAAGAAAAAAAAATGTTTCATTTTTTCCCTCCAAAAATCGTCCCCTCGATGAAAGTTCCCTCAAGAAATTTGGATGAATTCTAAGCCTCCAAAGTATGCAAGAAACAAAACCAAGTGTTCTTGAGGAGGTTAAGGGTTTTAAGGTAAAAATTCCAACCTTTTCTTTTAGGATTTTAATGGTTTTCTTCCAAATTATGAATGGGTTTTTGAGGGAGTTTTGCTATGATTATGTTAAGGAATTTAAGCCAAGAACAAGCACCAAAGAGGAGGTGTAAAAGCTAGGAGGAATTCTTGGTAAGAATTCTAAAATCTTAATCTTTGAATTAAGTTAAAGTTTGTGTTTTATATGCATATTAAGTGTTTAATGAAATGTTTAAGCCATGGCATGTAATATAGACAATATGGCATGGTTGTTCTATGTTATATGTTGTTGATGATGATGATGATGATGATAGAAAGAAGAAAGTAAGGGTTTTGGTGAAATTTCAAAAGGGACTAAGTTGCAAAGAAAAAAAAATTCTCAGCAGATTTGAAAATCAGCCAAAAAGTCCCTCTAAATGTTGGAATTTCAAAAAACTTACAACATGAATGTTGTAGAACTCATCAAAACTGTTAGGACTTTATGGACAGTTTTCCAAAATTCTGCCGGGTTGATAAGTTATGAATTTTACAAAATTTTGGGCACAAAATTTCAAGAAATGAAAAACATTGTGAAAAGTTTAGAATTCAACTATGGTGCTTTTGTAAGTTTTCTTCCTTATGAAAAACTGAATATTTTGGTATGAAATGATTGTTTTTGATTCTGGGGACAAAATGTAAATATTTTTGTGTTTTAGGCCAAAACTGTAAAATTGTGTATAAATCGGGGTTTTCACCTAGAAATGTAGAATTCTTACAGTGCTATAGGCAGTGAGTAATTAAGGATGCTGAGTTTTAAGGGATTCAAAGTTTAGTCAAAGAAAAGAATGAAAGAAAAATGTTAGAGGCAAAATGGTCATTTTGCGGAAAATGGCCAAAACAGACCCAAAACGCCCGATGTTGGGAAACGTTCTTTAGTGGGAATTTTTCCATATTATGTAAGTAATGAAACGTTAAAAATTAAGCAATGAGTTTTATAAAGTTACGAAATAGACGAAAAATCCATTAGAGGTAAAATCGTCATTTTTGAGGAAACGGCTAGAACGGAGTTGAACACGCCGATTTAGCATAATGTTCTTAGACGAAAAATGTTCTGTAATACGTTAAGTAACGAAACTGCTAGTGAGACGGAAAGTTTAACTAAGGGACATTTAAGAACAAAGGTAACCCAGTGGGTTACAAAATTAAGTAAAGAGAAGGGTAAATCGATAATGTACAAGCCAAGTTAAAAGAAAAGAATGGTTAATGTTTACGTTTTATTATCAATTGAGTGGATTGATAAAAAGAAAGTTAATTAATGAGTCGACTGTCGTATGATCAAGACACAGAAGCCGACTGATGGAAGGAAAAGGAAGGAGATAGGAATGGAAAGGAGAACGTTAAAGTAAAGTCCAGGTAAGTTTTAAACTTCACCTACAACATAAAGTAAATGATTTTTTAAATATTTATATATACGTTTTATAAATAAGTTTGCAATTATTATGCAAGTTTCTTTTAAAGTATGTTTGCATTTATTATGCAAAAATTTTTAAAGATTCAAAGCAAGATTTGCAATGCATTTGCAACTGTTATGTTTAAAGTCTATTTGCATATTGATACGCATAATGTTTTTAAAAGTTCAAGTTATGATTTTCAATGTATTTGAAGTATGGTTGCATGTGAAATGTATAATATTTAAAAGAGTACAAATTATGATTTGCAAAATGTGTTTATGTTTTACGTTGCATTTGTTATGCAATAAGTTGCATATGTTATGCAATAGGTCTCACAGTACAGGCTGTGATTTGCAAGTGTGTTTGCATATGATGTGATCGCATTTGATATGCTTACTAAAGTTAATAAAAAGGTAACGTAAAGATAACAAGAAAGTATCGTACCAGCCTCTTTTGTTGTAAGGTAATGAAAGTAAAATTAAAGTTTGACCTCCTAGATGTGAGGTACATGACTTTGATGTTCGATGGTCTCAAATCTTCCACAATGGAAGCATAATGTTTATGATCTCATAATTAATGATGTTGGTACGAACACTAGAGTAAGATAAGGAAATATAAGGAACAAGGATAGAAAGTTAAAATAAGATAAGGAAAGTTAAGAAACAAAGATAGAAAGTTAAATTAAGAAAGAATGTTCATAAAATGCTTATAATTGAAGTTCATAATTAAGCATAATGGAATCATGCATTTTGACCTTGTTGGTATTCCTTGTTATGAAATGTTATATGTTATGGTTGTAATGCCCCTTAATTCGGACGTCACAGATATCGTACATTCATACATTCATACTTATTAAACCTTAAACATAAACGTAATTACATAGCTTATACGATGTTTTCAAATATAAACGTAGTTAAACATACATAACCAGGATCCATTCATACATCAATTTTTTTTTTATAACTTATCATTATTTAAAATAACATTGTTTAACTTATTCCATATCATAATTTATTCAATTATACTTAAATAATCATGAACTTATTTAAAAATATAGGTATATCAAGTTGTAAAATTAGGACTTATAAAACATCACATCATATCTCATGAATCATCACATTATTTGAAAGTCATTAACTCCCACAGTTCGGCAGGCCGAACTTGGGACTCCGGCAGGCCGGAGTTCCCTTAACGGCAGGCCGGCAGAGGCTTTGCAACTGGCTTAAAATTTTCATCATCGTTCGGTAGGCCGAACTTCTGACATCGGCAGGCCGACCAAGGATGTTCGGTAGGCCGACCAAGGATGTACGGTAGGCCGACCGAGCCAAAGTCTAAAGAAAACTTAATTTTTCTTTTAAAACAAACCAACTTTCATAAAAAAATGTGGAAGATCAAAATTCGTTAAAATGATAAAATAACTTATAAACCATAGTTTAAGTATCTTAAAACTTAACATAAAAATAATGTTCTAATTATAAACTTGATTTAAAACATAAGACGTTCATCTTGGTGTTTCTTCCGGTTACAATTTCATCGAGTTTTGCATCCACACGCCTTTTGTGACACCCGTTATTCTCCTAACGGGTATTAAAGGTAATTAATTAATTTTTAGTGTATAAAAAAAATTGCTTCATTTAAATTATTTTATAATATTATTTTTATCTTTTTTAAAATTTTCTAAAATTCTCTATATTTATTTAGTATGTTTATAAAATCCTTAGAACTTCTAATAAATCTCAAAAATGTGATATTGGCATTATGTGTGTTAAAGTCTTTAGATGAGACATAAGGATATCTTTTCCAACTACTCTTGACCCTCATTTTCTTATTTCCCTCCGTGACATGCTTCAACATGTCTCCTCCATAATTGTTTCTATCACTTCTCTTCAAAGACTTCATCTTTTCTTCCTTTCTCTTCCACGGTTCCCACACTTCTTCTCATTTCTTTGCTGAAGCAAAATACTTAGAGAACTTCTTCAAGGCAGCCATAAAATCAGCCACCATCACCTCCATTTGAGCAAGAATTTCAATCATACCGAAGTAAAGGAACCTGTTTTGAAGCCATTTTCAAGCTTCCAACTAACCATAATCCGAGGTTAGAATCTTATGAACAAATTAGTCTTTCATTTATAAATTTTCTTTTATACTAAAGGATTATTCAAATTTGCGTTCGTAACCTAAGTATATGTTGTTGCTATTTTGGAGCATATGTATAAAGTCTAAGTGTATATGCCCTAGACAGAAAAAATTATTGCTAAACTTTGTAATACCTCTATGTGTAGTAGCTATTTCTTGAAATTCTGGGATTAAATTAAAATGAATTTTATGAATTGGTTTGCATATTTGAAAAGTAGCATCCTAAGCTTTCTAACGAGCTATCATAAACCTAAATCGGAGTTGTATTTTATTTTCTAAGAATTATTCAATTTTTAGATTGGAAACTAGTAAACCTGCCAGTTTGTTATGGTATACCAGCTGCTAACCTGAACCAAGAACCCATCTTTGCTCACCACCTAATTCTTAATGTCTTGCAACCTTTCCAATATTATCCTAAGTGATTGATGAATTTTATTAGGGACTAAAACATATAGATTACTTGTTCACATTTTATATTGTGTTAAGACAAAAAATTGTTTACTGTGGTATTCAAAAGAGATTTACATAAAAGCTTTAATGGCATACTAGTAAGATAGGTTACACAGATTTATTTATGAATGTAGTTGTATGTTGTGCTTTAGTTTTAATTGTCCTTATGCACGCCTTAGGATCAAGGAAGTATAGAGCTAACATTAATTGATTCCAGGATTAAAAGATTGTTGATAAGCTTGAAAGGTAGGGATTCTATTACTCATCTTTTGTGAGGTTTTTATAGATTAAAATTGATTGTTTGGTCGCAATATATATATATATACTATATATTATCTATGTTGAACTGATATTATATGAGTATCACATATAAAACTATGACATGGACTCGTCTTGTATTGTACGGCGAGGAACATAATGAATTGACACATGTTATAAATTGAGAAGCATGGTTAGGAAAACTGACTCTATTAATAATGATTTAATATAGAGAAATGGTGAGAGACATGAAGATGGCGGCGGTTACGTCCTTGGGCATGAATACCCTAAAAGGTAAAATAGGGGGAAGGTGATGACGCTTCCTTGGGTGAAAGTCCTAGAACACACTGTACATGAATCGACTTGGTGAGGACTTGGGGCTTGATGTCCCCTCACCGGAACACCCTTGGAATTTTTAGAGGGTGATCAAGCACGCCATTTGGGTTTTCGATGAGTTGAGTGATACTCTATTATACCTAAGAACAATGATGATTGGTAATATTTGTATAATTGTGTAATTATGAAACTTGGTAATGATTAACTATGGTATCACAAGATGTGATCATAATAAACCTTCATAATCTGGAATATGATGTAACCTACTAACCATGCAGGTTTTACTGTGGTAATGATAAAAACCTAAAGGTGAGTAATGGTTTTCTCTACTGAGCATAGTGTCGCTCATTCCCTTATATTTTTATCTTTTCAGGACTCACTAAGTGTGAGGTGGCTACGAGAAAAATAGTTGAGGAAGTGATGTAGCTATATTACATTGGGACTGCTTCAATTGTTGAGAATGTTCTTCATGATAATGTAAGCATCAATTGTTACTTTCTGTGACTGAATTACAATGCGTTGAGGGTTAAAATGATGATGACGACAGTTTATAATATTAAATTTAAGGTGCTACATTAAACTGTAGATTATTTGTCGATTATATTTTATTTTTGATATTGAGAGTTTTTATTTAAGCTCGGGCAACTTATTTTAAGGTTTTACTTTATTTTCGATTTTTATTTATCTCATTAAAAACTGTTAACCCCCATATAGGGGCGTTACACCTTTCCATGTCCTCCACCTAATCCATGACTTTCTTACCCTTATCTGCAACATGACATAAAATATGATTAAGCTTACAAATAATTCTCACAATTTAAAATATCACTAAACATCATCATCATCATTGTCATCATATCATAAAAGTGTCATTAAGCACAATTTCATAGAAACATATCTTTCATTACATTGACCATTTTAAAACTATTTCATTTTATCTAAGGGCCCAAGTGTTGCACCATGAACATCATTGTAGGCGCGCCGTCATGAGAGGAGAAGGGTAGCTAATCTCAAACCAAACATGACATCATAGCATATCATTTCATAACATGGGTGTGCAACACTTATTAGGTGATACATATATACATAATTTTCATACTTTGAACATGTCATCATCATACATGCATAACTTTAAATCATGAAATCTTTCATAAGAAATCCTTTAAAGAAAATAACCATAGAATCATCATAATATCATTATGAACATATCATCAAACCTTGTAAAACGTGTCATTTTGTATGGTGAGAATGTACTTACCTTAACGCTAGCTTACTTAACCTTAATATAGTTTTGGTGACGACAGTCGCGGTCTCGATGTGCTCGTTTCTTTAAGTGTTCATGCCATTTATCCATTAAAAATACAATAAAATTAATACTTATCATAAAACACTCATTCATATATCATTCTTTCATATATTATTCATATATACATTCATTCATCTCATATTACAAACATAATTCATAACCATAAAAATTGTCGTTACATAAACATGTTATCATGATTTTTCTTAAATCATAAAAATTACTTTAAGCATATAAAAACAAACCATACATTTTAAACCTAAATATCTTTTAAATAAAACGTTTTCGAACAATTAAAATACATATATTTTAAATTTAAAATTTTCATACAAACATCATATTATTATGCATATAATTATTTCATTATCATAAAATTATTTAAACATAAAATAACATTTTATAAACAAAACTCCAAAAATAACATTTATTAGAACAATTTTCCTAATATAATCTCATAAAATTTCATAACATAAATACATTCATCATACATTACACATGCACATTCTTGACAACTTTCTTGAAAAACATCATATTTACCCCATGAATATCATTACATTTTTCATGCATCAAGATTTAAACAGTAATATTTTACTGTGAGGGGTAGAAGATAGAAAATTCATATTTTATCATAAAAACGTTGAAACAACTTAAAACTTAAGAAAGCATCTCATAACACATACATGCATAACATATAAAAATTCAGAACAAATACAATACCTAAAGAAAGATATTGTAGAGGAATTGAGGAGGAGAAATGCTTTCAAAAACACCAAACGAAATGAATTCTTACCTTAAAAATTTCTTCTTAAAATCTTGAATTCAATCAACTAAATATGACTTCTTCTTTCAATTATTCTTGCAGAAAATTTCAAGAGAGAAGAAGTGAATACGTGGAGAAGAGAAGAGGAAGAGAAAAACAAACGTCTCAGAAGTTTGAGAGAGAAAAATGTGAGAATGAGAGAAAAATAATGAAAAAGAGACGTTAAAAATTTTAACATAATGAGCATAATTGATGGGAATTCAATTTCCCTCCATTAAGTCAGAATTTTCTGACTGTTGGGTGGCTATTGGCGTGGGAAAAAGGAGAGAAAGAAGGAAAGTCAACAATCATCACATCTTACCATATTTTGCTCTCTCTTAAAATAGGAAACAATTTAAAATAACATAAATCAATGCAAAGTCAAACCTTTTTATTTCCTTAACTGATAAAACATTCCATTATTGTGTCAATTAATCACAATAAATCACCCATTTAACGTAATTATCTCAGCCATAAATTTGGAGAGATTTCTGCTGACTGCTCGTCAGCCGTGTTTGGCCTGTCGATTTTCCCCTTCGACCTGCCGGTTCCACCAAGTTCGGCCTGCCGATGGGTTTCTTCGGCCTGCCGATCTCGGGCAGACATTTCGGCCTGCCGATCTTAAAAGTTCGGCCTGCCGAACTGTCCATAAATGCCATACATTAAAACATTCATACATCATTGCATCATAATTAAACATACATTAAAATAATCATGAACACTTGAGCACAACGATTCCATGCGGTCGTCACCTGTCATAAAACTTGACATAAAAGTTAGTAACATTAACATCATATATCATTACGTATATCATAAATTATTAATAAAATATCATTAACGTCGTTACTAACTTAACGTAATTCATTACATAAAAATAGGCGGGTGTTACAATGGTTATGAAAACATTTTGGATAATGTTATGATAAAAACTTATGAAAAATATTTTTATATTTTCAAGAAAAAGTTTATGAAGAATATTTATGAAAACGTTTCAGAAATGTTTATAAAAAATGTTTTAAGAGAAAGGTTTTTATGAGAAAAGTCTTTAAAAGCATGTTTAAATGATTTGCGAGAATATGTTTGAACTTACTGAGCGAAAGCTCATAAAAAGTTTCTTCATGCTGTAGGTAGTTTATGGGTGGACCAGTAGGGTTAGAAGAGCTAGGTGATGACGAATGACATATGCGAAGATTTGGGTATGGATACCTAAGTTTCGCTGTTCAAAAGAAATATTTTCGACTATTTAATATAGTGTTTTTAAAGTTTTAAGAAAATCAAAGTTTTAAGAAATGTTTTCAAAAGTTTTAAGATACATTGCACGAAATATTTTATAAAATTATAAAGTGAAGTTTTAAGCTATGATTTAATAAAGGTTTCTAAATAAGTTTTAAGAAACAATTTGAAATGGTTTTAAAAGCAAGTGTTGAGTAAGGTCTCAACTTGAAATGTGACAAAAGTCACAATAGCTTGTAAGTATGTTTTTAAAAGATGTCAAAGGAAAAAAAAGAAAAAAATTTAATTCAATATTTTCTTACTAATTAAGTAGATTACTGTTAAGAACGATGTTTAAGAAAGTAAAGTGACTGTCCGAAAAGACGGGTCGTCACATACGCAATCTCATCATACACAATGCAACTATCTAATGATCACTAATATAACAGTTTAGATAAGACCGTTTCATTTTTATTGAAAATGACCTACATAGTAACGCTTAATTCAAGATTCCATACTTTAATTGAATAATTAATTATATCTTACTGACTATTTTAATTATTATCCTTAAATATTATCTTCTTATATACGATATTTAAAGTCACATACATAATTGTAGAATTTTAATTATTTTTTTAAAGTATTCAAATACTTATACATAAATATAATAATAAATTTACTTTATTTATTTATAATATATCTATTTCACAACATCATCATATGCTTTGTGGGCTTCCATCCTAACAGGGATATCCTTTTTAGCAATGATGCCGTAGAAGTGGAAGAAGAGAGTAAAGACGTGCAAAAAGTGGAAGAAAAAATAAATAAAAATAGGTTTGCTACAGAAAAATTATAAAGTTTGTTCTTATAATCTGGTTCCCAAAAAAAATACCTGTGAAGTATTATATTTTGCATCATCAACATGCTGAGATATAATGAAATTTCATTGCCAGAATAAATAATTATTCGGGGAAAAAAAGAGAAATGGCAAGACATGAACTTAAAAACCAATTCATAACGATGCTAGACCTGACTCACAATAAACACACCTTAGTCTAGCGTCCTAATGATGAATGACAGGTTGAATTGCCTATTGCTCAATTATACTTACTAAAGAAATATATACATGCGCATACGACCAATTAAGCGTCCTAAGATAGAAACAAGGATCTAAAACTCCCAAGTACAAAGTAGCAAATTTTAAGGCTTCTATTTTCTCTTGTGACATTGTTCTGGTTGCCAACATTTTTAGGGAAGTGCACTTGCATTAAGGCTTCTATGTCATGGATACTTAGCTTACTTGGAGCTTTGTAAGTTTATGTTGTTCGAGAGTGCAGCTCTAAGCTTTTAGTGGAGTAGTGTTATAGTTGATAATTATAAAATATGTATATAAGATATTATATTTTATAATTATCGGGGCTTGAACTATATAGGTCCATCAGGTCCCTTTTGCTAGCTCATAATAAATCATATAACGATACGGTAAGCTTTTTCAACAAATTAGTGTCTTTTGTTAAATTATTAGATTGGTTGAAATATAATAGGATCAGATAATTCATGTTTGTTTATCGGTTGAATTAATTTTGTAAATTAATTCAAGATAAACATGTTGAATTATTGAGATAATATTTATTTCCTATAAGATTATCTAGATATGACTGTTTTGATTAGATAACTTTCTATTATGTTATTTGAATTAAAACTGAGGCTTTATCTAAAGAATCTTGGGTGGGAAATAAAAGATTTTCAAGAATCATATTATCACAAAGTTTGGCAAGCTGATCTACTTGTTCTGCCTGCCAATGCAGTAAGTTCAGTGGGCTGATGGATAAGTTCAAACTACCGATCTAACGATTATCTAATTATGCATTCATACGAGATTTTCATTAAAAGTTGATCTAGGCTCGAACTTTTGAGGCCTATCTAATAATGATTAACCCTAGGTCCAACCTCTATAAATAGGGGATGAGTTTTCTTAGTTATTTAGATCAATTGAGAAGTTTAGAGTGAGTACTCTGTTGTGAGAAACTCTGAAACTGTCTAAGGCTATTGTTCACAATCAAGAACCTTAGCTCTAGGTCTTCTCAATTAGTTAGAAGAAGAGTTACCGAAAAAAGAGCTGTACGACGTATGCCCATACACACTCCGATTATGGATAGAGAATAACAAAGAAGACCAGTTGGTTGAGATTATTCTAGAACATTCTTCTTTTTAGTGATTGCAAGTGCTCTTCAGCATACAAAATGTTAGTAAGATCTGATTAATTTATATATACAGTATCTCAAACTTTTGTTTTGGAAAAATATTCTGATTCAAAATTTTTAAAAATTTTTTGTTGCGTACTCGTTGTCCAACAATAAGTAGAATTCTTATTACCTCTTCGAAAAGTCAAATTCTTGAAGAAGAATGAGTTCACCGTCCAAGAAGGCTCCATCATGCTTGTCTTACCATCCCTTTTCAAACCATTTTATATTTTTAGTTTCCACTCTTAAAGCCATACCTTGCTAGTTTGGTTTAAATTCAAAGTGTATAACTACTAAAGAAAAACATGTTCAAAAACACAACTAAATAATCAAAATAATCACAAAATATAAACATATACATTATAGCATCATAATAAAAGGTTTTAACCCTTTAAAATTATTGTAACATAGATTTTATACACAACCAAAATTGTTGCATAAGGAAGTGACATTTTCTAGCCAAGTTTAGTTAGAAACTAAGCTAGTTAGGGGGTGTTACAATAAAGCTCTCAATAGCTACACTAAAAAACAAAAGTTTGCTATAATATAAAGCTCTTAAATGCTACAATTATTAAATTTAAACTTCAGTTATAATTGAAGTGTCAAACGGAGGCTTAATGTTTTCTCCTCCACTACAAATAACCATAACCCAGAATTTATACTTGCTTGGATTTTGGTAAAAAAAAGTTGTGCACTACGCCACTACTAATCAAGGCTTGTTATGTAACGTAGGAAGGATTTAATAGAAAGACTTACTTTGAGAAATACAACTTATGTGGCATTGTTTTTCAATTTTACCACTTATAGAAGAAAGTTTGAAGCGTACCAATTCTAAAGAATACAAAGACATAATTGGTCCTAAACATTTTAGCCTTACTATGAGAAGGATATGAATTAAAAGGGAAAAAAAAGTAGAACACAATAGTGGTAGCAAAAAATGATATGCCGCGTAATTCATTCTCAATGGATGAAAGGGCAAACCCAACCTTTTCTCTATGTTTTACTATACATATTCACGTTTATATTTATGCGGTCTTTATCGAATAGACTCAAACTGGTTATTTAACACACAAATATTGTAATTAAGAGAATTTTTTGGAAAATAATTAAAAAATTTTATAACAAATAAAAGTATAAAATGATGGTATTAAAAGATTTAATGCTATTTTTATAATTTTACATTTTTATTTTTCATTAAACCCTTTAATTAAACATTTGTATATTAAATAAATATTTTGACTTAATTCGGCATAAATCGCATAAATATGTATTTTAATGTGTTTTGTGTTTCAAATTATTTTAGCTTTAAAAAATATGTCTATAATTTTTATAACTATTTTATGTTAAATTCTTAATTTTAGTTTAATTATTTATCTACAGATTTGAAGTAACAAAAACAAAAGCAAAACGATGTAAAAAATAGTAAATCTAAAGCCAAAACACCTATTTTTCTACTTCATCCGTGTCAGCCTTCTTTAGTTTGTGACACATGTGTCAATAGTAACAAAGGGCCCATGTTATGAACTACTTTAATTTAATTGTAAATCCGGTTTTGACTTGTTTTAATAGATCCAATCTGTATAACGATTCAAAAGGAAAACAAAGTGCACCTGTTCTTCTACAGTAATCACTACATGTCATCTATGAACCACTTTATTTTTCCTCCTAATTTCATAATTTTTTATTCATTCTTTGGTGTTTTTCAGTTGTAGCTGTTTTGTGTATTAGAAGCAATATTCCAGTGTGCTACCATCCACAATAGCCATTTTACTTCCTTGTCCAGCAGTTAATCTGATAAACATGTAAAAAATGCATATTTTTAAGGCTGAAATCATTTGTTTTGCATTTTTATTTATCATTAAAACCTTAAATCACAACTTTTTGTGTTAAATAGTATTTTGTGTCTTAGTGTGAGAATATATATAATTATGTGTTTTTAAGGTGTCTTTATATTTGAAAATATTTTTAGTAATTTTTAGAAATATTTTTGTGTTAAATAATTGATTTGTGTGAAATAAATTAAAACCGTAAAATTAATATTTTTTATTTTATGTGTGTTTATTTGTTTAAGTTAGTTTTATGTTTATTTAGTATTTATAAATATTTACTTAATTTTAGTAATTTTAGTTTTGTAAAATAATTAATTTCCTTGGGTTTATTTCTAAAGAAATTTGGAATCTAGGGCCAAAACGGAAGAAAATGGTGCAAACAATTTTGAATTTTGGGTCAAAGAATTAATTTTACAAAAATTTGGGCAAGATGTCATTTGTTGGATCATTTCCAATTTCAATCCCAACTGTCCATTGCAATCTGTATTTGGCTTCAGTCAGTCATGAACAACAGCTCTTCTTTGCTCGGCCATGGCGAGCAACACATGCTCTTTTCTATCTGGATTGTTCTACAAATACATTACGGACCAGGGATTATTCCCTGCTTCTGTTTTTTCCCTGTCAAAATTACGTGGCTTCATCAGAATCGTTAAACTGGCAGACAAAACCTTTCTCTGACGCAGATGTGATCAGACGTGGAGTGTAAAAGTCACTACTTTTTTATATTTATTAATTTTTAAATCTAAGAACGTGGAAATTAGGTGGCTGAAGGTCAATGGTCTTTTATTACATTATCATATTGATTGTAGTTGGCCAGAAAGTAAAATGACGAAAGTACCCTTCCAAGGGGAAGACTTCACCGGCAACAAACTCTGAAGTACCACTGTTACGCGTCAAGTTGGATGACAACAAATGTACAAAAGGCTGCCTTCTTCTGCTTCTATATCTATAAAATATTTTCCAAGCCTTTTATGACGTAAGATAGCTTTTGTTGTTCAAGCTATTATGACGTAAGTTTACTAATGAGCAAATTTATCTGTCTGAAATAAAAAAAAAAAAAAAAGCCTTTGGAGGCTGGGAAAAAGTGAAAAAATCTGTTCTTATCAATGACATCTGGATTCTAGTCAAGTGTATCAAGATTATTAACTTTGTCACACAAGAACAGATCAAAGTTAATTTAAACTTTAAATCTCATGTATTAAGTGAGGTTTGATGTAAAACAAGTTTATTATTATCAAGTTAAGGACATATTGGAGGATGAATATATAGTGTTGAGAATGCTTAGTAATTCTTGATTAGTCATCGACAGAGAATAGCTGGATAAATATTAAGGACCTATTTTTAAGGTAAATTTCTTGATTAATTCTAAGTTCATGTCAATTTGTTAAAACTAAGTTTTGCTATATTATAGGCATAAACTGGCACCGTTAATGTTTATGATAACTTTGATTAATAGTAGACAGATGATGACATAGTATATTCTTAAACTGTTTTAGCAAATATTTTTAGAAAATTAAAAGAAACTTTAAGTTAAAAAAAAGAGTGGATTTTCAAACCTCAGTATTTTCATAAATCTATTTTCTTAAAAATTAAATCGCATTTCTTATTGCTGAAATTCTAAATCATAAAAAAAGTTAAAAATGAAAAAACTTGTAAAAATTGTAAATAATTAAATTTAATTTTTAACTCAGTTAACAATTAACTTACACTTCGGATAAATAAAAGACTTGATATATTTGGACTAAGACTCATCCATTGGGACTCGACTTCGGACTCAATGTGACTTTATTACCTAGGACAACATTATACTTAGGTTATGCCAGACTCACTTTTCAAGGACAAAACACAATCCTATTAAAGTTGACTTGAAAAGTAAATGCTCCATCAACGGCTAAAAAGTGTTGTCTCCACCACAAAAATTCCTTTCTTTCCTTTTTTTTTAATAATTCGTAGGTATACGTTAGAGATAATGTAGGTCTTCTAAATAGATCCCTGTCTCAATTGATTGATGGGTGTTTGTGATTAGAATAGGGTTCTTTACATATATGCTACAAAAAAAAGTTTGGATTGATTTATGCCACTAAAAAAATAGTTATAAAAATACCACACTATATCATCATGTTCTTTTGTGTAGTACCAAGTATGCCCTCAACAAACACAATAACCAAATAAACATAATAAAAAAGACTAACAAGATAAAAATAGAAAAAAAAAAAATCTAAAAAACACAAACTTCAACATCACAGTAAGCTGAGAAGAAGATAGATCTCCACCACAAGAGTTGTCGCGGGAGAAGAATGTCGCTGCGAGGCTAACAACAGCGATGAGTTGTCAAGACTTGAGGCTTCTGTAGTGCCAGATCTACCACAGGAGATGTTGGATCTATCGTAGAAAAATGGAGATGAGTTGCATGACCATGCTCATCACGCGACTCCCGAAGTAGTCGAGCTCATCACATGGCCGAGTGGAACAAAGGCTCGATAGATTTGCCAACGGCAGTGCATGCAAAGGAGCTTATCTGCCAATGAAGTTGTGTGGAGTCATGTACAAGGGGAGGTTTCTCTGCTAGCGACATTGCTGATGAAGTTGCTGTTAGACATGTATGCCCTAAGGAGTAAAAATATAATATGTTTTTGGGGACATATTTATCAATAAAGAATTTATTGATTATTAATATACCAAATCTTGTCCTCTTTACGTTCATATTTGTTAAATGTATGTTAAGCAAATAAAAGTCTGAGACTGTCGGTCTCAACATTTAAGAATTAGGCATATGATGGATAGATTATGCGGAAGATATAATTCTTACGGTGACGGTCTAAATTATAAGATCCGCAATCGAGAAAATAAAGTTGGGCTCTTTATTCATGTAAAGATTGTTATGTTGTCTATATCCCTAATTGGAGATGGTTTGTCTTGACCATCGGAGGTGGACTCTTTGAATAGAAACATTGGCACATTGTCATAAGTGACGATGTGTTAGATCGGGACATAAAGTGAATTGATTTAGATTAATAATTATGTCTCAACAAATCGATTTACTTTAGACAATCATTTCTATTCTATCCTAATCTTGAGATGAATAGTGGACCTATTGTCTTGACTTGTGTCTTTTGATGTACCAAAAGATGACACCCATATCTTAATAGTGGTATGCATGCCGGTATATTGGAGGTATAATACTTGATAGCGTAAACCTATTATTCATAGATTTGGAATCCATAGCTCCTCTTTAGGCGTATGATATCCTCTTATATGCATTATCCTGTAATTGAAAAACTGGAACGCTCAACCATTTGGATATATAGGTGTAATCGAATGGTATATTGTCTTTGGATGGTAAGTTTTCTGATGGTGAGATAATGAAACGTAGGATAAAAATAATCAGGAAGGTAAGCCAAAACTTGTCCCTAAGCCGATAATGAATCATCCTATGGGGATACGATACATTATGACATGTCATGGAGACTTAGCTATACGGGCTTCGTAATTCTATGTAGTTCGAGAGTACAACTCCAAGCTTTTAGTGGAGTAGCATTGGAGTTGATAATTATAAAATGTATATCTGGGATATTGGGTTTTGTAATTATCGGGAACTTAAACTATATAGGTCAATTTGGTCTCCTTTACTAGCTCACAACATCTTGTAACGATACGGCGTGCTTTTCTAATAATTGGTGACTTATGTCAGATTTATTAGATTGGTTGAAATTCAAAAGAATCAAATAATTCATGTCTGTTTATCGGTTGAATTAATTTTGTGATAAAATTAATATAAGATAAACTTGTTAAATTATTGGGATCGGATAATTCTTGTCTGTTTATCAGATGATTTATTTTTGAATAAATTAAATCAAGATAAACTTGTAGAATTATTAGGAATTCATTTATTTTCGTAGAGATCATCTAGATAAAGTTGTTTTAATTAGATAACTTTTCTATTGGGTTATTTGAATTAAAACTGAGACTTTATCCTATAGAATCTTGGATGAAAAATAAAAGATTCGCTAAGATTTTTTTCAGCAGCTTGGCATGCCGATCATCAAGTTTGGCCTACCGATGGGGCAAGTTCGGCCAACAGATGTGCGAAGAAAAAGATCACACGTTTACGCGGATTTCATCAGATATTGATCCGAATTTGATTATGTTTTGAATTTTTGAGACCTAATCAAGTAAGGACTGACCCTAGACCCAACCTCTATAAATAGGGAGTAAGTCTCAAAAGTTATTTAGATTAATTGAGAGATTAAGAGTGGTACTCTGCTGGTGAGAATCTGAAACTCCCTAAGAGCTCTTATTCGTAAATCACGAACGTTAGCTTTGGGTTCTCTCAATTGGTTGGAAGGAGAGTCACCTGGTGAAAGAGCTATACGTGTTAGCCCACACTCACTCGGATCGTGGATAGATAATAGCAAAGAAGATCAGTTGGTTGAGGCTCTTCTGGAACGTTACTTCTCTTCACAGATTACGGGAGTTCTTCGACATTCAAAGGTTAGTAAGATCTGGTTAATTTATGCATATAGCGTGTCAAACTTGTGTTTTAGAAAATACTCTGATATAAAATTTTAAAATTTGCCGCATACTATTTTTTCAACAATTGGTATAAGAGCCATGGTTTTTACATAAATTTACGAGTTTGTGATCATACTATATGTATAAATTTTGTGATCTTGATATCTCTTATGCTTGAATTTAATTTTATAGAGAGTTGGCACTCTACGTTTCTATATAATTATATGTTGTCATAGATTATATGGTGAATGTTCATTAATTAATTATGATTGATTAAATTATTATTTAATTATTTATTAATTAATTAATTTATGCCAATTATGGTTCCTTAAAAGTTAGAATATGTATCTAGGTTTTTCATGTAAAGATGGCGGACTATCATCTCTGTTTAGGAATTATTATTTAATTTTAAATTTATAAGAATTTTGTAATTAAATAATTATTCGGAGAAGACGGATCTAAAAGGCGAATCTAGAAGATAAATAATGACGCTCCAAGGTATTCCCTGAGTCTCTAATTTTATGTTTTTGAATTGTTGAAAATAAAATTGATGAATTGCATTAAAAATTGTATTTTCTAAAAAGGGTGATTTTTGCTTGGTCGGCATGTCGAACCATCCAATTCGGTAGGCCGATGGTCGCAGATCGGCAGGCCGAACATGAGGTTCAGCAGGCTAACAGTGGGGTGAAAGTCCTTATGTTTAGTATATGATTCCTTATTGTAGATTAAAAATGTCTAAAAACGTTTTATCTTCGATACTTGACAAAAACCTATTGACAGGAGAGAATTATAATGATTGAAAACGGAACCCAGATATCGTCGTCTCCTTTGAGAAACTGAAATTTATGGTGACAACCTCTTATCCTCCCGAGCCTATGGGAGATTCCACTAATGAGCAATTCCAAGCGTACGATCGCTGGAAAGATGCAAACGACCAGGCCTACTGCTATGTTATGGCTAGCATGAATAACGTGCTATAGGCTCAACATGAAGATTTGAGACTGCAAACTAGATCTTGGATAATCTTAGAGATATGTGTTAGACATGTATGCTCTAAGGAGTAAAAATGTAATACGTTTTTGGAGACATTTTTATCAATAAAGAATTTATTCATTTATATATATACCAAATATTGTCCTCTTTACGTTCATATTTGTTGAATGTATGATAAGCAAACAGTAGTCTGAGACTGTCAGTCTAAACCTTAAGAGTTGGGCATATGATGGGATGATTATGCGGTAGACACGACTCTTAAGGTGATGGTCTAAAATATATGATCCGCAATCGAGGGAATAAAGTTGGGCGCTTTATTCATGTAAAGATTGTTATGTTGTCTATATCCCTTTTGGGAGATGGTTTGTCTTAGCCATCGGAGTTGGACTCCGTGAATAGAAACATTGGCGCGTTGTCATAGGTGACGATGTGTTGGATCGGGACATAAAGTGAATTGATTTGGATTAATAATTCTGTCTTGTCAAATCGATTCACTTTAGACAATCATTTGTATTGTATCTTAATCCTGAGATGAATAATGGGCCCGTTGTCTCGACTTGTGTCTTTTGATGTACCAATGGGTGACTCCCACATCTCTATAGTGGCAAGCATGCCGGTACGTTGGAGGCATGACTCTTGGTAGCGTAGACTTGTTATTCATAGATATGGAATCCATAGCTCCTCTTTAGGAGTAATGATATCCTCTTATATGCGTTGTCCTGTAATTGGAAAACTGGAGCGCTCAACCATTTGGATACATAGGTGTAACCGAATGGTATACTATCTTTGGATGGTAAGTTTTCTAATGGTGAGACAATGGAACGTAAGATAAAAATAATCGGGAAGGTAAGACAGAACTTGTCCTTAAGCCGATTATGGATGATCATATGGGGATGCGATACACTATGATATGTCATGGAGACTTAGCTACACGAGCTTCGTAATTCTATAAAGTTCGAGAGTGCAGCTCCAAGCTTTTAGTGGAGTAGCGTTGGAGTTGATAATTGTGAAATGTATATCTGGGATATTGGGTTTCATAGTTATCATGAGCTTGAACTTTATAGGTCCATTTTGGTCCCCTTTGCTAGCTCACAAAATCCTGTAACGACACGGCGTGCTTTTCCAATAATTGGTGACTTATGTCGGATTTATCAGATTGGTTTAAAATTTATAAGAATCAAATAATTCATGTCTGTTTATCGGTTGAATTAATTATGTAAGAAATTAGTTCAAGATGAACTTGTTGAATTATGGCGTTCGGATAATTCTTGTCTGTTTATCGGTTGTTTTAATTTTGGACAATTAGAACAAGATAAACTTGTAGAATTGTTGTGAATTGATTTATTTTCTTAGAGATTATCTTGATAAAGTTTGTTTTGATCAGATATCTTTTCTATTGGGCTATTTGAATCAAAACTGAGACTTTATCCTTTAGAATCTCGGGTGGAAAATAAAAGATTCGCGGAGATTTTTTCTCGGCAGTTCGGCATGCCGGATGACGTGTTCGGCCTGCCGAACTGGCCAGTTCGGCCTGCCTATCTCACAGTTCGGCATGCCGACCGCGACAGCTAAGATTACGCGTTTTTCACGCGTATCTTATCAGATATTGATCCGAACTTGATTCTATTTCGATTTTTGAGACCTAATCTGATATGGACTGACCCCAAGGACCAATAGGTATAAAAAGGGAGTGAGTCTAATGATTTACTCAGATCAATTTGAGAGATTAAGAGTGATACTCTTCTAGTGAGCATCTAAAAACTCCCTGAGAGCTTTTGTTCACAAATCACGAACACTAGCTTTGGGTTCTCTCTATTGGTTGGAAGGAGAGTCACCGGTGGAAGAGCTGTACGTGTGAGCCCACACTCACTCCGGTTGTGGATAGAGAATAGCAAAGAAGACCAGTTGGTTGAGGCTCTTCTGGAACGTTACTTCTCTACACAGGTCGCGGAGGTTCTTCAGCACACTGAGGTTAGTAAGATCTGTTTAATTTATACATATAACATGTCAAACTTGTGTTTTAGAAAATACTCTGATGAAAAATTTTTAAAATTCCGCTGCGCACTTTGTTTCCAACAATTGGTATCAGAGCCGAGGTTTTTTACATAAATTTGCAAGTTTGTGATCATGTTATATGCATAAATTTTGTGATCTTAATCTCTCCAATGCTTGAATTAAATTTTATAGAGAGATGGCACTCTAGGTTTCTATATAATATATATATGTTGTCATGGATTATATGGTGAATGTTTATTAATTAATTATGGTTGATTAAATTGTTGTTTAATTATTTATTAATTAATTAATACCGGTTATGGTTCCTTAGAGGTTAGAATGTGTATCTAAGTTTTTTCATGTAATTAGATGGCGGACTATCATCTCCGTCTAGGAATTATTATTTAATTTGTAAGAATTTTTGTAATTAAATAATTATTCGGAGAAGACGGAACGAGAAGTCGGATCTTGAAGATAGATGATGGCGCCTCCAGGTATTTCCTGAGTCTCTAATTTTATGTTTTTGAATTGTTAAAAATAAAATTGATGAATTGCATTAAAATTGTATTTTCTGGATTGAGGGTTTTTCTGCTCGGTCGGCATGCCGGACCTCACAGTTCGGCAGGCCGAAGGTCACAGATCGGCAGGCCGGACGTACGGTCCGGCAGGCCGACAGTGGGGCAGAAATTTTGGTGCTCTGCCGGCAGGCCGAACCTTCATGTTCGGCAGGCCGAACCACCATGATCGGCAGACCGATCACCCAGATCGGCCTGCCGACCGAGAGTTGCCAGGTGTCCAGAAAAGGTGCGATTTTTCAGTGCAGTTTTAATTTTATTTTTGGAACGATTCTGAGAAACATTAAATTTGGATATGACCGGAAATATGAAGTGTTCGATTCATACGGGATTGAGGACTTGAAGATGGATATTACATGAAGAAGGATACAGCTTGAGGATTCAAGGATGAAGAATCGATAAATGTCTCGATTATTCTCTTGTAATCTTATTTTTTTCTATTCTCTAGGGTGGAACCATAATATTACGGTTATTATTATTATGCTTGTAGCTTTGCTTGATTGCTTTGCTTGTCTGCATTATAATATGATTTACCATGTATATTGATAACATGTCATATAGAATAGGGAGTGCCGCTCATATTAAAATTGTTCATGCATAATTTTTAAAATAAAACCTTGACTTCAAAAGATTGAGTGAGAGAAGGTTTTCGAAGAGAGAACCTAAGGCCTCCATCGTTGGTCCATAGGAAGAACATGATGGTCCCAACCCCTAGGAAGGGATTTCTATCATGTACCAGATTGGATCTCTGAAAGGATAAGGTATTTTAGTATGATTTATGGTTGCACACCCCTAGGTGGTGATTATAAATCATGGATAAAATATTAAAACGGTGGTTATACACTCACGTTAACTTTATTATTAACCTCCCCTAGGAGCTCTGTTAATAAAATTAATGGCCAAAGAAACGATTATTAGTATATGCTGGATCATACGGGTCCTGGATGGCATATATTAATCAGGAGGGGATCCGTGTTCCTGATTGAATTTGGCATGACTCCCCTAGGAGCTTGTTGAATTCTGAGTTGGGAATTATCGTTGTAAGGTTGTGATATTTTCAAGGTTTTGACACATAAACACATTTGTATAATTTTACATGATTGTGTTATCTTACTAAATTATTATATATGTTTGCTTATGTTTGGTATATGATTCTTTATTGTAGATTGAAAATGTCTAAAAACGCTTTATCATCGATACTTGACAAAAACCAATTGACCGGTGAGAACTATAATGATTGGAAACGGAACCTGGATATCGTCCTTTCCTTTGAGAAACTGAAATATGTTCTGACAACTCCTTGTCCTCCCGAGCCTACGGGAGACTCAAGTAATGAGCAATTCCAAGCGTACGAACGCTGGAAAGATGCTAATGATCAGGCCCGCTGCTATGTTATGGCTAGCATGAATAACGTGCTGCAGGCTCAACATCAGGATTATGAGACTGCGAAGCAGATCTTGGATAATCTTGAGGACATGTTTGGAGGCCAGGCCATAACAAAGCGGCAAGGGGCGCTTCGGAAACTCTTAAACTGTAGACAGAGACCGGGGACATCTGTAAAGGAGCACATGATGTTGGTCATGGGTTACCTCGCTGAGGCTCAAACCAATGGAGCCGACATCGATGCTGAAACTCAGATGACTATGGTCTTTGAGACTCTGTCTAAGGAATTTATTCCGTTTAGAGCTACTTTTAATCTAAGCAATAGACGGGATATGACCTTGACAGAACTGATGAAACAGTTACAAGAGTTTGAACTGCTGATCAGGGAGTCTCCTGCTGGTGGAGAGGCCAATATGGTAGCTGCTTCTGGTTCCAATCCTAACTCTGGGAATGGAAAGAAACAACGGGCCAAGAGTGGGAAGTCTTCTATTCCTATTGCTATCAAGAGCAAGAAGAAGAAGAAGAAGAACCCAAAGAAGCTTAAGTGCTTCTTTTGTGGTAAGGTCGGGCATATAAAGAAGCATTGCAAGGACTTCCTTTCCAAGGGAGGTAGGTGTGATCTTCTATATTTAGAAACTTGTTTGGTTGAGGAATCCAGTGACATTTGGGTCATAGATTCTGGTGCAACTAATCATGTTTGTGTTTCTCTGCAGGGATTCAAAGAAACGAGAAGTCTACTTCGTGAAGACTTAACGCTTCGGATGGGCGATGGATCCTTGGTCTCAGCGGAAGCAGTGGGAGATGTCCATCTTTATTTTGATAATTATAGGAGTTTAATTTTGCGAGATTGTTTTTATGTTCCTAAATTTAAAAGGAATTTAATTTCTGTATCTTCTTTATTTAAAGACTCCTACGTGGTATCTTTTAATGAAAAAGTGGTGATTCGTAAAAACAAATCTTTTATCTGTTCTGGATGGATGCAAAATAATCTATATTTTATCAAACCTAAGATGGACTTGTTGCTTAATGCTGAGATAAATGATAATGACTCAAAAAGACTTAAAACTTCTCACTCTAATAAGACTTATCTTTGGCATTTGCGCCTTGGCCATATTAACCTAAATAGGATTCAAAGGTTGGTAAGGGATGGACCTTTAAGTCACTTAAAGGTGGAATCTATACCTCAATGTGAGTCTTGTTTGGAGGGTAAAATGACCAAAAGACCATACGGGTCTAAGGGCAATAGGGCCGAAGGGGTTCTAGAACTTGTGCATAGTGATGTTTGCGGACCGATGAACATCCGGGCACGAGGAGGGTATGAGTACTTCGTTACTTTTATTGACGATTACTCAAGATATGGGTATGTGTACCTAATGCACCACAAAAGCGAAACTTATGATAAGTTCAGGGAGTTTCGGGCTGAAGTGGAAAAGCAATTGGGTAGACCCATAAAGGCACTTCGATCTGATCGAGGTGGGGAATACCTTTCTGATGAGTTCTTGGGACACTTGTTAGAGAATGGGATTTTATCCCATTTGACTGCGCCGGGTACTCCGCAGCAGAATGGCGTAGCAGAGAGAAGGAATAGGACTTTGTTGGACATGATTCGGTCCATGATGAGTTATTCATCATTGCCTTTATCCTTTTGGGGATATGCACTACAAACCGCATGTTATCTTTTGAACAATGTGCCTTCAAAATCGGTCCCTAAAACTCCTCACGAGTTGTGGACAAGACGGAAGACATCCTTAAACCATATTCGCATATGGGGATGTCCAGCTCATGTCCTGTTTAAGGATCCGAATAAGTTGGAAGCACGTTCAGAAGTTTGCGTGTTTGTAGGATATCCAAAAGGGACTAAAGGGGGTTATTTTTATAACCCAAAGGAAAATAAAGTCGTGGTTTCAACTAATGCAACTTTCCTTGAGGAGAGTTACATGAACGACTTTAAACCTCAAAGCAAAGTGGTGCTTGAGGAGTTGAGGGGTAATCCGTTTACTCCGGAGGTTCCGAACGAAACCATTCCGATCAGTGTAGAAAAACCAAACAAACCTGAACAACAACCTCAGGGGCTTCGGCGTAGTGGGAGGATCGGGCGTCAACCTGAGAGGTATATGTTCAATGGGGAGGTCTTTTTGGCTGAACCGGATGAACATGACAGGGATCCTTATACTTACGCAGAAGCTATGGAGGATGTTGATTCAAGACTCTGGACAGAGGCCATGAACATTGAGATGAAGTCTATGGAGACTAATCAGGTCTGGGAGCTTGTGGATCTTCCCGAAGGGGTAAAACCCATAGGGTGTAAGTGGATCTACAAGAGGAAAAGAGGAGTGGATGGAAAGGTCGAAACCTTTAAGGCTAGACTGGTAGCAAAGGGTTATACGCAAAAGGAAGGAATCGATTATGAGGAAACCTTTTCGCCTGTAGCCATGCTTAAGTCCATCCGGATTCTCTTGTCCATAGCTGCCGCTCTCGACTACGAGATTTGGCAGATGGATGTCAAGACGGCTTTTCTGAATGGCTATCTTGATGAGTCCATTTATATGGAACAACCAGACGGGTTCAAGGTCACGGGTCAAGAGGGTAAGGTTTGTAAGTTGCTAAAGTCTATTTATGGACTTAAGCAGGCTTCTCGTTCTTGGAACATAAGATTTGATCAAGTGATCAAGACTTATGGGTTCTCACAAAATGTGGATGAACCATGTGTTTACAAACACATTAAGAATGGGAAGGTGGTTTTTCTACTACTCTATGTAGATGACATTCTGCTAATTGGCAATGACGTTGGGGCGTTGTCATCGGTCAAATTATGGTTGACCAAGCAGTTTGACATGAAGGACTTGGGTGAGGCTAATTTTGTTCTCGGTATCCAGATCTTTCGGGATAGGAAGAACAAAATGATAGCTTTGTCACAGGCCAGCTACATAGATAAAATTCTCAGGAGGTTTGCAATGCAGGATTCCAAGAAAGGTGGGCAACCATCTAGGTCTGGAATTACTCTTTCTAAGAAAGACTCTCCAAAGTCTTATGAAGAAAGAGAATACATGAAGAAGGTGCCTTATGCTTCGGCAGTAGGTAGTCTCATGTATGCCATGCTTTGCACTCGACCAGATATTAGCTATGCGGTCGGGATTGTGAGTCGATTTCAGGCGGATCCAGGACCAAACCATTGGGTTGCGGTAAAGCATATTTTCAAGTACCTGAGAAGGACTCGTGAGTATATGCTTGTGTATTCGGGTGAGGATTTAACTCCTCTAGGATACACTGATTCGGATTTTCAATCCTGCCTGGATTCTAGGAAATCGACTTCAGGGTTTGTGTTTACTCTAGGTGGGGGTGCCATCAGTTGGAGAAGTGCGAAGCAAGATTGCACTTCGGATTCAACGATGGAGGCCGAGTATGTGGCGGCTAGTGATGCTTCGAAAGAAGCAGTGTGGCTCCGCAAGTTCCTTGGGGATCTTGAGGTAGTTCCTGGTGTGGATAAAGCGGTATCACTGTACTGTGATAACAGTGCGGCGGTAGCTAATGCTAAGGAACCAAGATTTCACAAGAAGAGTAAGCATATTGATCGGAAGTATCATGTGATAAAGGACTTCGTTGAGAGCGGGCATGTCACGGTGTGCAAGATCGCGTCAGAGGACAATTTAGCTGATCCATTTACGAAGACACTTTCTGGGAGAGTCTTCGAAAGGCATGTGGAAGCTATGGGGATGCGAAATTTGCAGTATTTACTCACTTAGTGCAAGTGGGAGATTGTTAGACATGTATGCTCTAAGGAGTAAAAATGTAATACGTTTTTGGAGACATTTTTATCAATAAAGAATTTATTCATTTATATATATACCAAATATTGTCCTCTTTACGTTCATATTTGTTGAATGTATGATAAGCAAACAGTAGTCTGAGACTGTCAGTCTAAACCTTAAGAGTTGGGCATATGATGGGATGATTATGCGGTAGACACGACTCTTAAGGTGATGGTCTAAAATATATGATCCGCAATCGAGGGAATAAAGTTGGGCGCTTTATTCATGTAAAGATTGTTATGTTGTCTATATCCCTTTTGGGAGATGGTTTGTCTTAGCCATCGGAGTTGGACTCCGTGAATAGAAACATTGGCGCGTTGTCATAGGTGACGATGTGTTGGATCGGGACATAAAGTGAATTGATTTGGATTAATAATTCTGTCTTGTCAAATCGATTCACTTTAGACAATCATTTGTATTGTATCTTAATCCTGAGATGAATAATGGGCCCGTTGTCTCGACTTGTGTCTTTTGATGTACCAATGGGTGACTCCCACATCTCTATAGTGGCAAGCATGCCGGTACGTTGGAGGCATGACTCTTGGTAGCGTAGACTTGTTATTCATAGATATGGAATCCATAGCTCCTCTTTAGGAGTAATGATATCCTCTTATATGCGTTGTCCTGTAATTGGAAAACTGGAGCGCTCAACCATTTGGATACATAGGTGTAACCGAATGGTATACTATCTTTGGATGGTAAGTTTTCTAATGGTGAGACAATGGAACGTAAGATAAAAATAATCGGGAAGGTAAGACAGAACTTGTCCTTAAGCCGATTATGGATGATCATATGGGGATGCGATACACTATGATATGTCATGGAGACTTAGCTACACGAGCTTCGTAATTCTATAAAGTTCGAGAGTGCAGCTCCAAGCTTTTAGTGGAGTAGCGTTGGAGTTGATAATTGTGAAATGTATATCTGGGATATTGGGTTTCATAGTTATCATGAGCTTGAACTTTATAGGTCCATTTTGGTCCCCTTTGCTAGCTCACAAAATCCTGTAACGACACGGCGTGCTTTTCCAATAATTGGTGACTTATGTCGGATTTATCAGATTGGTTTAAAATTTATAAGAATCAAATAATTCATGTCTGTTTATCGGTTGAATTAATTATGTAAGAAATTAGTTCAAGATGAACTTGTTGAATTATGGCGTTCGGATAATTCTTGTCTGTTTATCGGTTGTTTTAATTTTGGACAATTAGAACAAGATAAACTTGTAGAATTGTTGTGAATTGATTTATTTTCTTAGAGATTATCTTGATAAAGTTTGTTTTGATCAGATATCTTTTCTATTGGGCTATTTGAATCAAAACTGAGACTTTATCCTTTAGAATCTCGGGTGGAAAATAAAAGATTCGCGGAGATTTTTTCTCGGCAGTTCGGCATGCCGGATGACGTGTTCGGCCTGCCGAACTGGCCAGTTCGGCCTGCCTATCTCACAGTTCGGCATGCCGACCGCGACAGCTAAGATTACGCGTTTTTCACGCGTATCTTATCAGATATTGATCCGAACTTGATTCTATTTCGATTTTTGAGACCTAATCTGATATGGACTGACCCCAAGGACCAATAGGTATAAAAAGGGAGTGAGTCTAATGATTTACTCAGATCAATTTGAGAGATTAAGAGTGATACTCTTCTAGTGAGTATCTAAAAACTCCCTGAGAGCTTTTGTTCACAAATCACGAACACTAGCTTTGGGTTCTCTCTATTGGTTGGAAGGAGAGTCACCGGTGGAAGAGCTGTACGTGTGAGCCCACACTCACTCTGGTTGTGGATAGAGAATAGCAAAGAAGACCAGTTGGTTGAGGCTCTTCTGGAACGTTACTTCTCTACACAGGTCGCGGAGGTTCTTCAGCACACTGAGGTTAGTAAGATCTGTTTAATTTATACATATAACATGTCAAACTTGTGTTTTGGAAAATACTCTGATGAAAAATTTTTAAAATTCCGCTGCGCACTTTGTTTCCAACAATATGTTTATAGGCCAGGCCATAACAAAGTGGCAAGGGGTGCTTCAAAAACTCTTGAATTGTAAGCAGACGCTGGGGACATCTGTAAAGGAGCACATGATGTTGGTTATGGGTTACCTCGCTGAGGCTCAAACCAATAGAGCCGACATTGATGCTGAAACTCAGATGACTATGGTCTTTGAGACTCTGTCAAAGGAATTTATTCCATTTAGAGCTACTTTTAATTTGAGCAATAGGTGGGATATGACCTTAACAAAATTGATGAAACAGTTATAGGAGTTCGAACTGCTGATCAGGAAATCTCCTATGGGTGGAGAGGCCAATATGGTAGTTGCTTCTGGTTTCAATCTCAATTCTGGGAATGGAAAGAAGCAACGGGCCAAAAATGAGAAGTCTTCTGTCCCTGCTAACAATAAGAGCAAGAAGAAGAAGAAGAAAAACCCGAAGAAGCTAAAGTTCTTTTTTTGCATGAAGGTCGAGCACATCAAGAAGCATTACAAGGACTTCCTTTCTAAAGGAGGTAGGTGTGCACTTCTATATTTAGAAACTTGTTTAGTTGAGGAATCCAGTGACATTTGGGTCATAGATTTAAGTGCAACTAATCATGTTTGTGTTTCTCTGCAGGGGTTCAAAGAAACGAGAAATCTGCTACATGAAGACTTCACGCTTTGGATGCGCGATGGATCCTTGGCCTTAGCAGAAGCAGTGGGAGACGTCCATCTTTATTTTGATAATTATAGGAATTTAATTTTGTGAGATTGTTTTTATGTTTCTAAATTTAAAAGAAATTTAATTTCTGTAGCATGTTTTTTGAAAGATTCCTATTTGGTTTCTTTTAATGATAAAGTGGTGATTCGTAAAAACAAATCTTTTATCTATTCTGGATGGATGCAAAATAATCTATATTTTATCAAGCCTAAGATGGACTTACTGCTTAATATTGAGATGAATGATAAGAACTGTAAAAGATTTAAAACTTCTCACTCTAATAAGACTTATCTTTAGCATTTGCGTCTTGGTCATATTAACCTGAATAGGATTCAAAGGTTGGTAAGGGATGGACCATTAAGTCACTTAAAGGTGGAATCTATACCTCAATGTGAATCTTGTTTGGAGGGTAAAATGACCAAAAGACCATACGGGTCAAAGGGCAATAGGGCCGAAGGGGTTTTAGAACTTATGCATAGTGATGTTTGTGGACCGATGAACATCCGGGCACGATGAGGGTACGAGTACTTTGTCACTTTTATTGACGATTACTCAAGGTATGGGTAAGTGTACCTGATGCATCACAAAAGCAAAACTTTTGATAAGTTCAAAGAGTTTCAGGCTGAAATGGAAAAACAATTTGGTAGACCCATAAAGGCACTTCGATCCGATCGAGGTGAAGAACACATTTCTGATGAGTTCTTAGGACACTTATTAGAGAATGAGATTTTATCCCATATGACTGCGCCAGGCACTTTACAGCAGAATGGCGTAGCAGAGAAAAGGAATAGGACTTTATTAGACATGATCAGGTTCATGATGAGTTATTCATTATTGCCTTTATCCTTTTGGGGATATGTACTATAAACCGCATGTTATCTTTTGAACAATGTGCCTTCAAAATTGGTCCCTAAAACTCCTCACTAGTTGTGGATGGGCAGGAAGACATCTTTAAACTATATTCGCATATAGGGATGTCTGACTCATGTCTTGTTTAAGGATGCGAATAAGTTGGATGCACGTTCAAAAGTTTGCGTATTTATAAAATATCCAAAAAGGACCAAAGGGGGTTATTTCTATAACCCAAAGGAAAATAAAGTCGTGGTTTCAACTAATGCAACTTTCCTTAAGGAGAGTTACATGGACGACTTTAAGCCTCGAAGCAAAGTGGTGCTTGGGAGTTAAGGAGTGATCTGATCACTCCGGAGGTTCCAAATGAAACCATTCCAATCAGTGTAGAAAAACCAAACGAACCTGAACAACAACCTAAGGGGCTTCGGCGTAGTGGGAGGATCATGCGTCAAACTGAGAGGTATATGTTCAATGGGGAAGTCTTTTTGGTTGAACTGGATAAACATGACAAGGATCCTTATACTTACATAGAGGCTATGGAGGATGTCGGTTCAAAACTCTAGGCAGAGGCCATGAACACAGAGATAAAGTCTATGGAGACTAATCAGGTCTTGGAGCTTGTGGATCTTCCCGAAGGGGTAAGACCCATATAGTGTAAGTGGATCTACAAAAGGAAAAGAGCAATGGATGGTAAGGTATAAACCTTTAAGGCTAGACTGGTAGCTAAAGGTTATACGCCAAGGGAAGGAATTGATTATGAGGAAACCTTTTCGCCTGTAGCCATGCTTAAGTCCATCCAGATTCTCTTGTCCATAGCTACTGCTTTATGAGATTTGGCAAATGGATGTCAAGATGGCTTTTCTAAATGGCTATCTTGATGAGTCCATTTATCTAGAACAACCAGATGGGTTCAAGGTCAAGGGTCAAGAGGGTAAGGATTGTAATATGCTAAAGTCAATTTATGGACTTAAGTAGGCTTCTCGTTCTTGGAACATAAGATTTGATCAGGTGATCAAGACTTATGGGTTCTCACAAAATGTGGATGAGCCATGTGTTTACAAACACATCAAGGATGGGAAGGTGGTTTTTCTACTGCTTTATGTAGATGACATTCCACTAATTGGCAATGACATTAGGGCATTGTCATCGGTCAAATTATGGTTGACCAAGCAGTTTGATATGAAGGACTTGAGTGAGGCTAATTTTGTTCTCGGTATCTAGATCTTTCGGGATAGGAAGAACAAAATGATAGCTTTGTCCCAAGCTGGCTACATAGATAAAATTCCCAAGAGGTTTCCAATGTAGGATTCCAAGAAAGGTGGGCAACCATCTTGGTCTAGAATTACTCTTTCTAAGAAATACTCTCCAAAGCCTGATGAAGAAAGAGAATACATGAAGAAGGTGCCTTATGCTCCGGCAGTGGGTAGTCTCATGTATGCCATACTTTGCACACGACCGGATATTTGTTATGCGATCGGGATTGTAAGTCGATTTCAGGCAGATCCAGGACCGAACCATTGGGTTGTGGTAAAGCATATTTTCAAGTACCTGAGAAGGACTCGAGGGTATATGCTTGTGTATTTGGATGAGGACTTTACTCCTCTAGGATATACTGACTCGAATTTTCAATCCTGTTTGGATTCTAGGAAATCAACTTTAGGTTTTGTGTTTACTCTGGGCGATAGTGCCATCAGTTGGAGAAGTGTGAAGCAAGATTGCACTTCGGATTCAATGATGGAGGCCGAGTATGTGGCAGCTAGTGATGCTTCAAAAGAAGTAGTGTGGCTTCGTAAGTTCCTTGGGGATCTTGAAATAGTTCCTGGTATGGATATGTAACGCCCCTATATGGGGGTTAACAGTTTTTAATGAGATAAAATAAAAATAAATAATAAAAGTAAAACCTTAAAAATAAAATTTGCCCGGGACTTAAATGAAAACTCTCAACTCAAAAATAAAAATATAAACGACAAATAAACCACAGTTTTAATGTAGCACCTTAAATTTAATAATATAAACTGTTGTCATCATCATTTTAACCCTCAACACATTGTAATACAGTCACAGAAAGTAACAATTGATGCTTACATTATCATGAAGAACATTCTCAACAATTGAAGCAGTCCCAATGTAAAATAGCTACATCACTTCCTCAACTATATTTCTCGTAGCCACCTCACACTTAGTGAGTCCTGAAAAGATATAAACATAAGGGAATGAGCAACACTATGCTCAGTAGAGAAAGCCATTACTCACCTCTATCATTACCACATTAAAATCTGCATGGTTAGTAAGTCACATCATATTTCAGATTATGAGGTTTATTATGATCACATCTTATGGATACCGTAGTTAATCATTACCAAGTGTCATAATTACACATTTATACAAATATTACCAATCATCATTGTTCCTAGGTATCCATGTTAAATTGAGTATCACTCAACTCATCGAAACCCAAATGGGCGCACTTGATCACCCTATAAACATTCCAAGGGTGTTCCGGTGAGGGGACATCAAGCCCCGAGTCCTCACCAAATTAGTTCCTGTACAGTGTGTTCTGGGACTTTCAACCCAAGGAAGCGTCATCGCCTTCCCCCTATTTTACCTTTTAGGGTATTCATGCCCAAGGACGTAACCGTCGCCCTCTTTATGTCTCACAATTTCTCTATATTGAATCATTATCAATAGAGTTAGTTTTCCTAACCATGCTTCTCAATTTATAACATGTGTCAATTCATTATGTTCCTCGCCGTACAATACAAGACGAGTCCATGTCATAGTTTCATATGTGATACACATATAATATCAGTTCAACATAGATATATATATATATTGCAGCAAAACAATCAATTTTAATTCTATAAAAACCTTACAAAAGATGAGTAATAGAATCCCTACCTTTCAAGCTTATCAACAGTCTCTTAATCCTGGAATCAATTAACGTTAGCTCCATACTCCCTTGATCTTGAACTCCAAGCAAAACAGATCCAGTTGTATCTCGCTGTATCTACGAAGCATCCTCTGTAGTGCTCCTCGAGCGACTATGAATGGCTAGGAATGCTTCCTGAAGATCATACATTCTTGAAAACGTCATTCTGGACTCCGATACTGCTGTTTGAATCGCCTCGATTCGCGTGCAGTCGGTACCGGATGATTTTCATCGGAGTGGAATTTGCTCGAACGGAGGTCACCATTGCATCCAGAGCATCGAAACGAGTCAGGAGGCTATCTCTGATCTTCGATCGGAGGTCCGGATCACAAAATCCCATTTTAGCCTTTGACTGGCCGTTGACAGGCGTTGACCACCGTTGACCGACTTTGACCGTCGTTGACCGGCGTCAATCGGGGTCCGTTGGCAGCTGGGCTCGGGCCTACCCCCCCTAAATCGACCCTTCTGAGTCCAATGGCGGGGTCAATTTCACCCAATTCTGCCTCTAACATAGCGGGTCGTGAAGTACAACGTCGGTAGAAATGGATGAGCTCCGATCTTGATTCTCCGACGATGGAAACCTGAAATTGGCTGAGGGCTTTTGCTACCCATCCTCCTATGAGCATTTCCCCTCATCCAATTTGAAGAAACGTGGCTGGGAAGAGCCAAAACGGAGGCTCCCGCGGCGGTTGACGGCGGCGTTGGCCGTTCTCCGGTGAAACCGGCTCCTTCCGTGCAATTGATCGAGGGGTTTTACTCCCCTTGATCCTCTGAACTCATTGGGAGGGGTGGTGTCAGTCACCTCCTTCGGCAAGGCGGAGTTCCACCATGGGGGCGGCGGTGCACGGCGGCAATAGGCGGGCAGAGCAATCCGGCGGTTTTTGAGCTGCCACCAAGGGTGGGTTTTGTTCCTCTCATCACGGTGGTCGTGTAGGAACAAGAATCACGTCGATCGGACGTCGGACGGCGAAGATATCTCGTCGGAAAGAAATAGGTTTTTCTGCCACTTTGGGCGGCGCGTGTGGTCTCCTCCGGCGGCGTTTTGGGCGGCGCGGCACCTCGTTGGACTCAGCTCGTCGAGAGCTTTCCATTGGTGCGGGAGGTGTCGAAAACGGATGCCGAAATCTCAGACGATCTTTGAGGAGAGAGAGAGAGAATTTTTAGAGAGAGAAAGTAGAGAGAGAGAGAGTTTCGAATTATGAGAGAAATTTCTGATTTTTTTAATATATATACTAGGTAATTAATCTAATTACCTTAATACCCTTAGGAGAATAACGGGTGTCACAGGATAAAGTGATAACACTGTACTATGATAATAGTGCGGCAGTAACTAATGCTAAGGAACCAAGATTTCACAAGAAAAGTAAGCATATTGATCGGAAGTATCATGTGATAAAGGACTTCATTGAGGGCGGGCATGTCACGGTGTGCAAGATCGTATCAGAGGACAATTTAGCTGATCCATTTATGAAGACACTTACTAAGAGAGTCTTTATGAGGCATGTGGAAGTTATGGGGATGCAAGATTTGTCATATTTACTCACTTAGTGCAAGTGGGAGATTGTTAGACATGTATGCCCTAAGAAGTAAAAATGTAATATGTTTTTGGAGATATTTTTATCAATAAAGAATTTATCCATTATTAATATACCAAATCTTGTCTTTTTTACGTTCATATTTATTGAATGTATCTTAAGCAAATAAAAGTCTGAGACTATCGGTCTAAACCTTTAAGAATTGGGCATATGATTGACAGATTATGTGGAAGACACGATTCTTAAGGTAACGGTCTAAATCATAAGATCTGCAATCGAAGAAATAAAGTTGCACACTTTATTCATGTAAAGATTATTTTATTGTCTATATCCCTAATGGGAGATGGTTTCGGAGGTGGACTCCGTGAATAGAAACATTGATACATTGTCATAGGTGACGATATGTTAGATCGGGACATAAAGTGAATTGATTTAGATTAATAATTCTGTCTTGAAAAATCGATTTACTTTAGATAATCATTTGTATTGTATCTTAATCCTGAGATGAATAGTGGGCATGTTGTCTTGACTTGTGTCTTTTGATGTACCAAAGGGTAACACCCACATCTATTGTAATGATCGAGAAAATTTCATTGATAAAACCTAATATTTAATTGGGTTTAATTAATGAATTTACTCTTTAAAATGTGATTTTTGTAAAATTGTAATTTTTGTAAAAATTACTATAAAATATGAATAAACGACATTGATTGAAAATCTTATGGCAAACATGATGCAATGTTGGATATGGTAAAATACAAATTTTATGGGTTTAATTACTCAGAAATTTATAAATAATATCCATAGAATGAATTTTATATCACGATTAATTGTAAAATTGTGATATAAACGAATGAGAGATTAGAATGTAAATAGGACATAGAAGTTGTCCAAATCCTAGCCTAGGGTAGAAATGAGGCTAGAGTAGTATAAGAATACTGTTAAGTGAAAACGCAGATACGGAAAATATCATGATTGGCCTCCAAAAGTGAACAAAAAGTAAGTCAAATATTTGTATACAGTCTAAGGATAGAAAGTACACTGATTTGACCATGGCAGTATAGGAAAAATACTGTGTAATAAAAAATTACACATTATAAATTTTTAGCTCCATAAAGTGGACACTTCTTGGATTTCTATTGGGCCACATGTCATGAAAGGTGGCCCAATCACCTTATGACACCTAAGGTAACCCACTTGATTACCCCATGAGTCACCCATTTGGATAAGTGAGTAATTAATGTGATTTTATCCAAAAATTTTCTTTGTTCTTATTCCTCTAGCTCTGGTAGCCATTAGAGAAGGATCTCAAAAATTTTCTCAAGTCCAAAACTTTACAAAAACAACCTCACTTAAGTTCAAGAGGCAAAATCCAAGAAAGTTCAACAAATTTTAAGGTAAAATATAACTTTTTTTTCAAGATTTTAAGGGATTTTTCATGGGTTAAGAAAGAAAATTAACCCAAGGTATTTTTGCATGAAAATGACCTTTAGGAAGGAGTTTCAAAGACGTTTGGAATGCTAGAAATCAAAAAGTGCTATTTGAGGTAAGTTTTGAAAAAATTTTGTGATTTTGTTTTTATTTTTATTTCTTTGAAAATGCATGGGTTCTTGAGCATATTTGGTGGAATATCATGGATACCTAATGTATGGTATGTTGATATGGTGGAATTGAGCTTTAAATGTTGAAAAATGGTATTTTATGTAAAAGTAATTGTTTTGCAATTTTAGAGTTAGTTTTTCTAAAAATGATGTTAGACATGGTAAGTGATTCAAACAAAGGTTGGAACGGCCTTTGCAGGGGTAGATTTACAGTTTCAAAACGGATTTTTACAAAAATTCCCTAAGGGCTAAATTGAAAGAAAAACTTTCTTCTCGGCAGAAATAAAAATCACCCAAAAACACCCCTGTACAGTGAGATTTTGGGAAAAGTTAAAACTCAAAAGTTGTAGATCTCAATGAAACTGTTAGACATCGTGGACAGTTCTTTGAAAATCTCAACAATTTGTGAGATATTAATTTTTCAAGAATTTGTTAAAAGTGAAAAAAATGTTAAAATGGAAAAAATGTCATTTTTCAAAATGATTTAAGGAATGGTACTTTGAGTAAAATTTTTCCTTTTGAAAAATAGGACATTTTGATGTAAAGAGATAAATTTTAGCCCCGAGGGCAAAATCGTCAAAATTTTCAGTTCAAGGACTAAACTACAAAGTTTTATGGAAATAGGGTATAAATGAGAAATAAAGTGATTCGACCCACTAGTGTGCTATTTTGAAATTAGTATGTGGTTATTTTCATAAGAATAACGAAATCGAGCTCAGGTAGGTTAGTAGACCACGGAGGGCAAAATCGTCATTTTTGCCCAAATAACCCGAACCGCTTCGAAATATTCCAAATGGAATAAGAATGGTTAGAAAGGTTCCTGCCCTTCGTTAGGAACGATAGGGTAGAGTTAGATAGAAATAAGAAAACTAGTGATTCTTTGAGTTGTATTTAGTGATGCAACTCAATTTATTTACTAACGGATGTTTTGTATTGAAACATAGTGGAATTTGGCTAATGGCTTTGTAATTGGTCAACAAGATCCTAAGAGTCTAGGAGAAAGGAAATTGAGGTTGAGTTACCCGACATTCGAGTCAAGTAACTACCCATCCCACCTACAGTATGAAATTGTAGGCATAAAGTGCGAAATGTATATATGTATACCTGTGTATATGTCAAGGTGTATACTTGTGTGTATGCAATGGCATGCGTATTTATAAATATGATGGTGTATACTTGTGAGTATACGGAATATATACCTGAGTGTATATTACGACATGTATTGAGTGTATATTATGACATGTACCTGAGTGTATATGATGATGTGTACCTATGTGTATATGTTATGTTAAGTACCTGTGAGTACATTATGCCATATATCTATGCGTATATTAATGTGTATCAGTGTGTATATAAAGTATGTACCTGTGTGTACTATATCATACAAGAGTATTTATGTTATGTATAACATGTGATCATCACTTCATGAATGGTATGATAACCACAATAATTGAATTAGTAAACAAATCACCAGAAGTTAAGAAAAGTGTCGTACTAACTCCTGACTCAAGGGGAGTTTAAAGATTACAGTATGGTCACAGTATTACATAGACCTAAGTGCGCAATGGTATGAACACATGGGCCCTAGTTAAAGATAAGAAATGATAATGATAAGAAAGGATTATAAGAAAGCATAATGAGATCATGCATTTTATTGAATGTGCATGTGGGTTATATGGAAATGATAATGATAAGAAAGGATTATAAGAAAGCATAATGAGATCATGCATTTTATTGAATGTGCATGTGGGTTATATGGGACTTACTAGGCATAAGCTCATTAAGTATTTCATGTTGTAGGTATTCCGACGAAAAGGTCAGAGTAATTCTATTGATGAGCTGGCGGAGGGATGATCAATGTGCAGACTAGGTATGGATTCCGCCGCAGTATGTTTCCCCTGTATTGTATTTTAAGATATTTTGAAAGTAATGTTTGATAAACTATATTGCAAAGGAAAGGTGGTTATGTAAATACAAGTATATGTTTGAGTTTCAGTAATTGTTAGACCAGTATATGTAAAGTATTTATTAAAAAAAAATTCCTAAATTTTTTCCTTTAAGTAAGTAAGAAAAAGGTTTATCACAGCCCGAAAAAGGCAGGTTGTGACATCTTAATAGTAGTATCCATAACGGTACGTTAGAGTCATGACACTTGATAGCGTAGACCTGTTATTCATAGATATGGAATCCGTAGCTCCTCTTTAGGGGTAGTGATATCCTCTTATATGTGTTATCCTGTAATTACAAAACTGGAGCGCTCCACCATTTGGATATATAGGTGTAACCGAATGGTATACTATCTTTGGATGGTAAGTTTTTCGATGGTGAGATAATAGAATGTAAGGTAAAAATAATTGGGAAGGTAAGACAGAGTTTGTCCTTAAGCCGATTATAGATCATCCTATGAGGATACGATACATTATGATATGTCATGGAGACTTAGCCATACGAGCTTCATAATTCTATGTAGTTCGAGAGTGCAGCTCCAAGCTTTTAGTGGAGTAGCATTGGAGTTGATGATTATGAAATGTATATCTAGGATATTGGGTTTCATAATTATCAGAAGCTTGAACTATATAGGTCAATTTGGTCCCCTTTGTTAGCTCACAACATCTTGTAACGATACGGCATACTTTTCCAATAATTGGTGACTTATGTTAGATTTATTAGATTGGTTGAAATTTAAAGAATCAAATAATTCATGTCTGTTTATCGGTTGAATTAATTTTGTGATAAAATTAATTCAAGACAAACTTGTTGAATTATTGGGATTGGATAATTCTTGTTTGTTTATCAGATGATTTATTTTTGAATAAATTAAATCAAGATAAAGTTGTACAATTATTATGAATTTACTTATTTTCTTAGAGATTATCTAGATAAAGTTGTTTTAATTAGATAACTTTTCTATTGGGTTATTTGAATTAAAACTGGGACTTTATCCTATAAAATCTCGGGTGAAAAATAAAAGATTCATTGAGATTTTTTTGGCAGTTCGGCATGCTGATCATCAAGTTCGGCTGCCGATGGGGCAAGTTTGGCCTACTGATTAGGCAGATCGGCCTACTGATGCGTGAAGAAAAAGATCACGCGTTTTACGCAGATTTCATCAAATATTGATCCGAATTTGATTCTGTTTTGAATTTTTGAGACCTAATCTTATAAGGACTAACCCTAGACCCAACCTCTATAAAGAGGGAGTAAGTCTCAAGAGTTGTTTAGATCAATTGAGAGATTAAGAGTGATATTCTGTTGGTGAGAATCTGAAACTCCCTGAGAGCTCTTGTTCACAAATCACGAATGTTAGCTTTGGGTTCTCTCAATTGGTTGGAAGGAAAGTCACCTAGTGGAAGAGCTGTACGTGTGAGCCCACACTCACTCCAATCGTGGATAAAGAATAACAAAGAAGACCAGTTGGTTAAGGCTCTTCCGGAACTTACTTCTCTTCACAGATTGCGGGAGTTCTTCGGCGTTCAAAGGTTAGTGAGATTTGGTTAATTTATGCATATAGCGTGTCAAACTTGTGTTTTAAAAAATACTCTGATATAAAATTTTTAAAATTACGCTGCGTACTATTTTTCCAACAGTTGCATGGCTGGAACGGAGAAGTGAGGGAAAGAGGAGAAGGAAGCACAACAAGAAAGCTAGGGAAAAGTGAGGGGGAAAAGTGAAGGAAAGAAGAGGGGGAAACAAAAACCTAGGTTTAAGTTGTGGTATTTTGATCAGGCACTAAACTTTATCTATTCCATTGTGGCATATTTTCAAATAGTTTTAGGGTGAGTGACATAAATCAATCCAAGTGAACAATGTATCATTTACCATAAATATCTCATTAGAATTGCTATATTAAATTAGGTTTAGGAACATAATTGTTAAAAAAAAAAAGTTTAATGACCATATTGTAAAAGAAAAAAGACTTAAAAGGATAAATGTGACAAAAACCTTTTCTAAAATAAAGGTTTTATAATTAATAATTTTATTACGTCGGCCTTCAAAACACACAATGATCACATTTATCTACAACTATATAATATGTGGGAGTTCCCTTATGACATTATTCAAAAAATGGTCAAATTATTTTGTCCTTTTGTAGTCTTTTTTCTTTCCTTTTTTTTTTTGCCCTCCTGTTAACTTTTCTTTTTTGCTTTGCTAACCCCTAAAATTTTATTTTATTTTTTTATTAAAAATATTCTAAAATATTCTTCCATCAATTATAACCCTGATAAATACTTTAATTCTTGTAACTCTTCTACTATAATTTTTTTTTTCACATGTATACTCATTTAAATATCTTTTTCTTTCTCATATGCACACTTCAGTTAGCTTCTCTATTGGATATGAGTTCATCAAAATCCCTTTATCTTATAAGTACGCTCTACTTATTTGTAAAAGTATAATCTGTAATTTATATCTTTAACTTCTATCTGTAACTATATAATAAGTGGAAGTTCCCTCCTTTTCATTATTCAAAATTTGGTTCCACTATTTTATCCTTTAGTAGTTTTAATTTTTAAAACTTTTCTACTCACAACCTATCTATTTTTAATCTGTCTATTTGATTGCTATCTATCATCTATTATCAACTACCTATCTATAATTTATTACATTATAAATTAAAGAGAAAATACTCAAAACACTCTTAAGTTTTCCTAAGATATTTCTTTTGCCCTGCTTATTATTTAAATACCCAAAAGATCCTTTGTTTTTTCAAAATCATACACAAAATACCCTCTTAAGCAATTAATTTTTCAAAAATTCTAAAATTATCTTCCCAATATATATTAAATGTTAGTTTAGATATAACTTGACTTAAAAATTAAAGGAAAGGTAATTTAAATGTTCAAATAAATATTTCAATTAAAAAAATACTTCAATAATTATTTTGAGGGTTTTTAACTTTTTAAGATTGATTTTATTTAGCATTTTGGTTTAATAATGTTTAAAATTGTGTTTAGTAAAGGTTATGAAGGGTAATTTAGGCGGACATTTTCATAATAAGAGAGGACAAAAATTGTATTTTAACAAAAACACATTGAGTGTTTTGACTATTTTTCCTAAATTAAATATATAAAAGACTTAAAAGTTTTTCATTTCCTTCTCTCGAGTTCTGTCCACACATGTTTGTTTCTCTTTTTTTTTTTTTTTAAACTTTCCTTCTCTTCTTCTTTTTTTGAGAGATTTTTAAAAAAGGCCTCTGAGAAAATTTTTTTAGGTAAATGGTCCATTTTTTTTGGGATAGTTTTTAGCACAAAATAAAAAGTTTTTTAGACATCAAAACGGTTCATCATATTGAGGTTCCTTATCCTACTATAGTCATTTTCTTTATTGTTTTGAAAAAAACTGAGACAGTTTATCTACATAGAAAAGCGTGTTTTTTGGTTCTAAAAAAAAAACCATTTACCCAATTAGAAAATTTTTTTGGCCCTTTTGTCAAAATCTTCCTCTTTTTATTATTCGTTTCCTTTTTTTTTTATACTCATTTTCTTACTTTACTTTTGTTACTATAATTTCTTTCCACATATTTGTGCTTAATTTTTTTTTTCATTCTCTTATTTCTCTTTATCCTCTACAATTTAATCCTTTTTTGATGTGCTTAAGCTAATTAATTTTTCTCTACATATTTCCATTAAAATATATTTTTTGGATATATCTTTGTTTTAATTTTTCCTATCTAATCTTATTACTTAAAAGCAATACTTATAAAGATATTTGTGTTAGTTATGTATTAACTAACAGCTAATCTTTATTATTAAATAAAATAAAATTTTAACAATATAGTAATCAAAACACAATACATAGATGGAACCTACAAAATTGCCCCTGCCTAGAGTTCGACTGGTAATATTTATACGGAGCAGTTTACCTAATTTGACACCATAACCCTGTCACAATGCATTAACAAGTGAATCATATTATTTAATTCCATATTCATTACTTAAGGTTGACAACCATCTTCCTAACCACCAAAATCAATGGCATCCAATAATCAATCAATAAACAACAAGGGGATTTTCAAAAGTAGGTTTAAAAAAAACTGATTTTAGACAAATGATCTTTTTTTTTAAGACAGTCTTTTGACACAAAAAAACATGTTTTTTAGGCATAAAACTGTTTCAGTTTTTTTTTTCTTTTGAAGTTCCTCTCATTATTACAGTTATTTTCATCTCTTTTTTAAAAAAAACAGAAACAATTTACCTGTATAAAAAAACATATTCACTTTGTGTAAAAAAAAAAAAAATGTCATTTTCTTAAATAGGAATTTTTTTTTGCCCTTTTGTCAAATTCTTCCAACAATAATTAAACCATAAACATCACATATTATTTATTTCTCAAACCACAATAATTTACCACATTAAACTAAACTCTAATAAACACCTTCCATTTTGCTTTTACAATTTGTATAGAACATGGGCGTAACAAACCAAGAAACTTGAATAATTAAACAGCATTAACTTCCCCTAATTGGAAATCCTTGGACTTGAGAGGAACATAATCTCCAAGATAAACCTCGAGATGATCAGACAAAGATGATTTATCGATATTCTCATGGTGGTAAGATTTGCAAATGAAGTAGATCATTGTTTGGATCACAAGCCCAAAGAGAATCACCTTGAACAGCAACAAGAAGCAGACGATTCCAACCACAATCCTGATCGCCAATCCCCCAACGATTCCGATCACGACGAAGTTCTCGAAAACCGCCTCGATCGCGCCGAAGCAGAACCCGATCAGAAGAAAATACGCCACAGCGAGGCCTAATTTCCCCTTAATCAAGTCCCTGCTCTTCTTCATCGCTTTGATTCCGTACGAATCTTCCAGAACCGAAACCACGCTCGCCAAATGCCAGATTATGCCGATGTAGACGAATCCGGCGAGGTAAGCGATGAGGAAGAGGATTCCGATCACGATTCCGGCGGGGGAAAACCCTAGGAGCGCGATCCAGAGGACGAGGAGTCCGATCGCGAGGACGTTGTAGCCGACGACGATGGCGAAGCTCCAGAGGAAAGTGACGGCGAGGCGTTTCCAAACTTTGGGGACGATCTTCATGACTTTGGAGAAGGAGATCGGCTTGGCGGTGAAGATGCAGGCAATGGTGTAGACGACGGCGGAGGTGGAGAGGAGAGAGAAGACGAGGAGGAAGGTGAAGTAGGCGGCCTTGAAGAGCCAGAAGAGAGTCCATTCGGAGGAGATTGCGCGGCGGAGCTCGGCGGCGCGGTCGTGGTTGTCGGCGGTGGCGGTTTCGGAGAAGGAGAGTTCGTCTTCGTTGGAGACGATTTTGAAGAAGAGGAGCTGGGAGATCTGGAAGTGAGCGAGGAAGATGAAGGAGAGAGGGAGGATTAGGGCGAGAGTGATCTGGCTGAAGATCTTCCGCCATGAGAGGACGAGCTTGAAGGATTGCTTGAAGGTTCCAAAGAACCCTAGGAATTGAAGCTCATGTTGTTCTCTCTCCATTGTTGCTGCTCTTCTTCTTCTTCGTCTCTTCTCGTTGTTTTGCAGAGGAAATGAGAAATGGCGGCTTGGCTTAGAATTTACAAGAGGGAGGCGAACACAGTGGAGTGTTGAATTGTCGAAAAGGCCCTTGGTGGGTGTGGGAAGCGAGAATGAAGTCATTCTTGACGTGGCATGCAAGCTAGGCGTCAACCAGTCCACTTTGGGAGAAAAGAGTGGTGGGGGCAATAGTGGAATTTACGGTTATGCTTAGTCTCCGTTCGATTTGATCTACGGAGCCACCGAATAACACTCCAAAAACGTTGACGTTTATTACAATCAGTTCATAAGAAAGGACGCCGATGATTTGCCCAGTCACCTTTGTGTATGATGTAATAATTTTGCCAGAGAGAGAAAAACTATTTATCTTTTGTGTTAACCGTCTAGTAAATAGCGTACGGCGATGGCAGCAAGGCGGGACCGGGGGGTGGAGAATGATTTTATATCCTTATCTTTGGCCTTAAAATCATCCCCATCTCCGCTTATTTTTTTTATATCAATTTGTACCTCAATAAATCTAATTTATTGATCTCATTAAAGCTTTAATCGTAACCATTCGTTCAAAAAATAAATAAAACACATCACACCAAACAATTGAAGCGGCTGTGAACATAACCTATTTCCCATCCACCGCTGATCAGACCATGCCCAGGCCAAATCACCGACGAGCAAGCCCTTCGCCATGTTCGTGAGCTTTGTCACAGCTTCAACTCGTGCCAGGAGATCGACAAGTACTGCCTCTGCAAGCGCAGCCCAAAGCATGCCATTGTCGACGCCAAGGAGATCGACGACTATTGCCTTTGTAAGCGCCGTCTGACTCACGTCATCGTTGATGCAAAGGAGGTCTGTAATGACAAGAAAAAATTCATTAATAAAATTCTTTAATAAAATGGGTGTAATTAATGAATTTATCCTTCAAAATTATATTTTCTGTAAAAATTACGATAGTGTACAAATAAGAAGTAACAATAGAAAATTTCACTGTGGACCCGATGCAATGTTGGATATTGTCAAATACAGATTTTGTCAGTTTCAATACTCATAAATTTATAAATAATATCCATAAAATGAATTTTATATCACAATTAATTGTAGAATTGTGATATAAATAAATGGATGGATAATTAAGGTATAAACAAGATAAAAAATATGCCAAAATCCTAAACCAATGCAAAAGAGGGATCGATGCGGTATAGGTATATTGCTAAGGGAAAACATGGATATAAGAAATGCTATGTTTGGCTTTTACGAGTTTGTGATCATGTTTTATGTATAAATTTTGTGATCTTAATCTCTCTTATGCTTGAATTTAATTTTATAGAGAGTTGGCACTCTAGGTTTCTATATATTATATATGTTGTCATGGATTATATGGTGAATGTTTATTAATTAATTATGGTTAATTAAATCATTATTTAATTATTAATTAATTAATTAATTAATTTATACCGGTTATGGTTCCTTAGAGGCTAGACTGTGTATCTAGTTTTTTTCATGTAATTATTATTTATTTATACAAACTGTCATCTCCGTCTAGAAATTATTATTTATACGGACTATCATCTCCGTCTAGGAATTATTATTTATTTTTAAGTTTGTAAGAATTTTATAATTAAATAATTATTCGGAGAAGACAGATCTAGAAGATTGTTGATGATGCTCCAAGGTATTTCCTAAGTCTCTAATTTTATGTTTTTAAATTGTTGAAAATTAAATTGATGAATTGCATTAAAAAAATTGTATTTTTTGGAATGGAGATTTCTACTCGGTCGGCATGCCGAACCTCACAGTTCGGCAGACCGATGGTCACAGGTCGATAGGCCGGACGTATGGTTCGGTAGGCCGTCAGTAGGGCAGAAATCAGCTGGCTTTGTCGACAGGCTGAACTTCCAGTTTGACAGGCCAAACTTTCATGGATCAGTAGGCCGATGGAGCATGACCGGCAGGTCGATCACCCAGATCGGCCTGCCGACCGAGAGCCGAAAAAATTTTCAAAAAAGGTGCAGTTTTTTCGATGCAGTTTTAATTTTGTTTTTGGGACAATTATGAGAAACAATAAATTTGGATATGACCAGAAATATGAAGTGTTCAATTCATACGGGATTGAAGACTTGAGGTTGGAATTACATGAAGAAGGATACAGCTTGAGGATTCAATGATGAAGAATCGATAATATGTCTCGATTATTTTCTTGTAATCTTAGTTTTCTATTCTCTAGGGTGTAGCCATAATATTACGGTTATATATTATTTTGCTTGTAGCTTTGCTTGATTGTTTTGCTTGTTTGCATTATAGTATGATTTGCCATGTATATTGATAACATGTCATATAGAATAGGAAGTGCCACTCATATTAAAAATTGTTCATGCATATTCTTAAAATAAAACCTTGATTTCAAAAGGATTGAGTGAGAGAAGGTTTTCAAATAGAGAACCTAAGGCCTCCATCGTTGGTCCATAGATAGAACATGGTGGTCCCGACCCCTAGGAAGGGATTTCTATCATGTACCAGATTGGATCTCTGAGAGGATAAAATATTTAAGCATGATTTATCGTTGCACACCCCTAGGTGATGATTATAAATCGTGGATAAAATATTGAAACGATGGTTATACACTCACGTTAATTTTATTATTAACCTCCCTTAGGAGCTCTGTTAATAAAATTCATGGCCAAAGAAACGATTATTAATATATACTGGATCATACGGGTCCTGGATGGATTATATTAATCAAGAGGGGATCTGTGTTCCTGATTGAATTTGGCATGACTGCCCTAGGAGCTTGTTGAATTCTGAGTTGGGAATTATCGTTGTAAGGTTGTGATATTTTCAAGGTTTTAACACATAAACACATTTATATGATTTTTACATGATTGTGTTATCTTACTAAATTATTATTATATGTTTGCTTATGTTTGGTATAAGATTCTTTATTGTAGATTAAAAATGTCTAAAAACGCTTTATCATCGATACTTAACAAAAACCTATTAACTGGTGAGAACTATAATGATTGGAAACGGAACCTGAATATCGTCCTGTCCTTTGAGAAACTGAAATATGTACTGACAACCCCTTGTCCTCCTGAGCCTATGGGAGACTCAAGTAATGAGCAATTCCCAGCATATGATCGCTGAAAGATGCTAATGATCAGGTCCGCTGCTATGTTATGGCTAGCATAAACAACGTGCTGTAGGCTCAACTTTAGGATTATGAGACTGTGAAACAGATCTTGGATAATCTTGAGGATATGTTTAGAGGCCAAGCCATAATAAGCAGCAAGGGGCACTTCAGAAACTCTTAAACTGTAGACAGAGACCGGGGACATCTGTAAAGGAGCACATGATGTTGGTCATGGGTTACCTCGCTGAGGCTCAAACCAATAGAGCCGACATCGATGCTGAAACTCAGATGACTATGGTCTTTGAGATTCTGTCTAAGGAATTTATTCTGTTTAGAGCTACTTTTAATTTAAGCAATAAACGGGATATGACTTTGATGGAATTGATGAAACAGTTATAGGAGTTTGAACTACTAATTAGGGAGTCTCCTACGGGTGGTGAGGCCAACACGGTAGCTGCTTTTGGTTCCAATCCTAACTCTGGGAATAGAAAGAAGCAACGGGCTAAGAACAGAAAGTATTCTATTCCTGCTAGCACCAAGAGCAAGAAGAAGAAGAAAAAGAACCCAAAGAAACTTAAGTGCTTCTTCTGTGGGAAGGTCAGGCATATCAAGAAGCATTGCAAGGACTTTCCTTCCAAAGGAGGTAGGTGTGATATCTTGTATTTAGAAACTTGTTTGGTTGAGGAATCCATTGACATCTAGGTTATAGATTCTTGTGCAACTAAGCATGTTTGTTTTTCTCTGCAGGGGTTTAAAGAAATGAGAAGTCTGCTGCATGAAGACTTCACGCCTCGGATGGGCAATGGATCCTTGGTCTCAGTGGAAGCAGTGGTCGACGTCCATCTTTATTTTGATAATTATAGGAATTTATTTTTGCAAGATTGTTTTTATGTTCCTAAATTTAAAAGGAATTTAATTTCTATAGCTTGTTTATTTAAAGACTCCTACTTGGTTTTTTTTAATGATAAAGTGGTGATTCGTAAAAATAAATCTTTTATCTGTTTTGGATGGATGCAAAATAATCTATATTTTATCATACCTAAGATGGACTTATTGCTTAATGCTGAGATGAATGATAATAACTCTAAAAGACTTAAAAGTTCTCACTCTAATAAGACTTATCTTTGGCATTTGCGTCTTGGTCATATTAACCTGAATAGGATTCAAAGGTTGGTAAGGGATGGACCTTTAAGTCACTTAAAGGTGGAATCTATACCTCAATGTGAGTCTTGTTTGGAGGGCAAAATGACCAAAAAATCATTCAGGTCTAAGGGCAATAAGGCCGAAGGGGTTCTAAGACTTGTGCATAGTGATGTTTGCGGACCGATGAACATCCAGGCACGAGGAGGGTATGAGTATTTCATCACTTTTATTGACGATTACTCAAGATATGGGTATGTATACCTGATGTACCACAAAAGCAAAACTTTTGACAAGTTCAGGGAGTTTCAGGCTAAAGTGGAAAAGCAATTGGAAAGACTCATAAAGGCACTTCGATCGGATCGAGGTAGGGAATACCTTTCTGATGAGTTCTTGGAACACTTGTTAGAGAATGAGATTTTATCCCATTTGACTGCGTCGGGCACTTCGTAGCAGAATGGCGTAGCAAAGAGAAGAAATAGGACTTTGTTGGGGATGATTAGGTCCATGATGAGTTATTCATCATTGCCTTTATCCATTTGGGGATATGCACAACAAACCTCATGTTATCTTTTAAACAATGTGCCTTCAAAATTGGTCCCTAAAACTCCTCACGAGTTGTGGACGAGTAGGAAGACATCCTAAAACCAAATTCGCATATGGGGATGTCCGGCTCATGTCTTATTTAAGGATCCGAATAAATTTGAAGCACGTTCGAAAGTTTACGTGTTTATGGGATATCCAAAAGGGACTAAAGGGGGCTATTTTTATAACTCAAAAGAAAATAAAGTAGTGGTTTCAACTAATGCAACTTTCATTGAGGAGAGTTACATGAACGACTTTAAACCTCGAAGCAAAGTGGTGCTTGAGGAGTTAAGGAGTGATCCGATCACTCCAAAGGTTCTGAATGAAACTGTTTCGATCAGTGTAGAAAAACCAAACAAACCTTAACATCAACCTTAGGGGCTTCGGCATAGTGGGAGGATCGGACGTCAACCTGAGAGGTATATGTTCAATGGGGAGGTCTTCTTGGCTGAATAAGATGAACATGACAGGGATCCTTATACTTACGCGGAAGCTATAGAGGATGTTGATTCAAAACTCTAGACAGAGGCCATGAACACAGAGATGAAGTCTATGGAGACTAATCAGGTCTAGAAGCTTGTGGATCTTCCCGAACGGGTAAAACCCATAGGGTGTAAGTGGATCTATAAGAGGAAAAGATGAGTGGATGGAAAGGTCAAAACCTTTAAGGCTAGACTGGTAGCTAATGGTTATACGCAAAAGGAAGGAATCGATTATGAGGAAACCTTTTCGCTTGTAGCCATACTTAAGTCCATTCGGATTCTCTTGTCCATAGTTGTCGCTCTCGACTACGAGATTTGACAGATGGATGTCAAGACGGCTTTTTTGAATGGCTATCTTGATGAGTCAATTTATATAAAACAACCACATGGGTTCATGGTCACGGGTTAAGAGGGTAAGGTTTATAAGCTGCTGAAGTCAATTTATGGACTTAAATAGGCTTCTCGTTCTTGGAACATAAGATTTGATCAGGTGATCAAGACTTATGGGTTCGCACAAAATATGGATGAACCATGTGTTACAAACACATTAAGAATGGGAAGGTGGTTTTTCTACTGCTCTATGTAGATGACATTTTGCTAATTGGCAATGACGTTGGGGTGTTGTCATCAGTCAAATTATGGTTGACCAAGCAGTTTTGACATGATGGACTTAGGTGAGGCTAATTTTGTTCTCGATATCCAAATCTTTTGGGATAGGAAGAACAAAATGATAGCTTTGTCCCAAGCTGGCTATATAGATAAAATTCTCAAGAGGTTTGCAATGTAGGATTCCAAGAAATGTGGGTAACCATCTAGGTCTGAAATTACTCTTTCTAAGAAAGACTCTCCAAAGTCTTGTGAAGAAAGAGAATACATGAAGAAGGTGCCTTATGCTTCGACAGTGGGTAGTCTCATGTATGCCATGCTTTGCATACGACCGGATATTAGTTATGCGGTCAGGATTGTAAGTCGATTTTAGGTGGATCTAAGACCAAACCATTGGGTTGCAGTAAAGTATATTTTCAAGTACCTGAGAAGGACTCAAGGGTATATGCTTGTTTATTCAGGTGAGGACCTGTCTCCTCTAGGATATACTGATTCAGATTTTCAATTCTGTCTGGATTCTAGAAAATCGATTCAGGTTTTGTGTTTACTCTGGGCGTCAGTGCCATTAGTTGGAGAAGTGCTAAGCACGATTACACTTCGGATTCAACAATGGAGGCCGAGTATGTGGTAGCTAGTGATGCTTCGAAAGAAGTTGTGTGGCTCCGCAAGTTCCTTGAGGATCTTGAGGTTGTTCCTGGTATGGATGAGGCGGTATCACTGTACTGTGATAACAGTGCAGCGGTAGCTAATGCTAAGGAACCAAGATTTCACAAGAAGAGTAAGCATATTGATCGGAAGTATCATGTGATAAACGACTTCGTTGAGGGCGGGCATGTCACGGTATGCAAGATCGTGTCAGAGGACAATTTAGCTGATCCATTTACGAAGACACTTAGTGGGAGAATCTTCGAGAGGCATATGGAAGCTATTGGGATGCGAGATTTGTCATATTTACTCACTTAGTGCAAGTGGGAGATTGTTAGACATGTATGCCCTAAGGAGTAAAAATGTAATAAGTTTTTGGAGACATTTTTATCAATAAAGAATTTATTCATTATTTATATACCAAATCTTGTCCTCTTTACGTTCATATTTGTTGAATGTATGTTAAGCAAATAATAGTTTGAGACTGTCGGTCTAAACCTTAAGAATTGGGCATATGATGGACGAATTATGTGGAAGACACGATTCTTAAAGTGATGGTCTAAATCATACGATCCGCAATCAAGGGAATAAAGTTGGGCGCTTTATTCATGCAAAGATTGTTATGTTGTCTATATCCCTTTAGGGAGATAGTTTGTCTTGACCATCGGAGGTGGACTCCGTGAATAGAAACATTGGCACGTTGTCATAGGTGACGATGTGTTGAATCGGGACATACAGTGAATTGATTTGGATTAATAATTCTGTCTCGGCAAATCAATTCACTTTAGACAATCATTTGTGTTGTATCTTAATCCTGAGATAAATAGTGAGCTCGTTGTCTTGACTTGTGTCTTTTGATGTACCAATAGGTGACACCCACATCTTAATAGTGGTATGTATGGTGGTATGTTGGAGGCATAACTCTTGATGGCGTAGACTTGTTATTCATAGATATGGAATCCATAGTTCCTCTTAAGGGGTAATGATATCATTTTATATGCGTTATTCTGTAATTGGAAAACTAGAGCGCTCAACCATTTGGATACATAGGTGTAACCGAATGGTATACTGTCTTTTGATGGTAAGTTTTTTAATGGTGAGATAATAGAATGTAAGATAAAAATAATCAGAAAGGTAAGACAGAACTTGTCCTTAAGCCGATTATGGACTATCATATGGGGATACGATACACTATGATATGTCATGAAGATTAGCTATATGAGCTTCGTAATTCTATGTAGTTCGAGAGTGCAGCTCCAAGCTTTTAGTGGAGTAGCGTTGGAGTTGATAATTATGAAATGAATATTTGGGATATTGGGTTTCATAATTATCGGGAGCTTGAACTATATAGGTCAATTTGGTCCCCTTTGCTAGCTCACAACATCCTGTAACGACACGGCGTATTTTTTCAATAATTGATGACTTATGTCGGATTTATCAGATTGGTTAAAATTTGAAAGAATTAAATAATTCATGTCTGTTTATTAGTTGAATTAATTTTGTAATAAAATTAATTCAAGATAAACTTGTTGAATTATAAGGATCAGATAATTCTTATATGTTTATCGGTTGATTTAATTTTAGATAAATTAGATCAAGATAAACTTGTAGAATTATTGGGAATTGATTTATTTTCTTAGAGATAATCTTGGTAAAGTTGTTTTGATCAGATAACTTATCTATTGGGTTATTTGAATTAAAATTGAGACTTTATCCTATAGAATCTCGGGTGAAATATAAAAGATTCATGAGATTTTTTATTTGACAGTTCGGCTTGCCGATGGACGTGTTCAGCCTGCCGATCAAGTGGTTCGGCCTACCAATTAGCGAAGGATAAGATCACGCATTTCCAAGTGGATCTTATCAGATATTGATTCGAATTTGATTTTGATCTAAAATTTGAGACCTAATCTGATAAGGACTGACCCTAGGACCAACCTCTATAAATAGGGAGTGATTCTCACAAGTTACTGAGATCAATTGAGAGATTAAGAGTGATACTCTGCTAAGTGAGAATCTGAAAAACTCCCTGAGAGCTTTTGTTCACAAATCATGAACACTTGCTTTGGGTTCTCTCGATTGGTTGGAAGGAGAATCACCGATGGAAGAGTTGTACATGTGAGTCCACACTCACTTCGGTCGTGGATAGAGAATAGCAAAGAAGACCAGTTGGTTGTTGCTCTTCTGGAACGTTATTTTTCTTTACAGATTGTGGAGGTTCTTCGGCACACAAAGGTTAGTAAGATCTGGTTAATTTATACATATAGCATGTCAAACTTGTGTTTTGAAAATTACTCTAATATAAAATTTTAAAATTCCGCCGCGCACTCTTTTTCCAACAGTTCTTGTGTGTATATCAAGGGGTATACCTGTGTGTGTACAATAATATATGTACCTGTGTATATATTGATATGTGTACCTATGAGTATACAAAATAAGTACCTGTGCGTATATTATGTCATATACCTGTATGTATATTAATGTGTACCTGTGAGTATATAAAATATGTACCTGTATGTACTATACAGTAGAAGAGTATTTATGTTTCGTCTATAACATGTGAATATGACCTCACGCATGGTATGATAACCATAATAATTGGACTGATAAATACTCCACCGGAATTAAAAAAAGTGTCGTACCAACTCTTGACTCAAGAGGAGTTTAAGGTTATAGTATGGTCTCGGTGTCACGTAGACCTATGTGTGCAATGGTACAAACACTTAGGGCCTAGCTAAAGATAAGACATAATAAGGATAAAGAATGTTCATAAAAAAGCATAACTGAATCATGCATTTTAGTGAATGTGGTATGTGGGCTGTGTTGGGACTTACTAGGCATAAGCTCACTTAGTATTTCATGCTGTAGGGATTCCCACTAAAGGTTAGAATAAATTCACTGATGAGCTGGCGGAGGGATATGAGTAATGCGCGGAACTGGGTATGGATGCCGCCACAGACCTGTTTTTGCTGTAATATATTTTAATTTATTTTGAAACGTGTTATATAAAAGCTATAACATGGTTAAGTAAGACAAAACTTCTCTAAAAAATATTTAGCAAATAATATTATAAAAGAAAATTTATTTATATAAATATATGTATATGTTTGTATTTTAAAGGTTGTCAAAATCTACATGTGTAATATATTTGAAAAGAAAAAAAAAATTTCTTAAGTTTTTCATCCGTGGGTTAGTAAGAAAAGGATTTTACCATAGCAAAAAAAAAAAAAACAAAAAAAAGGTTGTGACAAGATCGATAACGACTGCCTCTGCGAGCTTCATTGCAGTTATGACTCGTTGCATACGCCTACGCTAGCAAGCTTCGTGGCAGCTCCAACTCGCGCCATCGTCAGGGACCAAAAAAATTGAAGAGCAAATTAATTGAAGTGCCTAAAAATTAAAAAAAAAAAAGATTTCTTCATTCATATAACATTGATTTTGATTTTCCATTAATTTTGCCCCTTTGTCTTCAAAAGCAAATATTGAACAATAGACAGATTAAACTTAGCAAACATAGATTTAATAGGCAAAACTAAACTACAAATCGCCGACATTGGAGAAGGTTGAAATTTCAATTCAACCCACTAGATTTTGTTTTTCTTTTAAATTTAAATTGAAGAAAAAAAATAAATTACCAAGAGTTCATAAAAACATATTTTAGCTTGGTCCAACTCTCTGCCAGAACCAAACTTGTTTTCAATTTCCTTGCAGGTGATCAGTTAGCTTTTCTTATGGTTGAAAGACGTGAGCTTCTCATTAAATTATTGAGATTTTTTTTTTTTTTTTGGTTTTTTTCATGATCCCATTCTCGAATTTTGCTGGAGCTGGATGTGTGGGATCTCGGTGCAGCGGAGCTGAGCTCACTGGAGGTCGAGAGTGATGGGACTGGGCTCATCGGAGGTCTAGAGGGCCTGGACTAGGCTTGTCGGAGGTTGGAAGCCATGGGGGCGGCACGATGTAGAAGTATTGCTCTTGAAAATTTTTAATTGTTTTTAAAAATTATTTTTAGGCTATTATTTAGAATTGAAGAGACCATGTGAACCCTCACTGAGATTAAATACAAACCATTAGATTGCACCCACCCGGCAGAGAAAAAATAATGCCCCCACCATAGACCTCCCCTGTAAATTATGGCAACTTAAAGCAAAATATAAAGAATAAATACACTACTAATAAAAAAATCAGAAGTTCCACGAAACAAACAAATCTAGATATATGCAAAACAAGTTTTAGGAATAGAGCCACAAAAATGTCCCGTAATAATTAACACGTAAGCCCAAAAAAAGTTTGAAAACTTAAAAACATAAACGTAGAATTCTCCTTTGTGATAGTCAAAGTTAAGGTTAGATTGCATACAGTAATTTTCCTTTTCTTAGTGAAAAGAATAGGAAATAGTAGTAACATTTTTTGTTTCGGTAAAAAAGAAATAATTATATTTAAAAACTATTACACATAATATGTCCATATGGGTGGAGGTAGGATAGAGAATGTTTCTCCTATCCTCGCCTCGCCACGACTTAGAGGATAAGATTTCGTCCTCATCCTCGTCTTCGTCCTAAACTGTCGTCCTCTATCCCTGCTATGCTCGGACGAATCCCATGGAGCTCTAACTTGTGGGACATATTACCATCTCTAATAGTATATGTTTCTAAACGTTGGTTTAATTAAAATCATATAAAAAATTAAAAGCATACAAAATTGATGGTATCTATTTCAAAATTTAATAGTTACATATCCATGCAAATTGGATTTTTTTCTCCAGCCTTACTTTAGAATTCTCTCTCATTTTTTACTTCTAGTAAAACTAAAGGCCCGCTTGATTGAATTTGAATCTACCCATAAATTTCAACCAGTGTTGGCAACAAAAAGAGGCTCCATTTAGATTTCAAAATAAAATTTTCTTATTTTTTAAACTCTTTTTAAGTCTTGTTTGACTGTTTCTTAAAAAAAATTATTTTTGAAACTTTTTAATTTTACAGTTCATTTTTTTTTTTTTAAATCAGCTATCCTCTGAGTTTAAAATTTTATAGTTAATCTGCGTATCCAAACCATTGTTCGGATCAGAATATAGATCCCTTTTCTTGGATATGTTTTCTTCCGCTTGAATGGAGCTTTGTTGTGTGATTGGCATAAAATTCAAACCCTCTACAATATAAAACTTTCAACAGCTATAATATAAAAACTCTCATAGTATTTAGACTCATTTTTTCACAATTGAGACCTGTGAAACACCAATATATATGTGTATATATATATATATATATATATATATTTGCCCTTTAGCATGTAGCCTAGAGATTTGTGCTATTCTTGTAGTGTTGTATGGGTAGTTTGATTTCGTGTTATCATAAGATGTCCCTATGTTTTTTATTTTTCTTTTTATTTTTTATTTTCTTTACTCTAATATTTCCCTATGTTGGTCCCCGAAGATCCACTTTCTTTTCTCCTAGAGGTTCTAGATGTAGTTTAAAAAGATGTTTGAAACTTTAGCTCTGATCTATTAATTATAACTATAAACAATGTGAATATTTCAACAGTTACAATACAAAATAAAAAATTGATATAATATAAAAGTCTCATATGCTAAGGTTTTAAAAAATAAATTACAATTGAAACTTCAAACATAAGCTAGAAGAAGGGACAATTCAAATGCCACCTCAACCCAACAGACGGCCTTCGAGGCCCATTTTACTTAGCTTATGAACACCCCCAACTATTCGACTTCAAGGAACAATTCAAACTCCCTACATTGCATAATGCAAATATGAATATTTATATCATCCAATTTTTCTATTGAATTAATTATAAAAATTTCTTCCAAATTATGACTTTTGAACACCTTAATCCTTGATCTTTAAAATGTAACGTTCATATCTCCAAATATAAAATGTTATTAGAAAAGTCCTTTTGCTAGGTTTCTTCACAAAAAGTAATGATTAATTGCCTCATGGCACTTAATTTAAAGGCACTTTAGTTATCACTTTGAATAATCCAAATTAAGTTTGAAATTTAATTTAATTTTAAGATTTATTGATAGAAAAAAGCTTTACATTAAAAAAACTTGAGGGTATGTTTGGTTCATGTATTCTTTGAACTCAATAGACTCAAATTTAGATTTGAATATTAAGAATCCTTCGGATACATGTTTGTTGTTGTTTGTTTGGAGAGTTTGTGTAGTTTGGACCCAAATTTTAAACTTGGCAGGCGTTTGATAATAAATGACTCATACCCAAACTTAAACCCTGAAAAGACATTTGGAGCTAAAATTGGACCAACTCAAAATTACCTCTAATTTCAAGCTATCCAAGTAGCAAAATTTAGCAAATTACTTGCTTATACTACTCATTTTCTAGACTTTAAACTTTCAGTGTATTAAACTGCTCATTATACGCTTGGTTTGTTTGGAAGAAAAGAAGCAAAATACAAATTGGTAAAACAAAACAAAACTAATGTCAAACTTTAGTTTATGCTCTCACCCCAAAAATTTTTTAGCTCCGCCACGGACTCTTATTTGTATGTGACTAAACTATTATCCAATCTCTATATATTAGAGTATGTTTAGCAATGGAAATAGAACCAAAAGTAAAAAATTTATTGTAACATATGAGAATTTTATATTATAATTTACTTTTATTTTACATTGTAACATATAAGGTTTTATACTATAGCAATTAAAATTATATAGTTAAAATAATATTACCAAATGCTCTTTTAGATGGTGTTTTTTATAATTAACTGATTATGCGGTCTTAATTAAATCTCATCTCTGTTTACAAGATGTCACTAATAGCAGAGCCACATTAGGCTCGAAGAAAGCAGTTTTTTATTTTTTATTTTTTATTTTTTATTTTTTTTAATATAAGCATAACATCTTCTTCTTGAAAGCGACCTTAATTGAGTTTTTGATTAAAAAAATACATCAATTGTCCTTTTGCTCCAAGTTTTTTTGATAAAGAATTAAAGATTACATTAACTGTTTCATCCCAATAAAAAAAATCACATCAATTGTCTTTTGCTCAACTTATTTCCAGAACTCACGTGAAATTCCAAATTCAATATCATTTTAGGAAATGCTTTTATAGCGATACAGATCCCTCTGTTATCTTCTAAGCTCTTTGTATCTCTCTTTTTTTTTTTTTTTTAGAAAAAACCAATTTGTATTTGTTATTTTCCTCCCAAATGAACCCAGGCTTATGACCGAGTTTAATTTACTTTGGAAATTTACATTTTTTAGAGATAATTTTTTTTTTGCTCCATCATCAATATGTGTTTGAAAGGATTGATTTAAAACAATTGGTTAAAAATACTATAACATATAAGAATTAATTTTACACTATAATTTATTTTTATTTTATATTATAAAATACGAGAACTGATTCAAGCTATTAATTTAAACCCATATATCAAGCACATTACAAAGTCCACTTGCGTGTGACTCCTGTCGTTTCCAATACATTCCGTGGAGTTTTCATACTAAACGACGTTGTTTCGTTTTCTTTTTTGGGTTAAATATCACATCAACTGTCTGTTGCTCAAACCTTAGAGCATTTCCAGAACTAGGGAAAAAAAAGGCAAGGCCAAATCTCACGAGAAATTATCAATTTATTTCAATTTTTTTACGAAATGTTTTTATAGGGACACAAAACCCCCAGTCATCTAGATCAAATTTACGTGTATGTGCGGACGTCGTTAACTAGGAAAATGTCGACAATGTGTGTTACTTCCTTGTATTTCCACGTGGCACCATCTAAAACAAGATAAACAAATCTTTATTTTTATCCAAAAAAACCAAACAACCAGCACACAAAAAACCAAACACGCCAAGTACATAATTTGTTTCTCGAAGTTTTGGAGCGCACTGTCACGTCCCAAAAAAGCTCTTATTGAGAGGTGGGCAGCCTAAGACTTAAGTACTGCTTTTCGGTCCTTTACCTAACCGATGTGGGACTTTTTTTTTGGATGTTACACCCTCCTCCACCCAATCACGTGACGCCCCCGTCACGGATCGGCTCCCCTGAAGGTCCCATTGGACCATGGAGAATCCACACAACAAATAGGCAGTACCCCGCTCTGATACCACTTGTCACGTCTCAAAAGAGCTCTTATTGAGACGTGACAGCACGCTGTCATAGAAAATTGCACGAAACTCCCCGAAAGATTCTAACGTGAGCCGACACGGGCAATGCGCACCAAACAAGCCGTTGATCTTCTATCACGCCGTCGACTTCGCTTTCTTCCCGTAACTTACCCACGCAAACACTTTCTTCATGAACCAAGACCAACCTATATATATATATATATATATATATAACCACGCCATATTCCTCTAAAGTGCGCCGCTTTGTCACGACTGTGCGCATTACGCTACTCTCACACACTGTTCCATTCCAGTCAACAGAATATCCATTGGAATTTATTTGCCTTTTTTTTTTTTTGGAAAATTTCGCCGGAAATTTCCATGCATGTCGGGGAAAATGGATTCCGAGAGGTCAATCTCAATCCTTCCAATCGCGGGAAACTTCGTCAGACAATCGCCGACTGCATCGGCGGCGGCGACGCTCCTTCTCCTCGTCGCCTTCGTCGCCGTCGCGTCGCTGCAAATCGCGACGAGGACACCGTTCCCGAGGTGGACTACGCCGGAAGTAGTCTCGGCCGCGGCTTCGGAGGATCCGAGGAGCTGCGGCGGATTCTTCGGGGTCACGATGCCGAGGAGGAAGGTGGTGATGTCGATTAGGGAGTTCGGCGGCGTTGGAGACGGAAAGACGTCGGAGACCGAAGCGTTTCAGAGGGCGGTACGGCACTTGAAGCGTTTTGGAGGGAGAGGCGGTTCGCAGCTGAACGTGCCTCGAGGGAGGTGGCTGACGGGGAGCTTCAATCTCACCAGTAATTTCACGCTTTTTCTTGAAGACGGTGCTGTGATTTTGGGATCTCAGGTGACTCAAAAAAGGCTTATAAACAAGATTTTTCTCTCTTAATTAATTTTGCGATAATTGTTGAAGAATTTAGTTTCGTTTGCTATTTGAAATTTTAGGAATTAGAGTCATATATACTGTCAGTGTTGTGGTGGAGATGTCGAAATGTAAGACAAGAAATTGTTCATAATTTATATTACTTTGCTGAAAATACAACAAAAAAGATTGAGAATTGTGTAGCAGAGGCCTTGTAACACCCGTATTTTTAACGGGCATGATTTTGTAAGATTTAATGAATAAAATGTGACTATTTAAAATTACTAAGTTGTTTACGATCATTAAAAAAAAAATAATACCACTTTAGTATTTTCTTACCAAGTCTTCCTAAGAAACATTCAAAATTTACCAACACTTACTTCTACCAATCTTGTCTCCCTAAATTATTGCTCAATTATATAGACTTCTTCTCATTTTGCTAAAGGTATCCGAAGGGGACATTGAATTATTTTCCGTCAATTCATAGAAGACATGGAGATATTTCTCAACCACCTAATTAATTATTTCCTTATCTTCTTCTATAATTCACTCCAATTATCCCCTCAATTATGTTGGCATTATTTGCTAAAAGTCTTCATGGGAGACAAGATGATATTTTCCTTTAAGACTCTTTTGTTTCTTCTTACAACTTTTCCCCGTAAACATCTCATTCCTCTTAAGCATTTTGATATCTTTTTATTTAACTATCACCACCTTCTTCTCTAGTTCTCATTCTCTCCCTTCTCACTTCAAATTTCTAACTAAAGACATAGAGCACAAAGCTCTCTTTGTGGCCAAGACAATTATAATTCCCAACCATGATCGAGGCGGTTTTAGAGTTAATTCAAGCTTGATTGATAACCCAAACTTTGGTGCTTTTCAAAGAAGTTTTGAGGTAGGTTTTCTTTAATCTAAACTTAGTTTTTAGTATGCATTTTCTCCATGTTTAATGCATAAAAATACTTTAATGGCACTAGTAGACGGGTTTACACATAACTCACTTATGAATGTGATTATACGTTGTGCTTTAGTTTTAATTGTCCTTATGCATGCCTTAGGGTCAAGGATGTGTGGAGCTAACGTTAATTGATTCCAGGATTAAAAGATTGTTGATAAGCTTGAAAGGTAGGGATTCTATTACTCATTTTTGTGAGGTTTTTATAGAATTAAAATTGATTGTTTTGCCGCAATATATATATATCTATGTTGAACTGATATTATATGAGTATCACATATGAAACTATGACATGGACTCGTCTTGTATTGTACGGCGAGGAACATAATGAATTGACATATGTTATAAATTGAGAAGCATGGTTAGGAAAACTGACTCTATTAATAATGATTTAATATAGAGAAATGGTGAGACATGAAGAGGGCGGCGGTTACGTCCTTGGGCATGAATACCCAAAAAGGTAAAATAGGGGGAAGGTGATGACGCTTCCTTGGGTTGAAAGTCCCAGAACACACTGTACAGGAATTGATTTGGTGAGGACTCGGGGCTTGATGTCCCCTCACCGGAACACCCTTGGAATGTTTATGGGGTGATCAAGTGCGCCAATTTGGGTTTCGATGAGTTGAGTGATACTCAATTTAACATGGATACCTAGGAACAATGATGATTGGTAATATTTGTATAAATGTGTAATTATGACACTTGGTAATGATTAACTACGGTATCCATAAGATGTGATCATAATAAACCTCATAATCTGGAATATGATGTAACCTACTAACCATGCAGTTTTTAATGTGGTAATGGATAAACCATAAGGTGAGTCATGATTTCCCTACTGGGCATGTCGATGCTCATCCCTATCATATCTTCATATCTCAGGTGGAACTCAGTGCAACATATTTGAAGAGGAATAAGCGAAAACAATCTTGCTGTTTTCGTGTTAGAAGACCCTGTTTAATTACAACTTATCTACAACATGTAAGAGTTGTATTATTTTTTTTTATGGCTGTGTTAAGTTATTTGGGAATTGTACTATGGTGATGATGACTGTAATTATATATATTTGGTGCTACACTAAAAACTGTGGTTTGTATTTAAAACGTTTATTTTTATTTTTCTTGTTGTTTAAAGACCCATGGGCATTGTTTAATTGATTTAAATAATATAAAATTTAAATTTATTTTTATTTATTTAAAACTGTTAACCCCCACATAGGGGTGTTACAGAATTTTTGGTATCAGAGCCTAGGTTCGATTAACCTAGGGGGTATAGCACCACCTTAAAAATTAATCTTTGGGAATGGTTTTAAAGTTAGGTGTTAATGTCATCATCATTTGGTACTGATCCTAGTTAAATTTTCGCAGCCAGTAGAAACTATGCCACCAAGACGTCAAATGCAATCGTCTGAGCTGTCACAACCGGTTGAACATGCTCAAGAAGTTGAGCAACCGGAACCGATGGAACAAGCTCAAGAAGATGAGCAACTACGACATGCAACACAATCCCCGCCAGCTGCACCAGAAGTAAATAATTTAGGACAAATTCTTCAAGCATTACAAAATGTGCAAAGACCTATGGAGGTTCGTGATCCCGAACAACGACATCTAACTCTGTTGAAGGAGTTTATGAAGCAGAAACCACCCACATTTAGTGGAGAACCTAACCCGGTCATAGCAGAACAATGGCTAAAGGCAGTCAAAAAGAAGTTGGACACCTTGAGGATTCCACGGGAGTATTGGGTTAGCTTTTCAACATATATATTTGAGGGTAAAGCCGAAGAATGGTGGGATCTTCAGAAAGACGACTATGACGTGCCGAATCTTACATGGGAGCAGTTCGAAACCATTTTTCGCAACACCTATATTCCTCAGAGCCATAGGCAAGCAATGATGCGAGAATTTGAAAACCTGGTGCAGGGAGATACAACAGTTGCTGAATACCATGCTCGATTTATAGAATTGTCTCGCTACAATCCCGGGGCTGTATCGGATCCAATGGCGAGATGCGAAAAATTTAGAAATAACCTGAGGCCGAAAATCAGACAAATGATAGCTGCTGTTCCATCAACAGATTTTCTTGATCTTGTAGCTGCGGCACAGCGGGCAGAGACAGAACTAAATAACTCCTATGGAGAGTATAAGGGTTCTGGTGGGCGTCAAAGGAAAATAAGTAAGAAAGAGAAGTCACAAGGGCAAGTCATTCAGCATAGTGGAGTGACTATTGGTGGTGGATCTTCTGGCAGTGGTCGTTTCCAACCGTATGCTTGTCATAACTGTGGACAAGTGGGACATCTGAGGAGAAATTGCCCTAACCGCCCTACACAATCATCCTTTGCACCAAGGCCACAAGGAAGTCATTTTGGCTCCACTGTTTGGGGAGGGAGTCAAAATCGTGGAGCGCCTCAGCAAAACACTCCAGCTTCCCAAGTCTCAGTAACTCAACCTCGAGGGTTCCAGCCTCAGTACAACTATCAACAGCGGCCACAGGGTTCCAATTTTTATGCTAATCAGAACTTCCAACCGACTCCACAAGGCTCAGTGAATCAAAGGCCATATTTTTCTGGGAGAAATAATAATAAGGCTAGTAGTAGCCAAGGAAACCGAGGAAAAAGTGATAAAGGAAAAGCACCAGCACAAGCTTATGCAATTACGGCTACAACTGGACAAGGAAAACAGGCTGATCACTCAGTTGTAGACGGTATGATTCACGTGTCTCATTCTTGGGCTCATGTATTATTTGACACTGGTGCCACTCATTCATTTATATCTATGTTATTTGCTTCCGTACTACAATTAGAAACTGAGACATGTAGTTCATCATTAACCCTTAGTACACCAATGGGCGGGATAGCTGAAGTATCCATAATTTGTAAATCAGTGTGTATTGTTATAGGAGAACATAAACTATCGGCTGACCTATATGTAATAACTATGACAGAGTTTGATGTAATCTTAGGAATGGATTGGCTAACTAAATACCAGGCAATAGTAGATTGTCATAGGAAACGTGTCTCTTTATTCACCAAGAATGGACAAGTCATCGAATTTCAGGCAAAAACAGGAACAGTGACGCCAGCCCCGGTGCTAAAGGCTTGTATTGGAGGACGAAGGAATTTCACCAATCTTGGGACGATCTTTGCTTCAGATGGAGAACTAAAGAAGAGTGACCTATCCTCTCACACTCCTGTGGTGGATGAATTTTCAGATGTTTTTCCAGATGAATTGCCCGGACTTCCGCCTGATAGAGAAATTGAGTTTGTCATCGACTTAACTCAAGGAGCAGCGCCTGTTTCTATTGCCCCGTATCGAATGGCACCTGCTGAGAAAGTGGAATTGAGGAAGCAGTTGGACGAATTACTGGAAAAAGGATTTATTCGACCAAGTACATCACCTTGGGGAGCTCCAGTACTTTTTGTGAAGAAACATGACGGATCGTTGAGGCTCTGTGTCGATTATCGCCAGCTTAATCGATTGACTATCAAGAACAAGTACCCTCTACCCCGAATTGATGAGTTGTTCGATCAGTTAGGAGGATCTTGCTATTTCTCAAAGATTGACTTACGATCCGGATATCACCAACTGAAGATAAGAGAAGAGGACATTCCAAAGACAACTTTTCGGACTCGCTACGGTCATTTTGAGTTTCTTGTCATGCCTTTCGGGTTAACTAATGCACCAGCGGCTTTCATGGACTTGATGAACCGTGTCTTTCGACCGTACTTAGATCAATTTATCATTGTTTTCATAGATGATATCTTGATCTATTCTAAAAACGAAGAAGAACATGCTGAGCATTTGAGGATCGCTCTACAAACGTTGAGAGAACATGGTCTTTATGCAAAAAGAGAAAAATGTGATTTCTGGATGACGAAGGTCAAGTTCCTTGGACACGTTGTCTCTGAAGAAGGCATCTCAGTGGACCCCTCCAAAATTGAAGCAGTGCTAAATTGGGAACGACCAAAGAACGTGTCAGAGATTCGAAGTTTCCTCGGACTAGCTGGATACTATCGACGCTTTGTAGAGAATTTTTCAAAGATTGCTTCTCCATTAACAAAACTCACAAGGAAGAATGTCAAGTTCGTGTGGGATGATAAATGTGAAGAAGCATTTGAGGAACTGAAACGAAGACTCACTAGTGCACCTGTGCTGATTATACCTAACAACGAGGAGCCTTACACAGTATACACTGATGCCTCAGGAAACGGTTTGGGTTGTGTGTTAATGCAGCATGGACGAGTAGTTGCCTACGCCTCACGCCAGTTGAAACCCCATGAGAGGAACTACCCCACACATGATCTTGAGTTAGCTGCTGTGGTTTTCGCACTCAAAATTTGGAGATGTTATCTATATGGCGCAAAGTTCGAGCTATATTCAGATCATCAAAGTCTGAAATATTTGTTTACTCAAAAGGATCTCAATCTAAGGCAACGAAGATGGACTGAGTACATGGTGGACTATGACTTTAGTATCCAATATCATCCTGGAAAAGCAAATGCCGTGGCAGATGCTCTAAGTCGTAAGAACAACGGACGTATAGCCAGTTTAGCATTGGAAGATTGGAGACGAGTCACTATCGCCGACTTCAACTTGCAATATTATGAAGATAACGAGAGAGCTTTCTTATTCAATGTGATAGCAACTCCTACGTTAATTCAGAAAGTAAAACAAGGACAATGGCACGATGAAGGATTACGTAGGGTTTGGAAACAAATACAAAATGGAGAACAACTGGATGGATGGCAGATTGAGCCAGAAGGATTTTTACTTTACAAAGGAAGATTAGTTGTTCCAGAGGATCCATATCTCAGGCATGCGGTGCTAGATGAGGCTCACCGTTCAAAGTTTGCTATTCATCCTGGAAGCACAAAAATGTATATGGATCTAAAACGACAATACTGGTGGCGAGGAATGAAACGAGATGTAGCAACCTTTGTCTCTAAGTGCATGACGTGCCAACAGGTTAAAGCGGAACATCAAAAGCCTGGAGGCGAGTTGAGGAGCTTACCTATTCCAGAATGGAAGTGGGATCATGTGACAATGGACTTTGTTACTGGATTTCCTAAGACTCAAATAGGGCATGACGCCGTTTGGGTAATTGTAGATCGTTTAACTAAGACAGCCCACTTCATCCCAATCAGAACTAATTATAGTGTCTCAAAATTATGTCAATTGTACGTGGAAAAGGTAGTGACATTGCATGGAGTGCCAATGTCAATAGTTTCCGATAGAGATACACGTTTCACGTCAAAATTTTGGAGAGGATTGCAGAGGGCCTTGGGAACTCAATTGAATTTTAGTACAGCTTTTCATCCTCAAACAGATGGACAATCTGAACGTGTCATTCAGATTCTCGAGGATATGCTTCGGGCTTGTGTGCTGGACTTTGGAACAAATTGGGCTGCACAGCTGCCATATGTTGAATTCGCATATAACAACAGTTACCAAGCAAGTATTAGAATGGCTCCATATGAGGCCTTATATGGTAGACCTTGTAGATCTCCATTGTGTTGGGCTGAAAAGGAAGAGCGTCTTGAACTTGGGCCTCAGTTTATCAGAGAAACAACGGACAAGATCCAGATTATTCGCGAACGTCTTCAGACAGCTCAAAGTCGACAAAAGAGTTATGCAGATAAGAGGAGGCGACCTTTAGAGTTCATGATTGGAGACTTTGTGTTCTTAAAAGTGAAACCAAAACGAGGTGTATCTCGATTTGGTGTTAAAGGAAAGTTAGCACCAAGGTATACAGGACCGTTTGAGATTGTGGAACGCATTGGAACGTTGGCATACCGTTTAGACCTACCACCACAATTGTCTCATGTACATAATGTGTTTCATGTATCGATGTTGAGAAAGTATGAACCCGACCCTTCACATGTGATCATGTGGACAGATGTGCCGATTCAAGGAGATACGAATTATGAAGAAATTCCAGTTCAAATACTGGATCATGAAATAAAAATATTACGTCGTCGTGAAATTCCTCTGGTGAAAGTGATGTGGCAACACCATGATGTGGAGGAAGCCACATGGGAACTTGAATCTGAAATGAGAGAAAAGTATCCACATTTGTTTTAACATTGTAATCAGTGTAAGAAATTTCGAGGACGAAATTTTTTATAGGAGGGGAGAGCTGTAACACCCGTATTTTTAACGGGCATGATTTTGTAAGATTTAATGAATAAAATGTGACTATTTAAAATTACTAAGTTGTTTACGATCATTAAAAAAAAAATAATACCACTTTAGTATTTTCTTACCAAGTCTTCCTAAGAAACATTCAAAATTTACCAACACTTACTTCTACCAATCTTGTCTCCCTAAATTATTGCTCAATTATATAGACTTCTTCTCATTTTGCTAAAGGTATCCGAAGGGGACATTGAATTATTTTCCGTCAATTCATAGAAGACATGGAGATATTTCTCAACCACCTAATTAATTATTTCCTTATCTTCTTCTATAATTCACTCCAATTATCCCCTCAATTATGTTGGCATTATTTGCTAAAAGTCTTCATGGGAGACAAGATGATATTTTCCTTTAAGACTCTTTTGTTTCTTCTTACAACTTTTCCCCGTAAACATCTCATTCCTCTTAAGCATTTTGATATCTTTTTATTTAACTATCACCACCTTCTTCTCTAGTTCTCATTCTCTCCCTTCTCACTTCAAATTTCTAACTAAAGACATAGAGCACAAAGCTCTCTTTGTGGCCAAGACAATTATAATTCCCAACCATGATCGAGGCGGTTTTAGAGTTAATTCAAGCTTGATTGATAACCCAAACTTTGGTGCTTTTCAAAGAAGTTTTGAGGTAGGTTTTCTTTAATCTAAACTTAGTTTTTAGTATGCATTTTCTCCATGTTTAATGCATAAAAATACTTTAATGGCACTAGTAGACGGGTTTACACATAACTCACTTATGAATGTGATTATACGTTGTGCTTTAGTTTTAATTGTCCTTATGCATGCCTTAGGGTCAAGGATGTGTGGAGCTAACGTTAATTGATTCCAGGATTAAAAGATTGTTGATAAGCTTGAAAGGTAGGGATTCTATTACTCATTTTTGTGAGGTTTTTATAGAATTAAAATTGATTGTTTTGCCGCAATATATATATATCTATGTTGAACTGATATTATATGAGTATCACATATGAAACTATGACATGGACTCGTCTTGTATTGTACGGCGAGGAACATAATGAATTGACATATGTTATAAATTGAGAAGCATGGTTAGGAAAACTGACTCTATTAATAATGATTTAATATAGAGAAATGGTGAGACATGAAGAGGGCGGCGGTTACGTCCTTGGGCATGAATACCCAAAAAGGTAAAATAGGGGGAAGGTGATGACGCTTCCTTGGGTTGAAAGTCCCAGAACACACTGTACAGGAATTGATTTGGTGAGGACTCGGGGCTTGATGTCCCCTCACCGGAACACCCTTGGAATGTTTATGGGGTGATCAAGTGCGCCAATTTGGGTTTCGATGAGTTGAGTGATACTCAATTTAACATGGATACCTAGGAACAATGATGATTGGTAATATTTGTATAAATGTGTAATTATGACACTTGGTAATGATTAACTACGGTATCCATAAGATGTGATCATAATAAACCTCATAATCTGGAATATGATGTAACCTACTAACCATGCAGTTTTTAATGTGGTAATGGATAAACCATAAGGTGAGTCATGATTTCCCTACTGGGCATGTCGATGCTCATCCCTATCATATCTTCATATCTCAGGTGGAACTCAGTGCAACATATTTGAAGAGGAATAAGCGAAAACAATCTTGCTGTTTTCGTGTTAGAAGACCCTGTTTAATTACAACTTATCTACAACATGTAAGAGTTGTATTATTTTTTTTTATGGCTGTGTTAAGTTATTTGGGAATTGTACTATGGTGATGATGACTGTAATTATATATATTTGGTGCTACACTAAAAACTGTGGTTTGTATTTAAAACGTTTATTTTTATTTTTCTTGTTGTTTAAAGACCCATGGGCATTGTTTAATTGATTTAAATAATATAAAATTTAAATTTATTTTTATTTATTTAAAACTGTTAACCCCCACATAGGGGTGTTACAGGCCTTTTTTTTCAAATCTGAATATGATAATAGAAAATGACACGGTACACAATACATAATAATGCCCCTAATATTTTTTTTATTGACTTATCAATTGTTGGAGAATTTAGTTTTCGTTTTCTCTTTGAGTAAGTAATTGTTGCATTACATTTATGCTATTATATTTTCTCTCGCGTTCAAGCTTTCTATTCAAAACGATGAACCAAATGCATTAGGAATTAGAAAATGTTAATTATGGTTGTATTGTCAGTGTTTGGATGGAATGTCGAAATATATGACAAGAAATGGTCCGTATCACTGTGCAGAAAATACAACAACAGAGAATGAAAATTGTTTATAAAGTTACGTCTTTTTAATAATTTCGTAATCTGAATCTGACAATAGAAAATGACAGTTCCGGGTTATTATTATTATTACTATATTTCTCTTCTTCTTTTTTTTTTATTGTTCTTTGTAATATTCCTGAAGAAAAAACCCAAGTCCAAGAAAAAGAGGGAAGAAAATTTCTGTGCTTTGGCGTGCAGTTAGACATTGCTCATTGTGGAGTTCACGTGTTGGCATGTTTCCAATATAAAACAAGAAAACCAAAAAAAAAAAAAAAAAGGGCCAGAAAGTGGCCGTTTGCTCTATTAAAGAGATACCCACCAAACAAATTTGATTAAACTTGGGGATTCCTTTGATGCCCACTATTGCTTTTAAAGATTATAAGTAGTGGATGTGGATCCACTTTTTTCTTTTGTTTCAAAGATTATAATAATAGTGATTATATGATTTATTTGACTTGAGCTTTGTTTTGGATTCATACTTGAATGGTTAAGAATTAGGATACGATGCAAAAAGCATCTAATTAAAAGCATCTTTTAATTCTTTGATGATTTATCTGCTTTGAAAGCATAAACTAATAGCGTTGACTTTAAAGTTAAATCTTTTTTCTTCGTTAATTAATAGGACCCGGAGGAGTGGCCTGTAATTGAGCCATTGCCATCCTATGGAAGAGGGAGAGAGAGATTGGGTGGGAGACATATAAGCCTTATTCACGGGGATGGTCTCACAAATGTTGTTATTACAGGTACCACTATTCGACATTCCTTTTTATTTTTATTTATATTTATATTTTTATTTTCATTTTGCATGTTAGAGATAGTCGCTTGAGTACTTTGAAGACCCTGAAGGGTGATATCAAGAATCTTTTATAATGGCAAAAAGAGTAGAGTTTGTATTTATTCTAAAAAACAAATTAATACAGTTTGTAAACATTAATTTACTTTTTTTTATTTGGTCGGTGCAATCTATAAGCCATGACCATTCAACTTATGTTTTTTTTTTTAATTTTTTATGTATTTTGCTTGGATGAGTTCAATAGAGAGTTGGTGTCCAAGATCAGTGATTTGTGGCCTTTCGCAGGGCAGAATGGGACAATTGATGGTCAAGGGAAAATGTGGTGGGACCTATGGTGGAATAGAACATTGAATTACACCAGAGGTCATCTAGTTGAGCTAATGAACTCTCACAACATTCTCATCTCTAACCTCACATTTCTCAACTCCCCCTTTTGGACCATCCATCCTGTTTACTGCAGGTGTGTCATCCATGCCTTGTGTCCCATTCCTTTCTTTTAATCGTGTATATGCAACATATGTCAAAACTAACTTGCAATCTGTTAAAAACTCTTTTTTTCTTTTGGGAATGTTAGTCAATTGTTATTTTTGTTTGTTAATCTTTCATGAAAAGGTTAGAACTTAAAAGAGGAGAATGAGAAGAATATCCACACACGCACACACTCACTCGCACGTATATTTGTGGAACCACGAGTAGGATTTCGGTTTAGCAATCAACTATCACTTAAAGTCTACAGAATGAAGACAGCAAGAAATTTCCTTTTGTTATGAATTCCAATCCCATCTTGCCTCATTTTGAAAACCATGATTTTTCAAAAGCTAAAAGTCAGCTGTGGATTTTATTACGATCAGAAGTTACCAGGTAAGCGAATCTTGCCTCATTTTGAAAACCATGATTTTTCAAAAGCTACAGGTCAGCTGTGGATTTTATTACCATCAGAAGTTACTGCTTATCAGCAGGCAATTTTCGCTTATAATTTAGATCGGAATGTCTTCTTTCAAATCCACAAATGTGTAGAAATGCTATGCTTCAATTTTTCATTTCATTTCACATCATCCAATCAAGTCTTTTCTCTTTTATTTAAAAACAGTGACAAATGTTTCTTAATGCATCAAGAGACTAGGAAGTTGAAAAATAGAATTCTCTTGCAGTTGGATCTTCGAACATGTCCCCATGGCCTGGCTTTTTAATTTTCCTAGGTGCCTAGCAGTTTCACTTGATTTTTCTTGTTTACATCAATAAATGCTAATCCTTTCTATGTTGGTTTCAGTAATGTTGTCATAAAAAATATGACAATTTTGGCCCCCCTTAATGCTCCAAATACTGATGGTATAGATCCCGGTAAATGCTGTTCCATTTTACCCTCTTTAGAGTCAACGTAATTTTCAAGCATTGTCTATCCAAGTGCCAAACTATGTAAAATGTTTGTCTCATCATTGCAATAATATTGCAGATTCAAGCACCAATGTCTGCATTGAAGACTGTTACATTGAGAGCGGGGATGATCTTGTAGCGGTGAAGAGTGGTTGGGACCAGTATGGAATCAACATGGCTCGTCCAAGCTCAAACATTATAGTTAGGAAAATCTCTGGGACTACTCCAACCTGCTCTGGGGTTGGAATAGGTAGCGAGATGTCTGGTGGGATTTTAAATGTTACCATCGAGGATGTGCACATCTGGGATTCAGCAGCTGGGGTGCGTATAAAATCGGATAAGGGTAGAGGGGGCTACATAACAAACATTAGTATTAGCAACATTCAAATGGAGAGAGTCAAGATACCGATAAGATTCAGCAGAGGGTCCAATGACCACCCTGACGAAGGATGGGATCCCAATGCTGTTCCTAAAGTGAAAGGTATTTTTATCAGCAATGTACTGAGCTTGAATTCAACGAAAGCCCCCGAATTGAAGGGCATTGAGGGTGCATCATTTGAAGAAATTTGCTTCAAAAACTTCACGGTACTCGGTTTAGGCCAATCTGCATCATGGCATTGCGAGTTAGTATCCGGTTATGCCAATGGGGTGTTTCCTGCGCCCTGTCCTGAGTTGCAAAAAGGTGGCTCTTCACACTGGTGTCCATAGCTTTGAGCACGTGAGCATGTGGATTGATTCAGGATGATCTTTTGTTTGGAATTTGGAGATTTTCTCTTGATTTATGCTGCAGCAAGCAGGTTGGATGCGGTACACACTACCAACATGAGCATGATTGGAGTTAGCTTGCATCTGATTGAACTGTCAAGGTCGTTATGCGGTTTTGGAGGGGAGAGGTGCAATTCATTGGTGCACTTGGACTGGTTTCAACATGTCTTATCTGTCGATTTCAAGAATTTGTTGGCACGTTACGTTTATTGAGCATCTTTCGATGATTCTTTTTGAGGGGGGGCTGATTACTGTTTCTACTCCGTACATAGTTTCATTGAAGTACAGAACTACAAATAAGGTGTCCTTTGTTTTTCCTAGCCCCAACAAGAAGAGAGAAATGATCATGTATAGAGGCTTCACAGAAAAGATTACAATATTGAACAATACTCGTCATTTATCTGATTGCTGAAATTCATATCATTTTCCGAAAAACAACTGTTTCAATCAGTTTTGTTCCCGACTTCGGAGATGTCATCTGACTTTGGGATGGAATTTTGCTTGGCGTACAAGATGCGACATACAATTCATAGAAACTTGCAAATTCGTTTGATTATTTAAGAGTAGGAGTTAGAGTTTCTAGTAAAATAGTAGAGGTTGAAAAGATGTATAATCCTACGTGACAACCAAATTATAATCAAACGGAATAGTATTTCCTCAAACGTATGAATTCGGCTAGATTTTACGTGCGCAGAGCAATTGTTGATTCTTTGTTGGTTTTACAGGTAGGAACCATTTAGTTGGGACGTTCTTAAAATCTCCTAGCAAATTCAAGAAAACCATCTAGATTATGCTCATCACCTAAAACGCAAACAATTTCCTTTGTTTTTTTTTGTTTTCGCCTGTTTTTTTTTTTTAATTAGACACAATGGTTCAGTTTATCACATGTGTGAAGAGTCAGAATGAGGGTAAGTACTAACTTCTTTGTCTGTCCAATCGACATAGAAGAGTGTAAGAACTCAAAAGAAAAAAAAAAAAGGAGAACAGATATGAAGGGAAGATTAGAAGCGAAGGGGATATAAAGTTTGTTTCATAGAAAATTTAAATGCATCGATGGGGAGATGAAAAGAGCTCGTTAGCCCTTTTCTTCACCATTTCCAGAATACATTAGAACCACACTTGTATTTGTCCTTTCCTTCGCACTCCAACTCCAAATCATCAGTGATAAATGGCACTTTCTGCATCCCACCAAAACCAAATATTCAATTTCAATCAAAATCTCAAAGATATGGAGAACAAATTTTACACTGAATTTCTGCATTTAAAAAAAAAATGCTACCTTTTGCTTGGCAAGATCTTGGCAGCCAGTAAAGTTCTCAGGGAACTTGCATGTGCCAAATTCAACAGTGTAAGCTCTAGCAAAGTTTGCACCACTAGTAGCCAACCTCTTCTTGTCATTCAATTCCTAATTAAAACAAAATAAACCAACTTTGTTACCATGTGAATATGAATTTTCATGCCCAAAACAACGGACACTTTGTTTCAAACACTATTTTTATTTTACATAGGAAAACCAACAACTAAAGTTTACCTTGTTAGCCTTGCTCTTCTCAAGGTATTCCTCAATGACACCGGCATTGGCAGAGGAGTTGGAGGCAGCAGAAGCAGCAGTGGTGAAGAGGGTGGCTGCAAGGTAGAGCGTCGCTGCCCGTCGGCCTTCGGCCTTTCGGTCAGAAAATTTGGCCTGCTGCTGAGCCCTGATCACAGGCATCTTTTGGGCAGCCATAACTGGTGGGCATGCAAGGGTGACCTTGGAGCTGAGCTCAGTCATTCCAGTCCCTGAGATGGCATAGTTACAAGCCAAAACGCTAGAGTTCATGGCTGCCATTGCCTGCTCTTGTTGTTTGTTTGTTCAGAAAAATTTACTCCCTCTAAGGCCAAAGAAGAAGGGAGGTTGTTTTTGTTATTAGTTTTTGTTTTGTGAATTTTTCTCTTATTACTATTATAATTATTTTTGATAAGGAGTGTGATTGTGATGATGAGTTGTAATGAAAGATTGTGGTGGGAGTGTGGATAAGGTGAGATTGCCTCACTCCTATTGGCAAACATTTCTGATTTCTCTTGTATTTTTGCAACTACTTTGTTACACATGAGTATTTGTGGTTGGTTCGCCTCTTGGACCCACTTCTGGAATCAAAATTTGTGCTTTATAGCTCTTTGCAAAGGCCATTACAGAGTCTCTAATTTATTTCCCAAGTGTGAAACATTGCACTAACTAGACTAAAACTTATAGTAAGCTGCAGTTAATTTCCCCTTTAAAAGACGAAAATATTCAAATTTATCACGTATATTATTAAAAAAAAAATCCATTGGATACCCAAAGTAATACCACAGTTTATGGCTTTATATTATAAAGTGATTTTAAATTGTATTATAGCGTGCATAACTTGACAGTAAATACTGTAACTACGGTATAGAGTAAAAAAATAATAATAAACACTCCATCAAGCTTTCAAATGATCACCCCATTCCTTTCTTCCTTTCACACACAAAATCTTTGTATTTATTTATTTATACCTTTTGTTCAAGGCTTGGGAGTAAAGTTATTATTAGAAATCCTAAAAAAAAAAAAAAGGAATTTTGGATTCCCTCTTCAATCAACTGAATGGACATCCCATTGTTTCACTAAGCTTACAGGTCAAATAATGCTTGAACATTGGACATTTAAAACAAAAAATGCTTGAACATTGGATATCTCAGAATTGTAAACCAAAATTCACTGGTTTACGTTTGTGTTATTTGGTTTACTATTCAAAACCGGTTTTGTTATAACATTTTCTTTTATGAAATTTAAATTGCTACAGCATTTTTAGTTCAAACTAGCAATTTGCATCTGCGATCCAGACATCACAATTGTAGATCCTGCCAACCTAAAGAGGTTCAACAGCTTGCAGTGAAAAATCATATCCATCTTATAAGTTATGCTGAATTAAAAAAAAAAAAAAAAAAAAAACCACATAAACCAGTTTTTTCTACAGATAGGAACAAGGTGGGAAACAAGAACATTTTAATTAACAAAATTGAGATATCAGAGTTATGTCCAACGAATTATATGGCCTACCAACGAAAATGCATTTTGTTTCAATTGAACCCTTTAAGAATTTGTAATATATTACGATGAACACAGTTTAGATTATAAATTTAGAAACAACTTTTGTCCCGCGTTCCATGGTATAAAAAAGAATCTTTAAGGAAATGGAAAACCAATTTTAGGAATTTCCCAAAATTGTTTTAGTAATTCACTAATCAAGTGAACTTCAGGTTTATATGCATTTCTCAGGATCATGAAGATCATAAAACCATCGACACCAAGATAAACGAATTGCTTTCAGATTCCTTTCTAAATGAATATAATGTAGAAAAGGCCTCAGGAACAAAGAAATAAATACAACCACAAATGGGCAAGATATTGCGCCATGGTCAAATACTTGAAATGCCTTCTCAAGGAAGGGCAATCTTTGGTTTACTCATATCAACTTCCAAAATCCTGTCCCTCCTGTACCATCGTCATCATTCAACAAATTACTCTTCGATGTCGGGTTTGTTATAATCCTCATAAATATGACATATACTTCAGGCTCTGGGAAATTTTGAGTCATCACTGCCGTCGGAGTTAGGATAATCTTGGTGACTGATTTGAAGGAGCAAGCCATGAAGCTGATTGCAGTTTGCATGGTCAGAATGACCAATTATCTTAACCGAGACAATCTCTTACGCTTTCGGTTCTTCTTTGCCACAGAATTCCTTGTACCATTAGAACCAGATGTAAGAGCGGCAATAGTTGATGGCTTGCCCACATGTGTTCTGCCTTTCTTAGAAACCCATCTCAATGGAAGATCATTAACTATAGTTCCAATGTCTTTGGATCCATTGAGTTCAACAAGCTTTTGAATTTGATCAAGCATCTGATGAGTCCAAGCCATGGCCTGGTCCATTTCAACAGAATCATCCATCGGTTTCTTCCACAGATGCGTTAGTATCTCTTTGAATGACCAAAATGACATTGAAGGTTGAGAATCTTGTTTATTTTCGCAGATCATATTGAGCTTGATAACATGCTTGCAAAGGTTTCCTTGCATTGACCATGCACAATCGCAAAAAGCAAATTCAGACCCGGGGTTCCACGCTAGATGTGAAATACTGCTGTCTTTTTGGCTTAGAACCTTGGCAAAGAGGCGGGCATTTTCATCCAAGGTAACAGCAGAATCGGGAATTTGCAATGCCCTCTGCCAAGATGTAGAAGCAACATACTCCTCCTTAATGTTTTGAAAAGAGTCGGACTCATCTGCATAGCGATCAAGCCAGTAACTTGAATGCAACTCGGTCGTGAGCTTATGTACTAACCAATCAACTCTCTGGAGCGCTCTGAGATGTGAATCATCAAATAGTTTCATCTTCAGTTTCACATGGTATGCTTCAATGGCACCGGAAGCCTCCTGACTTGCAAGTGGAAGAGATTTCATCGTTGAAAGCCACATTTCTATTCACAAGAAGCCAACAAGTTAATATTTTCTTGGTTTTTTATTCATGAGAAATTTATATAGAGATGAGTGAGAGAGAGAGAGAGAGAGAGCGAGCGAGAGAGAGAGAGAGATCTAACCAATCTTAGGCACCCAAGAGCCTTTAAAATACTCCATGAAAGATGTTTGATCAACAAAATCTTGAGTGAATTCTTCCAAGGCACAGAGAGCATCAATTCCTCCCCAAATACTGTAAACTATTCCACCCAAACGTTTGAAAATTTCCCTCTGGACTTCAATATTACTGCATCTCTTTACAACGTTCCGCAACCATGATCGACGAATTCTCCAAAGGGAAAATAGGACAGGGCAACAAAATATATCCCTAAACATCCATAACAGGACATAAGAAAACACTACATTATAAAGCTACATAAGTTTAATGCAGAGTTGAAAAAAAAAAATTAAAAATTAATTAATGAAAGATCATCTTGCCTGATGGGATCAATCTCCGCAGCTGCATCATCAATCAAAAAGCCACTGATCTTCCATCCAGGCTCAACACCACGAGCTTGATCGAGAAGAGACTTCATCCATTTAGATACATCTGGCTTTGCGTAGCTACGGGTAATAATCCAAGCAACAGGCAGTGCATGTTGTCTTGAATCAAACGCAAGAAGCGTGCACAAAGGATACTGCATACAAAACAGATAAATGAACAAATAATAAATACAACCTAAAAGATTCTCATTTAATCTAGTGCTTGGAGAAATAAGCATAAATGAAGTAATTACCTTAAGTCTCTTTATGCCAAATGTTGAATCAGCTGCAATGAGACTATGATGGCCAAAGCGAATCATTTGTTGTAACTGCCATTCAGTTTGAATTCCCAGAATGAAAGAATCTGTTTCGGACGTATCCTGATAGAAGAAGATGGATTTTCTATTGCGTTCAACCCACAAGCGGATGCTAGCTTGATCATCAAGATCCAATTCATGAGTAGAACGTTTTATAATCATCCCAAGTTTGTGGACATACTGGGAAGCAAGGCTATTGACTTTTGCATTTGAACCACAATATCGTTGAATCCCCTCAATATGTTTCTCTAGCACATTCTCTTCAGGAATTCCAAGATAGATCATAGACATAGTTTGCTGTTGAATTTCATTACAAATGTATGGAATTTTCTTGGCTCCTGGACCAATGGCATCTCTATCAAGTGGTCCATGACAAACAAAACCAGATTTGTTTATATGACGTCGTTCGTGGTATATAATAAGTGCAAGTGACGGACGAGCATAAAGCCGCTTCACTACAAAGTTGCATGTGCAGCCTCGCATGGATTGAGGTCTAGCAGCCCGATTTCTGGTATTAAGTCGGTATCTTCTGCTAGGTAATATACCACCACCTTCCCCATAATTCTCAGGACCAAAAGAACACCAGTACCTTAACATTGAAAAAGAAAAAGAAAAGTTTACAATTTTCGAACTTTTGAAAATGGTTGACACAACAAGAAGGCATAAAATAAATCAGAAAAAAAAAAAAAAAAAGTGGAATCGAGCACATTTTTTCCCAGGTGGCCTGTTATCGAGATAACTTATCCAGTTTTTTAGAACAGAAATTACACGGTTTAGTTTTTAGGCTGATTAAACTCTCTCCACACCAAGGTTCACTTTTTTGTTTTTTTGTTTTTGTTTTTTTTTTTTTTTTAATCTTCAATTAACCTTTAATCACATGGCTGTTGTCAAAATTCCCTCTTAGAACTGACCCAAAAAATAAAATTTAGCCAGTAACCTTCAAAAGCCCTATATTATTCCAATGACACATGACATAATAAATATGATAACCTCAAATATAAAAAAGATAAAAATGAAAAAAAAAAATGAACAGCAAGGAAAGAGATGAAGTTTGCAAAATCACACTAATATGTAAGAACTCACAATCTATATTCCAAATATTCATCGTCCTTGTATTCCTTCAAGCTGCCAATAGACCGTTTCCTACCCCTCTCTATATGAAAGCGCGTTGGGCATTCCACATTAGAGCATTCTCCAATTATAAATTCATCAACTCGTTCATAAGGAATGAGGGCTACATCATCATGGTGGTCAGAAGTGCCAAACTTGGTCCAAGTCAAATCAGCAGAAGAGAACTCCTCCTCTGATGGGTCTTGAACTGGAATATCAAGTATGGATTTGACAATATCCATCGGCTGCTGATCTTAACTTTCTGACACATAAATTATTGAACCAACTAAAGATTTATCAACAAATCTGCAAAAAAAAAAAAAAAAAAAAAAAAAAGAGAACAAAGATCAAGATAAGTCAAACAACATTAAGATTAAGACGAAAATAAAAAATAAAATAAAAGCTGTCGATTGCTAAAACCTACGGGTTGAAAGTTTGTAATCCTTTCATCCTATCCGCCATATTCTCCTCAATCTCCACCGTGAAAATTTTCTTTTTCCCAAATGATTAAGCCTTACAAAAACTATAGCAATTTTTGTTTGCTGAAAAGTAAAACCTAACTCCTATGGGCTAAAAGTTTACTCCTTTCTCCACCACAAGAAAATAGTTGGTTTCCTCAACCCAGGCGATATACCATTAACCTTGAATATGTGACAAAGAAGAATTTAGTTTTAAGGGACAGAGACAAAAATTTGAGGACCGAAATTGCAACAAGATAAACAGAAGTGAGAGATATTGGCAGATATTGATTAAACTATGAACAAGGCAAACAATAACCAAGATAGGATTATACTCACGCAACTTTGATGATGTTAGGGTGTTCAAGAAGCGTCAGGTGGCTAGCTCCCTTTATCTTCAAATTTGGTTCACAAAAACTAACATAAGCATAAAAAGGTTCATTTTAAAGTATCCTAGAAATTCACAGTTTAAATAAAGATAAAAAGAGTAATTAAGGAAACTATCGCAAAACACAATTTACACCAACCTAAATATGAAAGAGAGACAAGCACCAGACTTCAATTTCAAAAGCATAGTAAAATGAACACCCAGATTATAGCAAAAACAGAGAACAACACAAAAATCAACTTGGAACCCAGTTTCCTATTTCACAGTAAGAAGCTAAGCCTGGCACATAATCAAAGATAGAGAAGAGTCTCACTTTGGGTTTGATTTTGAAGCGGCTAAACGCAAAAGAAGACCAATTTTACATTGAATTCGGATTAAACAAAGAAAACCCAATCAATCATTCTTCGCCACAGAGTAAAAGAACAAACGAAATGCAATGAAACAATTCCATTTGTTATCTTATCCAAGTGAATTGAAACGGAAAAGAAAATTAGCGTAAAATGAAGTACGCAGATATAAGAAATGAAAAACAAAACCTTGGTTTTGTTTGTATTACCATTCTAGAGTGTCCCGGCAACCGAAGATGAGAGCGAGAGAGGGTTTTAGGAGGAGAAGGAGAAGGGTTTGGGGGCGTTGGGGCAATTACGCATATACATGGCGTGCAACTATTTGGCAATAAAAAAGAAGATAAAAGCCCGGGGTTATTTAGGGCACCAAACGCGCCCTTAGAAAATTATTTCTTTTTATTTTTAGACTTTTCTTTTTTTTTTTCCTTTTTTTTTTTTGTGTTTTTGTGTTTTCAATGGCTCAAATTTTTTCCAAACCCAAAATTATATGGCTCTTTACATATCGCCACTGAACTTATTTATGCCATTTAAAAAATAATTGTAAAAAATATCACACCATATCATCATATTATATTAAAAAAATACCAAATATACCCTTAAATACGGAAAGAATCACAAAAAATGCTCAAAAATTCTAAAAATGCACAAAATCATATATCATAAACCCCCCGAGATCCTCCCTTGAAGTCATCTTCTCGTACAAATGGGTGAGCAGAGACTAGATCTGTGAGTCACGGAGAGAGTAACTCATTACCAAAGACATGGGGGAGCAAGCACCAGAGTCACGTGGGGTCGCCAAAGTCACATGGGTAGTAGTTTCGTCATCGAAGTCGTCTCTAGAGCTGGGGCACTCTTGAGTAGAAAGTGAGTCACGAAGGGTGCATCTCTTTGTTGGAGATGCTTGGGGATCAAGCACCGGAGTCTCACAAGTCGCCATAGTTGTTATCGGAGTCACTTGGGGTCTCCAGAGTCACGTGAATAGTAGCTTTGTTGGCAGAGTTGTAGCCAGAGCTAGCGTTGGAAAAATAGTACACAGCGAAAATTTAAAATTTTTATATCAAAGTATTTTACACAAGTTGACATGCTATATGCATAAACTAACTAAATCTTACTAACCTTTGTGTGCTGAAAAGCTCTTGTAATCAATAAAGAGAAGTAACGTTCTAAAGGACCTCAATCAACTGGCATTCTTTGCTATTTTCTATCCATGATCGGAGTGAGTGTGGGTTCACGTTGTTTAGCTTTTTCCAACAGGTGGTTCTCCTTCCAACCAATTAAGAAATACCCAAAGCTATAATTCATGATTTGTGAATGATAGCTCTCCAGGGAGTTTCAAAGTCTTACTGACAAAGTCTCACTCTAGATTTCTTAACTGATCTAAATAATAATGAGACTCAGTCCCCTTTATATAGAGGTTAGGCTTAGGAGTCAGTCCTTATCAAATAAAGCCTCAAAATTCGAATTAGAATCAATATCTGATAAAATCCACGTGAAAATACATTATCTATTTATCGCTGGTCGGTAGGCCAAACTGTTGAACCTCTGATAAAAGACCCCTGTGAATTTTTATTTCCTACCCGAGATTCTTGGGATAGAGCCTCAGTTTTAATTCAAATATAGAGAAGTTACCTAATTAAAACAGTCATATCTAGATAATCTCTAGGCAAATAAATATTCCTGATAATTCAACAAGTTTATCTTGAATTAATTTATTTAAAATTAATCCAACCGATAAACAGATATGAATTATCTGTTTCTGATAATTTAACAAGTTTATCTTGAATTAATTTTCACAAAATTAATTCAACCGATAAACAAACATGAATTTTTTGATCCTATAGAATTTTCAGCTAATCTGATAATATGACAAAAGTAACCAATTATTGGAAAAGCATATCATTACAGGATTTTTATGAGCTAGCAAAAGGAACCTGATGGACCTATATAGTTCAAGCTCCCGATAATTATGAAACCCAATATCCCAGATGTATATTTTATAATTATCAACTCCAACGCTACTTCGCTAAAAGCTTGTAGTTGCACTCTCGAACTATATAGAATTATGAATCCCGTATAGTTAAGTCTCCATGACATATCATAATGTATCGTATCCCCATAGGATTATTCATAATCAGCTTAAGGACAAGTTCTGTCTTACCCTTCTGAATATTTTTATCTTACATTCTATTATCTCACCATTGGAAAACTTACCATCCAAAGATAATATACCATTCGGTTACACCTATGTATCCAAATGGTTGAGCGCTCTAGTTTTGCAATTACAAGATAACGCATATAAGAGGATATCAACTACTCCTAAAGAGGAGCTATATATTCCATATCTATGAATAACAGGTCTACACTATCAAGACTCATGCCTCCAACGCATTGGCATGCGTACCACTATTAAAATGTGGATGTCACCCTTTAGTACATCAAAATACACAAGTCAAGACAACGGGCCTACTATTCATCTCAGGATTAAGATACAATATATATGATTGTCTAGAGTGAAATGATTTGCTAAGAGAGAATTATTAATCCAAATCAATTTACTTTATGTCCAAATCCAACATATCGTCACCATTGATAATGTGTCAATGTTTCTATTCGCAGAGTCCACCTCCGATGGTCAAGACAAACCATCTTCCGTTAGAGATATAGACAACATAACAATCTTTGCATAAATAAAGTGCCTAACTTTATTTCCTCGATTGCAGATCTTATGATTTAGACTGTCACCTTAATAATCGTGTCTTCCACATAATCTGTCCATCATATGCCTAATTCTTAAAGGGTTAGAACGATAGTCTCAGACTTTTGTTTGCTTAACATACATTCAACAAATATAAACGTAAAGAGGACAAGATTTGGTATATAAATAATAAATAAATTCTTTATTGATAAAAATTTCTCCAAAAACATATTACATTTTTACTTCTTAGGGCATACACATCTAACAATCTCCCACTTGCACTAAGTAAGTAAATATGACAAATCTCGTAGCCCTATAGCCTCCACATCCCTCTCGAAAACTCTTGTAGTTAGTATCTTCGTGAATGGATCAGCTAAATTGTCCTCAGATGTGATTTTGCAACCAGCAACATGCCCGCCCTCTACGAAGTCATTTATTACATGATACTTCCGATCAATATACTTACTCTTCTTGTGAAATCTTGGTTCCTTAGCATTAGCTACCGCCGCACTGTTATTACAGTATAGTGATACCGCCTTATGCATACAGGAACTACCTCAAGATCCCTAAGGAACTTGCAAAGCCATACTGCTTCTTTCAAAGCATCACTAGTTGCCACATACTCGGCCTCCATCATTGAATCCGAAGTGCAATCTTGCTTCACACTTCTCCAACTGATGGCACCGTCTCTAAGAGTAAACACAAAACCCGAAGTCGATCTCCTAGAATTTAGACAAGATTAAAAATTCGAATCAGTATATCCTAGAAGAGTTAAATCCTCACCCGAATACACAAGCATATACCCTCAAGTCCTTCTCAGGTACTTGAAAATATGCTTGAGCGCAACCCAATGGTTCGGTCTCAGATCCGCCTGAAATCGACTTACAATCCCGACTGTATAAGAAATATCTAGTTGTGTGCAAAGCATGGCATATATAAGATACCCACTGTCGAAGCATAAGGCACCTTCTTCATGTATTCTCTTTCTTCCTCAGACTTTGGAGAGTCTTTCTTAAAAAGAGTAATTTCAAACCTGAATGGTTGCCCACCTTTCTTAGAATCCTGCCTTGCAAACCTCCTGAGAATCATATTTATATAGCCAGCCTGAGACAAAGCTATCATTTTGTTCTTCCTATCCTGAAAGATCTAGATATCGAGAACAAAATTAGCTTCATCCAAGTCCTTCATGTCAAACTGCTTAGTCAACCATAATTTGATCGATAACAATGCCCCAACATCATTGCCAATTAGCAAAATATTATCTACATAGAGCAGTAGAAAAACTACCTTCCCATCCTTAATGTGTTTGTAAACACATGGTTTATCCACATTTTGTGATAACCCATAAGTCTTGATTACTTGATCAAATCTTATGTTCCAAGAACGGGAAGCCTGCTTAAGTCTATAATTTGACTTTAGCAGCCTAGTTGTTTCATATAAATGGACTCATCAAGATAGCCATTTAGAAATGCCGTTTTGACATCCATCTGTCAAATCTTGTAGTCGAGTGCGACAGCTATGGATATGAGAATTTGGATGGACCTAAGGATGGCTACAGGCGAAAATGTTTCCTCATAATCGATTCCTTCCTTTTGTGTGTATCCCTTAGCTACCAGTCTAGCCTTAAAGGTTTTGACTTTTCCATTCACTCCTCTCTTCCTCTTGAAGATCCAATTACACCCTATGGGTTTTACCCTTTCGGGAAGATCCACAAGCTCCTAGACCCGATTAGTCTCTATAGACTTTCATTTTTGTGTTCATGGCCTTTGTCCAGAGTTTCAAACCAACATCCTTTATAGCCTCTACGTAAGTATAAGGATCCCTGTCATGTTCATCCGGTTCAGCCAAGAAGGCCTCACCATTGAACATATACCTCTTAGGTTGACGCCTAATCCTCCCACTACGCTAAAGCCCCTTAGGTTGTTGTTCGGGTTTGTTTGGTTTTTCTACACCGATTGGAGTGGTTTCTACCAAAACCCCTGGAATGATTGGATCACTCCTTAACTCCTCAAGCACCACTTTGCTTCGAGGTTTAAAGTCGTCCATTAACTCTCCTCAAGAAAAGTTGCATGAGTTGAAACCATGACTTTATTTTCCTTTAGGTTATAGAAATAACCCCTTTTAGTCCCTTTTGGATATCCTACAAACATGCAAACTTTCGAATGCGCCTCCAACTTATTCGCATCCCTAAATAGGACATGTGCTAGACATCTCTATATGCGAATATGGTTTAAGGATGTCTTCCTGGCCATCCACAACTCATGAGGAGTTTTAAGAACCGATTTTGAAAACACATTATTCAAAGATAACATGCGGTTTGTAGTGCATATCCCTAAAAAGACAATGGCAATGATGAATAACTCATCATGGACTTAACCATATCCAATAAAGTCCTATTTCTTCTCTCCGCTATGCCATTCTATTGCAGAGTGCTCGGTGTGGTCAAACGAGATAAAATCCAATTCTTTAATAAGTGTCCTAAGAACTCATCAAAAAGGTATTCACCACCTCGATCGGATCGAAGTGCCTTTATGGGTCTACCCAATTACTTTTCCACTTCAATCCGTAGCTCCCTGAACTTGTCATAAGTTTCGTTTTTATGGTGCATTAGGTACACATACCCATACTTTGAGTAATCGTCAATAAAAGTGACAAATTACTCATACCTTCCTCATGCCCAAATGTTCCTCGGTCTGCAAACATCATTATGCATAAGTTCTAGAACCCCTTCGGCCCTATTGCCTTTAGACCTAAATGGTCTTTTGGTCATTTTACCCTCCAAACAAGATTCATATTGTGGTATAGATTTCACCTTTAAATGACTTAAAGGTCCATCTTTACCAACCTTTGAATCCTATTTAGGTTAATATGACCAAGTCGCAAATGCCAAAGATAAGTCTTATTAGAGTGAGAAGTTTTAAGTCTTTTAGAGTTATTATCATTTATCTGAGCATTAAGTAGTAAGTCCATCCTAGGTTTGATAAAATATAGATTATTTTACATCCGTCCAGAACAAATAAAAGATTTTTTTTTACGAATCACCACTTTATTATTAAAAGAAACGAAACAGAGTCTTTAAATAAACAAGCTGTAAAAATTAAATTCCCCTTAAATTTAGGAATATAAAAACAATATCGTAAAATGAAATTCTTATAATTATCAAAATAAAGATGGACGTCTCCCACTGCTTCAGATAAGACCAAGGATCCATCGCACATCCGAAGCGTGAAGTCTTCATGAAGCAGACTTCTCGTTTCTTCGAATCCCTATAGAGAAACACAAACATGATTAGTTGCTCCTGAATCTATGACCCAAATGTCACTAGATTCCTCAAATAAACAAGTTTCTAATTACAAAAGATCACACCTACCTCCTCGAGAAAGGAAGTCCTTTCAATTCTTCTTGATGTGCCTGACCTTCCCATAGAAGAAGCACTTAAGCTTCTTCGAATTCTTCTTCTTCTTCTTCTTGTTCTTGCCATTTGCAGGAATAGAAGATTTCTTGTTCTTGGCTCGTTGTTCCTTTCTATTCCCAAGGTTGGGATTGTAACCAAAAGTAGCCGCCAAATTGGCCTCGCCACCAGCAGAAGACTCCTTGATCAGCAATTCGAACTCCTGTAACTGTTTCATTAACTCTGTTTAGGTCATATCCTATCTATTGCTCAAATTAAAAGTTGCTCTAAATGGAATAAATTCCTTAGACAGAGTCTCAAAGACCATAGTCATCTGAGTTTCAACATTGATGTCAGCTCCATTGGTCTGAGCCTCAGCGAGGTAACCCATGACCAACATCATATGTTCCTTTATAGATGTTCCCGGTCTCTGTATACAGTTAAGAAGTTTCCAAAGTGTCCCTTGCCACTTTGTTAAGGCCTGGCCTCCAAACATGTCTTCTAGATTATCCAAGATTTGCCTAGAAGTTTCATAATCCTCATGTTGAGCCTACAACACGTTGTTCATGCTGGCCATAATATAGCAGCAGGCCTGATTATTAGCATCTTTCCAATGATCATATGCTTGGATTTGATCGCTAGTGGAATCTCTTGTAGGCTTGGGAGGACAAGGTGTCGTCAGCACAAATTTTAGTTTCTCAAAGGACAGGATGATGTTTAGGTTCCGTTTTCAATCATTATAATTCTCTTCGATTAGTTGGTTTTTGTCAAGTATTGAAGATAAAGCGTTTTTAGATATTGTTAATCTACAATAAAGAATCATATACCAACCATAAGCAAACATATCACAATAATTTAGTAAGATAACACAATCATGTAAAACATACAAATGTGTTTATGTGTCAAAGCCTTGAAAATATCACAACCTTACAACGATAATTCCCAATCAGAATTCAACAAGCTCCTAGGGGAGTCTTGCTAAATTCAATTAGGAACACAGATCTCCTCCTAATTAATATATGCCATCCAAGACCCGTATGATCCTTCATATATTAATAATCATTTCTTTCCCTATTAATTTTATTAACAGAGCTCCTTAAGGAGGTTAATAATAAAATTAATATGACTGTATAACCATCATTTCAATATTTTATCCATGATTTATAATCACCACCTAGGGGTGCGTAGTTGTAAATCATGCTAAAATACCTTATCTTATCGGAGATCTAACCCGGTACATGATGAAGTCCCTTCCTAGGGGTCAGAATTACTATGTGCTACCTATGGACCAATGATGGAGGCCGTAGGTCCTCTCTTTGACAACTTTCTCCCACTCATTCTTTTGAAATCAAGGTTTTATTTTATAAACATGCATGAACAATTTTTTAATGAGCGGCACTCCCTATTCTATATGACATGTTATCAATATACATGGCAAATCATATTATAATGCAGAAAAGCAAAGCAATCATGCAAAGCCACAAGCACAATAATAATAAATAACCATAATATTATATTTCCACCCTAGAGAAAAGAAAATAAAAATTACAAGGGAATAATTGAAACACATTATTGATTCTTCATCCTTGAATCTTCAAGATGTATCCTTCTTCATGTAACTTCTATCTTCCAGTCTTCAATTTCGCATAGATCAAAAACTCTATATTTTTGGTCATATCCAAATTTAATGTTTCTCAAAATTGTCCTAAAAATCAAATCAAAACTACATCAAAAACTGCACATTTTTTGGAAAAATTTTCAACTCTCTATTGGCATGCCGATCTGTGTAATCGGCCTGTCGAACCTTACAAATTGGCCTGCTGGTCATCATAGATTGGCCTGCCGAATTGAAAAGTTTGGCTTGCCGCTAGAGCTACTAGATTTCTGCCCCACTGATGGCCTGTCGAACTCAAAGTCTGGCCTGCCGAACTGGAGGGTTTAGCATGCCATCGAGTAGAAGTAGAAAATACAATTTTTAATGTAATTTATCAATTTTATTTCTAACAATTCAAAAACATAAATTTAGAGACTTAGAAAATATTTAGGAACGCCATTATCCATCTTCTAGATCCGCCTTCTAAATTCGTCTTTTTCAAATGATTATTTTATTACAAAATTTTGACAAATTTAAAATTAAATAATAATTTCTAGACGGAGATGATAGTCCGCCATTTAATTACATGAAAAACTAAATACATGTTCTAACTTCTAAAGAACCATAACCTGCATGAATTAAGTAATTAATTAATAATATAATCAACCATAATTAATTAATAAACATCCACTATATAATCCATGATAACATAGAAATATATAAAAACCCTAGAGTACCAACTCTCTATAAAATTTAATTCAAGCATCGGAGAGATCAAGATCACATGATTTATACGCATAGCATGATCACAAATTTGTAAATTTATGTAAAAAACCATGGCTTTGATACCAATTGTTGGAAACATAATATGCAGCAGAATTTTAAAATTTTTATATCAAAGTATTTTTCAAAACACAAGTTTGACATGCTATATGCATAAACTAACTAGATCTTACTAACATTTGTGTGCCAAAAAGCTCTTGTAATCAATGAAGAGAAGTACTACTCTAGAAGGACCTCAACCAACTGGCTTTCTTTGCTATTCTCTATCCATGATCGCAGTGTGTGTGGGCTCACGTTGTTCAGCTTTTCCACCAAGTGGCTTTCCTTCCAACCAATTGAGAAATACCCAAAGATATAATTCATGATTTGTGAATGATAGCTCTTCGGGGAGTTTCAGAGTCTCACTTTGGATTTCTCAACTGATCTAAATAATAATGAGACTCATTCGCCTTTATATAGAGGTTGGGCCCAAGAGTTAGTCCTTATCAGATAAAGCCTCAAAAATTTAAATCAGAATCAATATTTGATAAAATCTACGTGAAAATATGTGATCTATTTATCGTTCGATCAGCAGGCCAAACTGGTAGATCAGCTTACCGAATCTCTGATAAAAAATCCTTGTGAATATTTATTTCTTACTCGAGATTCTTAGGATAGAGCCTCAGTTTTAATTCAAATAATCTAATAGAGAAATTATTTCATTAAAACAGTCATATCTAGATACTCTCTAGGCAAGTAAATATTCCTGATAATTCAACAAGTTTATCTTGAACTAATATTCATAAAATTAATTCAACCGATAAATAGACATGAATTATTTGATCCTATAAAATTTTCAACCAATCTGATAATATGACACAAGTAACCAATTATTAGAAAGCACACCGTATCGTTATATGATTTTTATGAGTTAGCAAAAGGGACCAGACAGACCTATATAGTTTAAGCTCCTGATAATTATGAAACCCAATATCTAGATATACATTTTATAAATATCAACTCCAACGTTACTCCACTAAAAGCTTGAAACTACATTCTCGAACTATATAGAATTACGAAGCCCTTAGAGCTAAGTCTCCATGACATATCATAATGTATAGTATCCCCATTAGATTATCCATAATCAGCTTAAGGACAAGTTATGTCTTACCCTCTTGATTATTTTTATCTTATGTTCCATTATCTCACCATCGGAAAACTTACCATCCAAAGACAGTATACCATTCGGTTACACCTATGTATCGAAATGGTTGAGTGCTCTAGTTTTCTAATTACAAGATAACGTATATAAGAGAATATCAACTACTCCTAAAGAGGAGCTATGGATTCCATATCTGTGAATAATAGGTCTACGCTATCAAGAGTCATGTCTCCAACGTACCGACATGCCTACCACTATTAAAATGTGGATGTCACCCTTTGATACATCAAAATACACAAGTCAAGACAACGGACCCACTATTCATCTCAAGATTAAGATACAATAATACATAGGATTATCTAAAGTAAATCGATTTATTGAGAGAGAATTATTAATCCAAATCAATTCACTTTATGTCATGATCCAACATAACGTCACCATTGACAATGTGCCAATGTTTCTATTCACAAAGTCCACCTCTGATGATCAAGGCAAACCATCTCCCGATAGGGATATAGACAACATAACAATCTTTGCATGAATAAAGCGCCCAAATTTATTCCCTCTATTGCGGATCTTATTATTTAGGCTGTCACCTTAAGAATCATGTCTCATGCATAATCTGTCCATCATATGCCTAATTCTTAAAGGGTTAGAATGACAGTCTTAGACTTTTGTTTGCTTAACATACATTCAACAAATATAAACATAAAGAGGACAATATTTGGTATATAAATAATAAATAAATTCTTTATTGATAAAAATGTCTCTAAAAATATATTACATTTTTACTCCTTAGGGCATATACGTCTAACAGCTAGGGCATTCTTGAGCAAAAGCAGAGGGAAAGTTAAAAGACTTTGGCTGCAATGGAGGTGCATTTCATCAAAAGGGAAGAAAAAGAGAGAGATGAGGGTAATATAGTCTTTACAAGAGTTTTTTCCTTTTCCATGTGGCAGATTTTGTAGTAATAGTCTTACTTATGGCATATGTCAATTTGGTTGAAAATTTTGTGGCAGTTATCATAAACTCAAAATTATAGAGACGCATTTGTTGTATCGCCTAAAATGATTCATTAAACATGGATGTTTATAATATAGAAAGGTTGTCATATCTACAAGGACGTGGGAATTTGAAAGATATTTTTAGTTTAAAATAGCAAAGGACTTTTCACAACAAAACTTAAAAGAAAACAAATATTTTTGAGAATTTTAAAATAAGATTTTAAAACATAAAATTAAAATGGTAAAGTTTTGAGAATCCCTTATATGTTTCATAACTAATATGGAATTTTAACTCTAAATAATTTTCTAAAGCATTTGATTTATTATGCCTTCTCCCATTAATTGCAAGCACAATTACTATTTTTATAAGTCAACCTAAAGTGACAATATAGCAAGCTATAATGCAGTAAAAGTTTTCTTATAAAAAATAGCACAATAATGATCTCTCACTAATGATCTGGTGCATTAACTATGAAAATGAGGAAATTGATCATGTTGCGTGGACCTTAAACTTTGGTTGGAGCATGACGGAATGTTTGTTCTTCTATTATGTCTAAGGCTGCATGTTGCCTTGTTGTGTTCATGTCCCTTGCATATAGCATATTTCCTTGTTTTGCTTATGCTGGTGGAAACATTTGTTGAATGTTATGGCCTATTTGCAGTTCCTTTATTTCTCACCACTACTAGATCTGGCAGTGTTACTGGGGTAGATTCATGGCCAGATTGTCCTTGCTGCATGGAAGGTAATGGTAGTTGTGCGGCTGTGAATAGTTGTTCAAACTTATTAGTCAAGTTCGCCAGCTCTGTTTTTGCTATGTTGTACAAATTCTTGGGCTTTGTTGCGTAGTAAGCTATCTTATAGAAGTATGATGCCAAGGAAATGTACCTTGTTTTTAAACCTTTTCAGTTAGGTATTTAATAGGTGATTAATGGTGTAACAAATACCAAGACAAAGTGCTAGAATAGGATTATAAAAAAGACCTTTTCAATATTAGGGACCAAATCGTGATCGAGGGTAGAGCTTCTTGCTATGGTGTAATGTCTATTTGTTTTATGCATCATCATAACCTTTTTATTTTATATCCTACTTAAGAGGGGAAAAATCAAGATCAAATTGTCACCTTTATCTTAATACACATGCATAGAGGTTTTGTTAAATATATTATCAAATAGAAAACTTTTTAAAAACCAATCCGATTAGAGAACCTAAATTTATTCCATATTTAGAATAACACTATTTATAAATACATCAAACCTTTAAAACTGGATTGCAATTAGAAGCACACAAATCGAAACACACGACTCAAATCAAAACATTACAAGTCAACAAAATTTGAATGCGCTGTCACTACAATTATAATTAACATAATTTTGAGATAGAAAACATAATAACAAATTAAAATTAATATATTTTAATGGAATAAATTTTTGCATTAATTCTGATAGAACCTCATCTTATTAAATGGTTTAAGAATACACTATGTTATTCTCTATCGACAATAAATCAAGCATCACCAAGTATTTACTATACCAGTTCATGTCTATAATGCAACAGAAACTCAACTTAACAAACAAGAATGGTTTCAATATTATTACCATTAATTATGTAATACAATTAAATTATATAAATAAAGCATGACTAAATTTATGCAAGAATTAGGCAGCATAACAACATTAATAGCAATGACTAAAAGCATAGAAAATATAATTTATTTCATAAAAAAATATAAGCATTACAACACAAAATATAGAGGTAAAAATCATACTAGAGTACTATATATACAAGATCATCTCTCTACCTCACCAGGCTTTCTACACTAATTTAGGTATTATTATTATTTTTAGTGGGGTCAGAGGAATACCCTAACAACATCTTCTCCCAATAGGGGAGACTACTGAGCTAAAAAGCTTAGCAGAAGAAAACAAGTAGGGAGGGGGTCTAAGGTGCCGTAGGGGGTGTGGGGTTTATATAGAGAGGATTTTGTTTACTATTTTCTTTTTTTATTATTATTTATTATTTTGTTATTTTATTTTTTTATCTAATTAATTAATTTTATTTATTTATTATTTTAGTCACATCCAACACGGTTGCAATTTGAAAAGAAGGGTATTATATTGTTTTTCCTTCTCCCGTGCCGATTTGATCTCAAGAGAGTGTAAGTTTTCATTTGGAATCTAGTGTAGCGCGGAGCACAAGAGATGGTGTGAGGCATGATCAGGAGCGTCCACGGCACGAGCCTATACTGAATAAGCAGTTGAGATCAAGTCTTTGCAAAGAGAAGTAAACACGAGTCTTTAGACTGTTGGATCGATCAAGGTACTCTGATCAGATGGCAACTGAGACGTGCACATGTGAGAGCTGTAGCACTGGATTCAAGACTGAATCTGAGATGATAGAGGACAGTTGGCAACACACGAACGGTTTGGATTGATTTGGCCACTTGATCGCACAGTCAAGGGCTTACCGCATGTCATTTCTTTTTAAATTTTGAATTTCTTTTGATTTCATGTGCATTTAAGGTCCTTTGTGCCTCTTTTTGCCCATTTTGATTTGTTGTTCTTTCAGATTTTAAATAGAAAATTAGCAAATACACTAAAATTAATTATTTTATAAACAAAATATTTACCATAATTTTAAAAATATTTATTTTACAATAAAACATACATCACAGACTAAAATTAAATAAAAACTTATAAAATGAACAAACTTTAATAGATATTTTATTTAAGACTCAAAAATATTTTTAGAAATTATAAAAATATTAAAACAAATATTTACAAACTAAAAGCTTATTTACAAACATTTTAAGACTTCAAAATAAAATCATACAAATTTATTTTTGCGATTTTTATTATTTACAAACTAAACGACTATAAAACATATAGAAATGATTCTATAAATTATTAAACATATTATCAAATATAAAAACACACTAAAAAGATATTTTTAAACACATTTACACACTAAGACATAAAAATATTTATTTACATGACAAATGCTATTAATTATAGGATTTAATGAAAAATAAAAGCATAAATAAATAATTTTATCCTTTAAAATGTATAATTTTACAGTCTCATCAGCATCCTTAGCTAAAATAAATTCATCAATGCACTTTTTTATTTTTTTTAAATTAGAATATACACAATCCATTGGACTCTCCTCATAATCACAGAAAAAGATCAAGGATTGGAACACTTCTCTCTCTTCTAATCCTCTACTGGGTTTTTCTTTTGCTTGCTTGGTGCGCTACCTCAGGTCTAGAGTCAGAGTTTGGCATCATCCTCGGGTGGCTCCTTAGACTTCCAGTCCTCTCGGAGGATTTCCTAAGGGCATAATCTTGAAGGCTTTTGCATTAGGTTAATATCTCGATTGTTGGGGGGAGTTTCGGTAGCTGCGTTGGTGGGGTGGCTAGGATTTCAAGTTTTGGTTAAAGAGGGCATTGGTTTGTGATGGATGAAACCAGGGGAAAGTGTTAGAAAATAAGTACACAACAGATTTAAAAAAATTATAAATAAACTCTTTTACACAAATGAGTTAGACATGTTATATATGATAACTTAATAAAAGATCTTTTGTACCTTGTATAATTAGAACCGTATTTCTGACAAGAAAATGTTGGATAGAACTGCTACTGAGTATGTCAATTGGAAGAGCCTCAACTAACTGATTTTTTTGCTATTCTTTTTTCTACGACTGGAATATGAGTGGGCACATGTTGATCGATTCTTTCTGGGTAACTACTCTCCACAACCACAAGAGAACAATAAGAATTATTATTCCAGATGTTGAACAACAATTTTTAGAGGAACATAATTTCTCACTTTAAAATCTCTCTCTAAATCTCTCTAATGACTTCACTAATAATGTAAACCCATAGGAAAATCCTTCCTATTTATAGTGGTTGGATGGGAACTCATTCTTATCAAATTAGGCTTCAAAAATTCAAATTAGAATCAAATATCGTCACAGAAACGCATGAGCCATAGATTGCTGACTTGTGTATGGTGGTTGACCGTGTAGTCATGGTTGATCTGTGCCATGCGTTTTTCCAACTATTGAGAGTTATCCGATAGACTCGATTTAAAAGCGATTGGAAATTACCACTTTATATGACCCCAGTATCTCTTGTAGAGCTTAGTTTTAATTCAAATAACCCAATAGAAATATTATCTAATTAAAACAGTCTTATACATATAGATAATCCCATATTCAAATAAAATATATTTCAAATAATTCAACATGTTTATCTTGAATTAATTCATAAAATTAATTCAACCAATAAACTAAACATGAATTATTAAATCTAATTAATTGAATTTAAGCCAATCTTAAGAATTAACATAAGTTACTAATATGTCAGAAAATCACACCATATTATTATGTGAGCTAGCAAAGGGGACCAGATGGACATATATAGATCAAGCTCCTATGATTATAAAATAACATATCCCCGACATATATATTTTATACTAATAAACTCTAAAACTATTCTACTAAAAGCTTAGAGCTGTACTCTCGAACTATATATAAATTACGAAACTTCAATAAGTTAAACATCTATGAAATATCATAATATGTAACATCTTATAGGATAATCATAATCAACTCAAGGATAAATTCTGTTTTACCTTCACGATTATATTTATCTTATGTTCTACTGTCTCACCATTGGAATACTTACTATTTATAACCAATACAAATAGTATACTATTTAGTTATACATATGCATCTAAATGGTTGAGCATTTTAGGTTCCAATTAGAAGATAATGCCTACAAGAGAATATCATTAACTCTACAAAAGAGCTGTGGCTTCTATATTTATTAATAATGAGTCTACTTCAATCAAGAGTCATACCTTCAACATTCTGACATGCTTACCTTCATATAATTTAGAATGTCGCCCTTTGGTACATCAAAAAACATAAGTCAAGAATACAACTCATTAGTTCATTTCAGGATTAAGATGTAACCCATATAATTATCTAAAAGTAAATTGATTTATACAAATGGAATTATAAATCAAATCAATTCATCTGTAGTTTCGATCCAATAAATTTCATCAATAACAATATACCAATATCTCTACTCGTAGAGTCCCACTCCAATGACCAAGATAAGTCATCTCCCATTAGGGATGCAGACAACATAACAATCTTAACATCAATAAAGCACTCAACTTTATTCGCTCGTTTACGGACCTTTATATTTAAATCATTACCTTTAATATCTTTTCATAATCTATTCATCATATAAATGATTTTAATGGTTCAAATTGATAGTCTTAAACTTTTATTTGTTTATTATACATTTAATATAAATAAACATAACAAAGGGCATATTTGATATATAAAATAAATACTAAACTCTTTATTGATTAAATGACTTAAAAACGATTACATCATTTAATACTTAGGGCATCTATTAGTGAATTGAATATTTTTAGAGAAAATATGACACGGGTATGACAATAAGGGTTTAGGAGAAATAAAAAGGTAAAAAAACAAATAAAAAAATTTAAAAGGAATCAAAAAAGATTTGAATAGATGACACAATTTAATTTGTATTTCAAGTATGCCCTTTTTTATTTTTTTTTTAGTTTCAAAACTGCTTTTATTATTATTTTATCTTTTTAAACCCTTATACAATATTATTGTGTTAGATTTTGTCTAAAAATAGATAGATTTTTGGTTAAGGAGTCCAAAAGTGTATTTCATTAATAAAAGTGCAATTTTGGCTTTAGTTCTTCACTTCAAATATTATGGTAGATAAATGAAGCAAAGAAAGAAAAAAAGGACAATTAAACACCGAAAACAAAAGAAAGAGAACAAAAGGTAAAATACCATAAAAGAAAGGAAAAAAAAAGGAGAAAAAGTGAAGTATTAATGTAAGTGACAATGATAGATAAATAGAGTTTATAGGAAAAAAGAAAAAAAAAAGTAAATGAAGGCCATGATAGAAATGCTAAGAAAGTAAAATAAAGGAAAAAATGTAAAGTTTCAAAAAAGAAAGAAAGAAAGAAAGAAAAAAGTACTAATAAAATTAAAAAAGAAAACAAAAACATTGTTTGTAAGATGTAATGGTAGATATATAGAGCTCTTTGAAAAAAAATAATAAAGCATCAAAATCATGGAGTTAAAAAGAAAGAAATATTCAATTTTCTACTAAGGTAGATGAATAGAAAAACACAAGTTTGACATGCTATATACATAAATTAATTAGATCTTACTAACCTGCATATGTTGAAGAGCTCCTACAATTTGTGTAGAGAAGAATGTTTTAGAAGAGTCTCAACCAACTAGTCTTATTTACAATTCTTTATCCACGATCGGCGTGTGTGTGGGCACAAGTCGTATAGCTCTTTCACCGTTGACCCTCCTTCCAACCAATTGAGAAGACCTAGAGTAAAGGTTCGAGATTGTAAACAAAAGTTCTCAAGGAGTTTTAGAGTATCTAACACTATAGTATGCACTCTTAACTTCTCAATTGATTTGAATAACTAAGAAAACTCACTCCTTATTTATAGAGGTCGTACCCAAGGTTGGTCATTATCAGATAACTCCTCAAAAATTTGAATCTGGATCAACTTATAAGAAAATCGTGTGATTAAATTATTGTTATATCAGCATATCGAACTAACAGAACGGCCTGCCGAACTTGCTCTATCAGCAGGCCGAACTAACCAATTGACTTGCCAAACTTACAATAATATGATATCTGAGAATCTTTTATTTCCCACCTGAGATTCTTTAGATAAAGCCTCAATTTTAATTCAAATAACCTAATAGAGAAGTTATCTGATTAACACAATCATATCTAGATAATCTCTAAGAAAATAAATATTCTCGATAATCCAACAAGTTTATCTTGAATTAATTTATAAAAATTAATTCAACCGATAAACAGATATGAATTATCTTATCCTATCGAATTTCAACCACTCTAATAATTTAACATAAGTTAGCAATTTATTAGAAAAGCACGCTGTATCATTGCAGGATTTATTATGAGCTAACAAAAAGGACCTGATGGACCTATATAGTTCAAGCTATGATAATTATAAAATATTATATCCTAGATATATATTTTATAATTATCAACTCTAACGCAGCTTAGAGTTGTACTCTCAAACTATATAAAATTACAAAGTTTCAAATTAGCTAAGTGTCTATGACATATCATAATGCGTCATATCCTTATAGGATATTCATAATCAGCTTAAGGATAAATTCCATCTTACCTTCCTGATTATTTTTATCTTTCGTTTCATTATCTCACCATTAGAAAACTTACCCTCTAAGGATAGTATGCCATTCAGTTACACCTACGCATCCAGTTGAGCGCTCTAGTTTTAAAATTACAGAATAACGCATACAAGAAAATATCATTGACTCCACCAATAGAGCTATGGATTCTATATCTATGAATAACAGGTCTATGCTATCAAGAATCATGTCTCCAACATAGCGGTATGCGTACCATCACAAAGTCAGAATGTCATCCTTTAATACATTAAAAGATATAAGTCAAGATAATGGGCTCATTAGTCTCAACATTAAGATACAACACATATGATTGTTTAAAGTGAATTGATTTGCATAGACGGAATTATTAATCCAAATTAATTCCATTTTATGTCCCAATCCAATACATCGTTGCCTATGACAATGTACTAATGTTTCCACTCTCGGAGTCTAACTCCAATCGCTAAGGCAAGCCATCTCCCACTAGGGATGTAGATAGCATAACAATCTTAGCATCAATAAAGCACTCAACTTTATTCTCTTGATTACAGATATGATGATTTAGACTATCACCTTTAGAATTATGTCTTCTGCATAATCTGTCTATCATATGTCTGATTCTTAAAGGTTTAGACCGACAGACTCAAACTTTTGTTTGCTTAACATACATTAAACAAAAATGAACATAAAGAGGATAACATTTAATATATGAATAATAAATTCTTTATTAATAAAATGTCTCAAAAAACATATTACAACATTTTACTCTTTAAGGCATACATGTCTAACATGAGCCTGATCCATTTTTTTTCCATAGTGTTGGTGGTGCAACGATATTCTCATCCACTTCCCATGGTGTCAGTTTCATATCTGTAAGTCTTATCATTGTCTTGTGGGTTTTGCCTTTGTTTTTTATTTTCTATGTATTGCAAATAAAGGCAATGTTTCCACCCCATATGTGTCTTATATTTTTTATGTTTTTGTTGTTGGCTTGTAATAACAAAGGTGGTCTCCCCACTTTCAAGAATTGTCTTATGTTTGCTAGATCTGTGTTTGTGTAAGGGTTTATGGTTGTTAGAGTTATCTTTAGGCATTGTAAGTAGTGGCCTTATTGCTGCTGGGTTTTGCCCTTTAATCGACTAGAAAGATCCATCGATTATAAGCGCCTTCTCAAAAAGAGCTTTAAATGTGCTCGATCTCAATGTGCTGAGGTACTTTCCTATTGTCGGGCCTCTAACTTACGTATCTCTCATTGAGCGTCAACAGATTTTACTAATGAATACAGTCTCATTAGAGGGTTTCTTTTCGCGTATTATGGGGTCAATTATCATCTGCAATATTTTTATAACTCTGTTTTTAATTCAATGAAATTTTCCCATTTAAAACCAAAAAAGAAAATACACAATCCATTAATTGACCATGATAGAAGATCGTAATTTGATCATTAAATATTTTTAAAATATCAAAATGTTCTTTCTTACATCCAAAAACATTTTTAGATGTGGTTATAGGCATACATAATCTAGCAGCAAATTCACACCCGGCTTTCATTGAAAGGTGAAAAGTTCAACTCCTTACGTCCAAGTTTAAACCAAAAAAAATTCTAGCTAGTAATTAGTGTGAGAACCAACAAGAATATAAATGGCTTCAATTTATAAGGTGTTTTGACATTGAACCATAACTTTTGGTTCAAACACTGTGGCATGTGAGAGTTTCACACTATAATTATTTTTTGCTTTACACTGTAGCATATGAGGGCTTTGCACTCTTTTTTTGGGTTTGAACTAATGTACCAAACACTCAAATGTTATAGTGGAAAGAAATTCACTCCTAATGCTTGACTTGAACTTGTTGAGCATAAGCTACTTATGCAATCCTTAACCACTCAAAGAGTGTTTGGAAACAAAGTTAGAAATTAAATATTGTTATATGTAAGAGCTTTACACTGTAGCAAATTTTTGCTTTTCACTATAGCATATGAAAGCTTTACACTAGCAAGTTGGAACTTTACTTGCCAAACTAAGCCTAAAACTTAAGAATTTGATATGTACTAAAGTAATCAAACCTAGGTTAGCAGAGTGTTTAGGAGCCTTAATTAGAACCAATTGGTTTGAATCAATTGGTTAAAACCTTAGGAATTGGATTTGTACTAAAGTAATCAAACCCAAGTTAGCAGGGTGTTTGAGAGCTTTATACTATAATAACTAAAAATTTTGCTTTGAAATAAGAATGCTAAACATACACGATCAATGTCCTTTGATACCGAGAGTACAAAAATTTGAAAAATATTTGCTTGAATTTGAACCATCTGATGCAACGACGTGTATGCCATAATTGCATCATCGACATAAACAAAAAAGCTATTGAAAGAGACGAAAATAGCCCAAAGTTTCAGACAAAATAACATGAACATTAAAAGAAAAATGTTTAGAAAGAAAAAAAAAAGAGGGAAAAAATAACAATAACAAAGCTTTGAAAGAGAATTTGTCCTTAAATTTTTACCGAACCATGCAAACTCAAAACGATGAAGGTGCGAACGATGAAGGGGCTCAAATGAAGTAAGAGTCAAGGGGATTAGGGATTCTGGTTCAGAGAAGAAAAGAGAACCGGATTAAGGTTGTGTAATCAGGGAGCAAAAAGTGAAAGCCAATTCCATAATTAGTCCATATATAATGCTAACACGAAAAAAAATGAAGAAAAAACCACAAAACAACACTATTTTGATCTTGACACATGTCAAATTATTGCCACGTCATACCGCATCACCTTTATTGACCCAAGAAATTTTCATGCTATCCTCAATTTTGTGTTGCTAAGATCAAACGTCAAAAAAAAAAAAAAAGTGTAGCTAATACTTCTATTTACATTAATTTTTCAAACACTTTTAAATACCTACACTTTTATAATTATTTGTAGATAAAAGAAATGTTGACCCACACGTTTTTATGTGTTGGTAATTGTCACGCCCCGAAGTACGAGAGGTGACGTGACGGTTTATTTGAATTAATTAAATAAGAATTTAGTTAAAAACATGAGTTTATGGGCTAAATTAAATATAAAAGGTGAAAAATCTAGAACTTTTTTTTTAAACAAGCATTTTCGATAATTTAAACAAATATGTTCATTAAACAAGTAATAAGAAACAACAATTAAATAGGATGAACGAGGATGGATCCCACGGACCCATATCTTGTGCACACGTATAGTACTGACAATATTCCATTACATACACAGTCCAAATAAGGGAAAATAAATATGTTACATGCCTTGATTTAAAAACTACTTGACCAGTCTATGGATTCTCCTACAACTCCTGAGTCCTGTCCGTTTAGTCCTCTCTGAACCTAAGAGAAAATTCACCTAGAGGGGGAAGTTTGAAAACAAGTAAAATATGAGCGAAAGGCTCAATAGGATTATATTTTTAAGAAATTATTTAATTCAAAAAGAAATCTCACTATTCAAGAGATTATTTAAAAAGGAAACTTGGATAAATAAATTCAAGTAAAGTCATTCTTACCCAAAACAGTTCATTTGGTCGGACAGAAATCTCATCATTTTATTTTCCTAGGCAACCATATGAATATCACCACCGTAGTGGCCCAGCTGGGTTTCGGGACCTGCCCCCAAGATCGATCGCTACACGACCCGATCTCTGATATGGCATCATGCCCTTATGTTCATTTTCATCATTGTTCAAAACCCATTTACCGAGTATTATCATTTATATTCATTATGAAGTTCATTATAAAGTTCATCTCAATCCACGGTTCATAAAACAATCGATAAAATTCCCTTTTTATTCATCCTTGAAAATATTTTGATAAAAATTCATTTTTCAAGGTCAAATCATTTAAAAATAAGGCTACCAAAGAAGAGGGTAAAAATCCTACCTCGATACTCGTGTCAGTGCCCACACCGTAATCCCGGTCCGCTATACGTTAGCTTTGCGAAACCACGAACGATCCTAAATATAACCTAAGTTGATCAATATCTAGTTTGAGACATTCTATGTTATTAAACCGTTTCATGATGTCCTAGTGTGCCATTTGTATATTTAAAATCATTTTATAAAGTTGAAATTTCAATTGGGGTTCAAAACAGTGAAAATGGATGAAAGTTACAAAACTTGCCCTAGTTCGGTCGGCCTGCCGGTCCCCTGGTTCGGCCTGTCGAACTGCACAGTTCGGCCTACCGGAGCACCATGCCCAGTCGGCTGAACATTCCCAGGTTCAGCCTGCCGAACGGATGAATCTGGCCTGCCGATCCCTTGAATCTGGGAAATTTTCAGAAATCTCAGGCATAGGTTTTGGGTCTCCCAAAACTCAAATCTTCGTTTTAACTTGTTTTTCTCAAATCCCAGGCATAGAAAACAATCATAGATGATAGAAAAACATAATAGAACACTTTTGAACTTATTTAAACAAGATTTAAACACAAAATCCCAAAAATTCAAAAATAAAAGAAAATGAGAAAAAATGAAAAATCTTGAATCGAATCCGTTTTTCTTCAAACAAGGCTTAGATCCTAGCTGTTCTAAGTTCCTTTAACTCAAATCAAGGGTTTTCTAAGCTCAAACAAACTTAGATTTCAAAAATGTATGAAAAATTGAAAGTTTGAAAAAAAATTTAGAAATTTCAAAACTAATCTCAAATCCAAGCTTCAATTCACGTTTATGGTTGTTCAATCGAGCTCCCGAGCTTCCAATCCACCAAAACCTGAAGCTTGAGCTTGATTTGATTCAAAATTTTTGAGGAAAAATGAGAGAGGAAGAGAGAGACTCACAGGAAGAGAGAGAAAGGAGAGAGAGAGAACCAAAGAGAGAGAGGAGAGAGAATAAATAGAGAAAAATAATAGACGGTTTTGCTGTGTGAAAACTATATGCCGCCCACGGTTTTGTAAAACGGAATATATTTGACATTTTACAAATTTTTGTGTCCCAAAGGTTCAAAATAACATTTAAAATAATTAAAAACAGCTAGAAGTCATTAAGATAACCAAAACAATTTTAAACCTAAAATTTCATTAAATGATCAAATTAGGTTTAAAATATTCATTATGGCACACTAATCCATCATTTTACATTATAACATCATTAAATTAATTTCGGGGCGTTACAACTCTCTACCCCTAAAAGAAATTTCGCCCTCGAAATTTATAATTCAATCTAGAAACAAAACAAATGCAGATATGACTCCTGCATACTCGACTCTAGTTCCCAAGTGGCTTCATTAACCCCATGATGCTGCCACACGACCTTTACCAACAGTATCTCACGACGACACAAACTGATCACTTTTCGATCGATGATCTAAATCGGCACTTCCTCGTACGTCGTATCTTCCCGAACCTGCACATCGCGAAATGAAACTATCTTACCCTGCTCAAGCAGACACTTCCTAAGCATCGACATATGAAACACATCATGAACATGAGAAAGTTCAGGTGGAAGGTCGAGCCGATAAGCGACTATACCAACATGTTGAGTGATCTTGAACTGTCTAATATATCTCTATGCAAGCTTTCTACTCACTCCGAACCGCATAACACCTTTACGAGGCGATACCCTCAGAAGAATGAAATCTCCTACCGCAAATTCCAAGGGTCGACGTCTCCTATCCGCGTAACTCTTTTGTCAACTCTGGGCTGCCCTCAATCTATCTCGAATTACAGTGACCTTCTCATTGCTATCACAAATCCCATGCGGTCCAAGAATAACCCTGTCCTCTGGCTCTGCCCAACACACCGGTGACTGACACGGTCGCCCATACAATGCCTCAAACGGTGCCATACCAATACTTGCCTGATAGTTGTTGTTGTACGCGAATTCTGCCAGATGCAAACATCTCTTCCAATTCCCGTCGAAATCTAACGCACAGGCACGCAACATATCCTCGAGAATCTGAATAACCCGCTCAGACTGTCCATCGGTCTGAGGATGAAACGTCGTACTGAAGTTCAAATCTATACCCAAAGCCTCCTGAAAACTCTTCCAGTACTTAGCATTAAACCTGGTGTCACGATCAGAAGTGATGGACAAAGGAACTCCATGTAATCTCACTATGTTCTACAGATACAAATCCCCAAGAATCCTCCTCGAACATGTCGACCTGAATGAAATGAAATGCGTCGATTTTGTCAACCTGTCGACCACGACCCAAACTGCATCATGCCGCTGCTCCGTCCTTGGCAAACCTGTGAGAAAATCCATCTTCACATGCTCCCATTTCCACCTTGGAATAGGAAGCGGCTGAAGCTAACCTGCAGGCTTCCTATACTCGGCTTTCACCTGAAGACACGTCGTACACTTGGCCACGTACTCACGAACATCTTTCTTCATGCCTCTCCACCAATATTGCCTCTTCAAATCAGGATACATCTTCGTGCTCCTCGGATGGATAGCGAACTGAGACCTATAAGCTTCATCCATAACGGCTTTTGTCACCTCTGCGATTGCTGAAACTACAAGACGCTCTCGAAAATATAACGATCCGTCTGTACGAGCTCTCCATTCTTCAAACCGCTCTTCGTTCTGAATCCGCGTCCAAATCCCATGCAAATGCTGGTCCTGCCACTGATTCTGCTTCACCATCTGAATAAGAGTTGGGGTCGCCTCCATACAAATAACATCTCCAAATCTTCAGCGTGTGAATCACTACCGTGAGCTCTAAGTGATGAGTAGGATAATTTCGCTCGTGAGGTCGTAGTTGTCTCGATCTGTAACGCCCCTATATGGGGGTTAACAGTTTTTAATGAGATAAAATAAAAATAAATAATAAAAGTAAAACCTTAAAAATAAAATTTGCCCGGGACTTAAATGAAAACTCTCAACTCAAAAATAAAAATATAAACGATAAATAAACCACAGTTTTAATGTAGCACCTTAAATTTAATAATATAAACTGTTGTCATCATCATTTTAACCCTCAACACATTGTAATACAGTCACAGAAAGTAACAATTGATGCTTACATTATCATGAAGAACATTCTCAACAATTGAAGCAGTCCCAATGTAATATAGCTACATCACTTCCTCAACTATATTTCTCGTAGCCACCTCACACTTAGTGAGTCCTGAAAAGATAAAAATATAAGGGTATGAGCAACACTATGCTCAGTAGAGAAAGCCATTACTCACCTTTAGGTTTTTATCATTACCACATTAAAACCTGCATGGTTAGTAAGTCACATCATATTCCAGATTATGAGGTTTATTATGATCACATCTTATGGATACCGTAGTTAATCATTACCAAGTGTCATAATTACACATTTATACAAATATTACCAATCATCATTGTTCCTAGGTATCCATGTTAAATTGAGTATCACTCAACTCATCGAAACTCAAATGGGCGCACTTGATCACCCTATAAACATTCCAAGGGTGTTCCGGTGAGGGGACATCAAGCCCCGAGTCCTCACCAAATCGATTCCTGTACAGTGTGTTCTGGGACTTTCAACCCAAGGAAGCGTCATCACCTTCCCCCTATTTTACCTTTTAGGGTATTCATGCCCAAGGACGTAATCGCCGCCCTCTTCATGTCTCACCATTTCTCTATATTAAATCATTATTAATAGAGTCAGTTTTCCTAACCATGCTTCTCAATTTATAACATGTGTCAATTCATTATGTTCCTCGCCGTACAATACAAGACGAGTCCATGTCATAGTTTCATATGTGATAATCATATAATATCAGTTCAACATAGATATATATATATTGCGGCAAAACAATCAATTTTAATTCTATAAAAACCTCACAAAAGATGAGTAATAGAATCCCTACCTTTCAAGCTTATCAACAGTCTCTTAATCCTGGAATCAATTAACGTTAGCTCCATACTCCCTTGATCCTAAGGCGTGCATAAGGACAATTAAAACTAAAGCACAACATACAACTACATTCATAAAATTTATTTTAATTTAATCTTAGAATTTCAAGAAATAACCACTGCCCATAGAGGTATTATAAAGTTTAACAATATAAATTTTCTGTCTAGGGCATATACACTTAGACTTCATACATATGCTCCAAAATAGCAACAAACATATACTTAGGTTTAAGAACGCAAATTTGAATAATCCTTTAGTATAAAAGAAAATTTATAAATGAAAGACTAAATTTGTTCATAAGATTCTAACCTCGGATTATGGTTAGTTGGAAGCTTGAAATGGCTTCAAAACAGGTTCCTTTACTTCGGTATGACTGAAATTCTTGCTCAAATGGAGGTGATGGTGGCTGATTTTTATGGCTGCCTTGAAGAAGTTCTCTAAGTATTTTGCTTCAGCAAAGAAATGAGAAGAAGAGTGTGGGAACCGTGGAAGAAAAAGGAAGAAAAGATGAAGTCTTTGAAAAGAAGTGATAGAAACAATTATAGAGGAGACATGTTGAAGCATGTCACGGAGGAAATAAAGAAAATGAGGGTCAAGAGTAGTTGGAAAAGATATCCTTATGTCTCATCTAAAGACTTTAACACACATAATGCCAATATGACATTTTTGAGATTTATTAGAAGTTCTAAGGCTTTTTAGTAATCATACTAAATAAATATAGGAGAATTTTAGAAAATTTAAAAATAGATAAAAATAAATATTATAAAATAAATTTAAATGAAGCAATTTTTTTATACATTAAAAATTAATTTAATTACCTCAATACCCGTTAGAAGAATAACGGGTGTCACAGCTCTACCCCCCTTAAAGAAATTTCGTCCTCGAAATTTTAATTCTAGCAATACTAGTAAAAATTATGATTCCACTATGATTCCAATTCTAAGTCTAAACCGTTAATGTTGTTTGTCCTCCAAATTTAAGTTATCGTATCTCCACTTATTTACTTGCATAATAAATCTTACTCCTAAATCCCTCAATGAGAGTATTTCTGACAAGTTTCAACTTATAACACCGTATAATAGTCTAAGAATCTGATCAGGCGTACATATTGACCATATCATGATTCCAGTCCTTCATTGTCCATGGACTGTGATTTACAATCACATTTAAGGAGATTGCCAGAGAAATTTTATATACTTCATCTTTAGGTTCCTTTTCCTTTTTGAGTAAGGAAAAGTCAAATATATTTGATTTCATACCTCAACTAATAAACTAAAACATAATCATAAAACATATATCACAAACACTTATATTCAAAACCATACATTAAACTTATTCATAGAGATATTAAACGGAATCTCTGGTTGCAAACATACCCGACATATTTTTCATTAAACAGCTATCCTCATGACACAAACATTCAATCCAAATAATATACTCATATTTCATATGGAATATCCCCATAACTGACTTTGGTACTTCCACATAATATTAACAGAATATTACACATTACAAACATGATACGGATACGTTTCGAGAGTACAAGGCACTCCGTATACCAGCTATCCATATCATGCATGCTTAGAGGATACAAAAACATCGATAAACAAAAGATCGGACCTTAAGAAGGATGCGTTTCAAGAGCATCAAGTACTCCGTATCCAGCCATCCCGGCATTAGGCTCAATGAATCTAAAAGATTGAACAACAACGTACCACAAGAAACACAGAATACAAGGCAAACGGTTATTTGTAACACACGAAATACGGACACACATGCCTACATGCCAAAGATAAAACAAAAAGATTACAGATGGAGATTCAAATCAATTGGCCGCTCCCGGCTTTCCCTTTCCCATTCAAGCTTGGATGTTGCAGTGTCGGATTCTGGATGTATGATTTGCATTTTATCTATCAATTCCTCAGCTGTTGAAGCAGTGACAAAGATTTGTCTCTCCGATTCTGTAGTGATGTTTTCTTCCACAGCGTAATCTAGAAATTTCAAAAGACCGTCATAAAAACCCTTTACGTTCAGCAGTCCCAAAGGTTTGGAATAAAAGCCCAACAATTGCCCACAAGCAACTATAAATATTTCCTCAAGAGTACCTAGACCACCAGGTAATGCTATAAAAGCATCAGAATTATAGATTATGTCTTTAAAATTTTTAGGGATACTCCTGACTCCTTCTCCCTTACCTATGGCTTCCTTACAAAGGTTTCCTTCAACTGGAATATGAGGCCAAATTCTTACATCAGTAGCGTCACTAGACCTAGCTGCTAGTGCCATATTTACCATCATTTTTATACTACCACCCCCATAGATTATGTTAATCTTCTTGCGTGCTAGGACTTGCCCTAAGTGATTTGCAGCTTCTAAATAAGCTTTATCTTTTCCAAGGCTGGAACCACAAAAGACACAGACATTCTTTATTTTCTTCGTGGACTGGGAGGTAGACATATTTGGTTTATAGAAGTGGTTGCTTAATGTCTGCTCCACTTAGACTTCGGGTTCTACATGAGTTTTTAAAGATGAGAAATATACAAAAAGGGCTAAAGAGATAGACAAGTAGGTAATGAAAAGGTAATCCAAAGATTTAAACAAAATCTTGTGCGGATAAGAAAGTAAGATAAGGTGATTGATAGTTTACAGAAAATTTGATTCACTTTTTGAAAAAGATTAGACTCTAATTGTATAACTTTTGACAATTGAGAACAATTCGACAGAAGACCCTCATGACACAACTGTAGACTTTTTGACAAATATACACCAAGTCTAGAAATTTAATATAAACGACAAATACTGTAGAACTTTTGAAATTTGAGACACAAATCTTGAAATATCTGGATAAGCTTTTCAAAATTCAAACATATTACTGTACCGTATGTGACGTGTCTGATAAGATAATATATTTTATTATATATATATTTAAGAAAATCATAAATTAAATAAGATATTAACACTTACTGTATCAATCTAATAATCACAATTATTTCAAACACAAAAGCAAATATTTTGAGTAAAAGAAAAACACAAACTGTTGAACATCAGCTAAAACTGCTTCAAATAAGTAAAGACTAAATAACCTTTATAGAGCGATGACTTATTCCCCATCCAGTTTTCTTATGGCTTGGCAAACAGGATCTAAAAATACCATATTCCTGAGGCGTTGTCTTTCTGTATAAAATTTAGGCCAGAGTTTAAAAATAGCTCCTTGAACATATCCACTAGGGTGACCGTGGAGAGGAGGATGGATGCTATCCAAGTTCTCCTTTGAAAGTCCATCCCTACAAAACCTTATTTTATCCTCTCTATTCGTAGACATATAACCAGGTGAAGTACATTTACCGTTACAATTTTGTCTTCCACATTTGTTACAAGTGACCACGATGGCACGAGCTCTTCTTTTTATTGCACTACGACTGGTACCTGTTCCTGGTAAACCGACATCTTGACTAAAGTCACTCGGACGGATTTTCCCCTCTATTAACATTCTCACATCACAAGGGATGCCAAAACGCATAAGAATCCACAACCGAGTAATTCTAGCCTTGTATTTCTTTCTAAGAATCTTTTGGGAGAGTGATGGGAAATACTTTCTCAGGTGTTGGTACTTTGGGTCCATGATGAGATGAAAGAAGAGTAAATAGAAAGGAAAAATTAAGATAGTAAATTGCAAAATCCTAGAATTCCTTCTTCTTTTAGAGAAAAAGAAGAATTTTTAATGAAAAAGAAGAGGATTTGCGATTTAGAGAGAAAATAACAAATTAAGAGAGAAAAAGTGAACTCGGAGAAATAAGCTCCTATGCACAGTAACCGTATTTGTAAACATTAATTAAACCACTGTATATGACACGTATAGAGACCACGTGGGAGAGACAGTGTGAATCAAACTGATTTAGGATTTAAACTAGGCCCAAATGTTCTTAGTTGAAAATGGTCAGGTTGTTTCGGGCCTTAACACATTTAGAACGAGTTAAATAACAAACATAAAATTGAAAACCAATTTGTATAAATCTTAAACCCAATTTAAAGCCCACTATAGATAAAGTTAACTATGAACAACAAATCTAATTTAACGACAACAAGGATCTTCCTGAATGATATTTAAAATCATTTCATAACAACATAATCTTCCAGCAACTCAAATAATTTTGTTTTAATCAAAACCTTATTGAACAATGCATACACCCATATGTTATTCCTAATACTCAACATCTATCAATGGATTCATCATCATTACTACCAAGGGTTTAGAATGCGACTAACCTTGAAATCAATACGATTTACGTCTTTCAACGTAGACCATATCAATGAACAAAGACACTTGATGTTACTACTTAAGAACATCTATAATCCCCACAATTCTACTCATACAATATATAATTTCCTCATATAACAAAACCTTAGGTAACCAAAAGATTCACTGATACACTTAAATACAATGTACGTAACGAAATATTCCAATTTTGAGATTCATGCATTCTAGACTGTACAGTCTCAACAGACTAAAAGTCTAACATTTATCTCTCTCAAGATTCAATACCATGATTCCCAACTTATATCATATTCCTCAAATATATAGAACTTTTAAGAAAAGACATTGACACTTATGTGCTCCATCGAATCCACACATAATCATTACTTAGGTTTGAATCAATTACGAAAAATTTGGCATATCTATGTCAAACTTTAAAATCAATAAATCAAGCCTTATATTTCTTATTGTTTTTCACGAGACAAAAGGCTTTTAAATCCTCGTATCTATACGAATTTCTCATTGTTTATACGAATTAGATATGCTTATAGATCCAAATATTATACGAATCTCTCATAAGCATTCTACTTATAAACTCATTCCATATAATTATCATTCCCTTATAACTATTAATACTTTCCTTCTATATAATTATTGTACTCATATAACTATTGATATTTTCATTCTATGGCCTTTCCATGTTACATCCTTCTAGACTGTATAAATCAATGTGAAGGTTCATTTTGATGATGACAATAAAAATTCAGCTTCAAAACCATTTCAAAAATATATTTTTTTAAAGTGGTGCTACACTCCCTAGGTTAACCGAACCTAGGCTCTGATACCAAAAATTCTGTAACGCCCCTATATGAGGGTTAACAGTTTTTAATAAGATAAAATAAAAATAAATAATAAAAGTAAAACCTTAAAAATAAAATTTGCCCGGGACTTAAATGAAAACTCTCAACTCAAAAATAAAAATATAAACGATAAATAAACCACAGTTTTAATGTAGCACCTTAAATTTAATAATATAAACTGTTGTCATCATCATTTTAACCCTCAACACATTGTAATACAGTCACAGAAAGTAACAATTGATGCTTACATTATCATGAAGAACATTCTCAACAATTGAAGCAGTCCCAATGTAATATAGCTACATCACTTCCTCAACTATATTTCTCGTAGCCACCTCACACTTAGTGAGTCCTGAAAAGATAAAAATATAAGGGTATGAGCAACACTATGCTCAGTAGAGAAAGCCATTACTCACCTTTAGGTTTTTATCATTACCACATTAAAACCTGCATGGTTAGTAAGTCACATCATATTCCAGATTATGAGGTTTATTATGATCACATCTTATGGATACCGTAGTTAATCATTACCAAGTGTCATAATTACACATTTATACAAATATTACCAATCATCATTGTTCCTAGGTATCCATGTTAAATTGAGTATCACTCAACTCATCGAAACTCAAATGGGCGTACTTGATCACCCTATAAACATTCCAAGGGTGTTCCGGTGAGGGGACATCAAGCCCCGAGTCCTCACCAAATCGATTCCTGTACAGTGTGTTCTGGGACTTTCAACCCAAGGAAGCGTCATCACCTTCCCCCTATTTTACCTTTTAGGGTATTCATGCCCAAGGACGTAATCGCCGCCCTCTTCATGTCTCACCATTTCTCTATATTAAATCATTATTAATAGAATCAGTTTTCCTAACCATGCTTCTCAATTTATAACATGTGTCAATTCATTATGTTCCTCGCCGTACAATACAAGACGAGTCCATGTCATAGTTTCATATGTGATAATCATATAATATCAGTTCAACATAGATATATATATATTGCGGCAAAACAATCAATTTTAATTCTATAAAAACCTCACAAAAGATGAGTAATAGAATCCCTACCTTTCAAGCTTATCAACAGTCTCTTAATCCTGGAATCAATTAACGTTAGCTCCATACTCCCTTGATCCTAAGGCGTGCATAAGGACAATTAAAACTAAAGCACAACATACAACTACATTCATAAAATTTATTTTAATTTAATCTTAGAATTTCAAGAAATAACCACTGCCCATAGAGGTATTATAAAGTTTAACAATATAAATTTTCTGTCTAGGGCATATACACTTAGACTTCATACATATGCTCCAAAATAGCAACAAACATATACTTAGGTTTAAGAACGCAAATTTGAATAATCCTTTAGTATAAAAGAAAATTTATAAATGAAAGACTAAATTTGTTCATAAGATTCTAACCTCGGATTATGGTTAGTTGGAAGCTTGAAATGGCTTCAAAACAGGTTCCTTTACTTCGGTATGACTGAAATTCTTGCTCAAATGGAGGTGATGGTGGCTGATTTTTATGGCTGCCTTGAAGAAGTTCTCTAAGTATTTTGCTTCAGCAAAGAAATGAGAAGAAGAGTGTGGGAACCGTGGAAGAAAAAGGAAGAAAAGATGAAGTCTTTGAAAAGAAGTGATAGAAACAATTATAGAGGAGACATGTTGAAGCATGTCACGGAGGAAATAAAGAAAATGAGGGTCAAGAGTAGTTGGAAAAGATATCCTTATGTCTCATCTAAAGACTTTAACACACATAATGCCAATATGACATTTTTTGAGATTTATTAGAAGTTCTAAGGCTTTTTAGTAATCATACTAAATAAATATAGGAGAATTTTAGAAAATTTAAAAATAGATAAAAATAAATATTATAAAATAAATTTAAATGAAGCAATTTTTTTTATACATTAAAAATTAATTTAATTACCTCAATACCCGTTAGAAGAATAACGGGTGTCACACGATCCGTATGCAACCATGCGTCCCTGCTGCATCAACATGCATCCAAGTCCGTGCCCTAAAGCATCTGCGTAAACCTCATACAGCTCGTCACTGTTAGGAATAACCAACACTGGGGCTGAAGTCAACGGGTTCTTCAATTCTTGAAAAGCAAGTTCACAATCTTCATCCCACTCAAACCTGACGTTTTTCCTGACCAACCTCGTCAACGGAGCTACAATCTTCGAGAAATCTTTTACAAATTTCCTGTAATAACCAGCAAGACCCAAAAAGCTACGAATTTCTGCTACATTCCTTGGCTGCTCTCAATCCACTATGGCTTCAATCTTGGATGGATCTACAGAAATACTATGCTTGGAGATGACATGACCTAGAAATTTGACCTCGATCAACTGAAACTCGCACTTTTCTCTCTTGGCATATAACTGGTGCTCCCGTAGAGTCTGAAGCACGATCTAGAGATGCTGTTCATGCTCCTCCCAAGTCTTAGAATACACTAAAATATCATCGATGAACACAATCACAAACTGATCCAGATACAGCCTGAATATTCTGTTCATCAAATCCATGAAAGCTGCCGGAGCATTCGTCAATCCAAATGGCATCACCAGAAACTCAAAATGTCCATACCGGGTCCTGAAAGCTGTCTTAGGAATATCTTCCTCCTTAATCCTGAGCTGATGGTACCTTGAGCGCAAATCAATCCTTGAGAAGTACCGTGAACCTCCCAATTGATCAAACAACTCATCGATTCTGGGCAAAGGATACTTATTCTTCACTGTAACACGATTCAGCTGCCGGTAATCTATACATAACTTGAGAGTCCCATCATGTTTCTTAGCAAACAAAACTGGTGCTTCCCACTGAGATGTGCTATTTCGAATATACCCTTTATCAGCAAGCTCCTGAAGTTGCTTTCTCAATTCTTTCATTTCTGCCAGCCATCTGATAAGGTGCTACTGAAATCGGTGCTGTCCTTGGAAACAACTCAATACCAAACTCGATTTCACGATGTGGTGGTAATCCTGGCAACTCATCGAGGAAGACATCCTGGAGCTCATCAACCACCGTAATCGCCGCATTCCCTTTCAAGGCATAGGGCTCGCACTCCAGATTCGCAAGAAAAACATGACAAACCAGATTCCTTTGCCCCTCAAGACATGACTTCATAAGACGCTCACTCATTAGCCGATCACCATCACTCTGGTAAGTGATCCTCGTCCCCCTATCAGACACTAGGGTTACCTTTCTAAGTGGGCAGTCTACAACTGCATTATACCTAGACAACCAATCCATTCGTAAAATTACATCATATAAACTTATGGGGAGTACAATCAAATCACTTTTCAAAATCTCATCCCCAATCTTTATTTTACAAGCTTTACATACACAATTCACACACACCCACCCCAAGGGAGAAGCTATGGCTAGGGGTTCATTAAACTCTTCTATCTCTAATCCCAGGGCATGTACAAAAGAACTCAAAATGAGAGAATGAGTGGCACCTGTATCAAATAAAACGTGAGCTAAGGATTGGGAAACTAAGATTGTACCATCGACTACCGCATTACTGGTTTGAACATCTGAACCTCTTGATGCCATCGTATGAACCTGCACTGGTGCCTTTCCTTTTCCTCTACCTACACTACTAGGTCCTGGATTATTCTACCGATACTGCTAAGACGGAGATGACTGTACACTAGCCGCACTCGACGCTTGATACTGAGGGACGCTGCGCTGGAAATACTGCGGCTGTTGCCCTTGTGTTGGATATGCCAATTACTGAGGAGAGAACTGAGGAAACTACAACTGCAAAAACTGCTGAGGTGAAGGTAGGGTCTGAGGCTGAGGCTAACGACTGGCACCTTCTCCGGTCTGAGATCCAAGACGGGCACTCCTGATCGGGAAATTACTCTTGATGTGTCTTGGTTGCTGACAAAAATGACAATGGAAGCTATAGGGATTGCTGCGCCTGCTACCAGATGAACTGCTACTACCACTGTTCGCGCCACCCTACTTGCTCTTTCCCAGAGTTGGACGGTTACTGGTGCTCTTTCTACCGCTCCTCTGTGACCCTCCAAACGCTTTTGCTCGATCCTCACAATATTGCACATAATCATTTTCCACTGATATTGCTGATGACATAAGCTCTCTAAAATTCCTAAGTCGCGGAGCAACCACCTGTCGCCGAATAGGAGCCTTAAGCCCTTTCTTGAAACTTAATGCATCTTTCACATTCCGAAGCCACTATTGATGGAGCAAACCTGGCCAACTCAATGAATCTTGCCTCATATTCCCGAACTGACAGATCACTCTACTGTAACCTGTAGAACTCAGCTGCCTTCTGATCTCTATACCCCTGCAAAAAATACCGGTCATAGAATAGCTCCTCGAATCTATCCCAACTGATATTGCCATTGCGTTCCAAATGCTTAGCTTGCTTCCACCAAGTATTAGCACCACCCTCGAGCTTATATGCAGCAAATTCCACACGATACTCATCAAGCACACCAAGGGTATCAAATGCTTCACAATCGAATCTAGCCAATATTCTGCAAACTGCGGATCCCCATTACCATCAAAAGTCAAAATAGACGCACGCCAGAATTCCTTAAAATATGTATGCCGACGACTAACATCAGAATCCTCTAGTCTGGCCCTAACTGCCATCTGTCGGAATGCCGCAAACATCGATCTCATCATACCCTCATCGTTTTCGAACTCGGCGTCAGCTGTTAAACGATGTCTATGTGCCATTCTCTTACTTCTGAAAATAAAATTTGGGCTGTCAGAGGTATTTCATTGTCATACATATGTGTGTACAATTCCCAAGGTTCATAACCTTGAGCTCTGATACCATTCTGTCACGTCCCGGAGTACGAGAGGTGACGTGGCGGTTTATTTGAATTAATTAAATAAGAATTTAGTTAAAAACATAAGTTTAGGGGCTAAATTAAATATAAAAGGTGGAAAATCTAGAACTTTTTTTTAAACAAGCATTTTCGATAATTTAAACAAATATGTTCATTAAACAAGTAATAAAAAACAACAACTAAATAGGATGAACGAGGATGGATCCCAAGGATCCTCATCTTGTGCACACGTATAGCACTGACAATATTCCATTACACACATAGTCCAAATAAGGGAAAATAAATATGTTACATCCCTTGATTTAAAAACTATTTGAACAGTCTATGGATTCTCTTACAGCTCCTGAGTCCTGTCCGTTGAGTCCTCTCTGAACCTAAGAGAAAATCCACTTAGAGGGGGAAGTTTGATAACAAGTAAAATGTGAGCGAAAGGCTCAGTAGGATTATATTTTTAAGAAATCATTTAATTCAAAAAGAAATCTCACTATTCAAGAGATTATTTAAAATGGAAACTTGGATAAGTAAATTCAAGTAAAGCCGTTCTTACCCAAAACAGTTCATTTGGTCGGACAAAAATCTCATCATTTTATTTTCCTAGGCAACCATATGAATATCACCACCGTAGTGGCCTAGTTGGGTTTCGGGACCTGCCCCCAAGGTCGATCACTACACGACCCGATCTTTGATATGGCATCATGCGCTTATGTTCATTTTCATCATTGTTCAAAACTCATTTACCGAGTATTATCATTTATATTCATTATGGAGTTTATTATAAAGTTTATCTCAATCCACGGTTCATAAAACAATCGATAAAATTCCCTTTTCATTCATCCTTGAAAATATTTTGCTAAAAATTCCTTTTTCAAGGTCAAATCATTTAAAAATGAGGCTACCAAAAAAGGGGGTAGAAATCCTACCTTGATACTCATGCCAGTGCCCCACATCGTAATCCCGATCCGCTATACGTTAGCTCCGTGGAGCCATGAACTATCCTAAATACAAACTAAGTCGATCAATATCTAGTTTGAGACATTTTATATTATTAAATCGTTTCATGATGTCCTAGTGTTCCATTTGTATCTTTAAAATCATTTTATAAAGTTGAAATTTCAATCGGGGTTCAAAATAGTGAAAACGGATGAAGGTCACAAAACTTGCCCTAGTTCGGTTGGCTTGCCGGTCCACTGGTTCGGCCTGCCGAACTGCATAGTTCGGTCTGCCGGAGGACCATGCCCGGTCGGCCGAACATTCCCAGGTTTGGCCTGCCGAACGGATGAATCCGGCCTGTCGAACACGAAGTTTGGCCTGCCGAACTGGAAAATTTTCAGAAATCTCAGGCACGGGTTTTGGGTCTCCCAAAACTCAAATCTTCGTTTTAACTTGTTTTTCTCAATTCCCAAGCATAGAAAACAATCATAGATGATAGAAAAACATAATAGAACACTTTTGAACTCATTTAAACAAGATTTAAACACAAAATCCTAAAAATCTAAAAATAAAAGAAAATGAGAATAAAATGAAAAATCTTGAATCGAATCTGTTTTTCTTCAAACAAGGCTTAGATTCTAGTTGTTCTAAGTTCCTTTAACTCAAATCAAGGGTTTTCTAAGCTCAAACAAACTTAGATTTCAAAAATGTATGAAAAATTGAAAGTTTGAAAAAAAATTTAGAAATTTCAAAACTAACCTCAAATCCAAGCTTCAATTCATGTTTTTGGCTGTTCAATAGAGCTCCTGAGCTTCCAATCCACCAAAACCCGAAGCTTGAGCTTGATTTGATTCAAAATTTTCGAGGAAAAATGAGAGAGGAAGAGAGAGACCGAGAGAGAGACTCACGGGAAGAGAGAGAAAGGAGAGAGAGAGAGAGAACCAAAGAGAGAGAGGAGAGAGAATAAATAGAGAAAAATAATAGACGATTTTACTGTGTGAAAACTATGTGTCACCCATGGTTTTGTAAAACGGAATATATTTGAAATTTTACAAATTTTTGTGTCCCAAAGGTTCAAAATAACATTTAAAATAATTAAAAACAGCTAGAAGTCATTAAGATAACAAAACAACCTTAAACCCAAAATTTCATTAAATGATCAAATTAAGTTTAAAATATTCATTATGGCACACTAATCTATCATTTTACATTATAATATCATTAAATTAATTTTGGGGCGTTACAGTAATCCCATTTTCTTGTATACTTGACTATATGTAGTTTTGTTTTTTTGTTTTTTTTTTTGAGTAGCTATATGCACTGTTGAAGTTAGCTTCTTTACGCTTATTTTAGCACTTTTTGTGATTATTTATACAAATTACTCGACACACTTTTTTGCTTTTAAGTTTTAAGTGCTATTAGTTTTATATTATTGTAATAATTTGATCTTTTTTTCAGAATTGAAAGAATTAAAAAATTGCTGTTAATTTTATTATTAGGTACTAAACCTGCGAAACAAATGAAGTTTGAAATTAATGTCCCAAAGAATATTTAGGCTCAAACTTTTATGATGCTAATAGTTTATATGTCTATGGCGCCAAAACTCTTGTTTTTTTTTTTTTTTTTTTAATTTTTGCCTCAAACTTTTTTTCACGCAGCATCAATAATACTTCTTATAATCTTATGAACTCATGCACTCTTAAAAAAATTTGTCTCGGCCTTTTGTTTTATGCAACATCAATAATGCTTCCAATCTTATGAACTCTTTTACTAGTCATCAAGTGTCATGAATTGAATTGCAAAAAAAAAAAAAAAAAAAAGAACTCGGCAATACGAATTAATTTGTTTCCTCTCAAACGCATAAATTCATAATACCAATAACTTTGCATTGCCATTTTGGTTGAAGTCTATGAAAAGTGAAAATTAACTTTTATATATTTTTAGTTTATGTCGCAACTTATTTATAGTTCATATACATGCTACGTTTTGTTAATCTTTAACTGTTTATTTGTGTGACATAAAGACGAAAATGCAATATTTATGATATAAATCCGTACGTGAGACGGTTTTTTTTTTCATTTATCATTCTAAAAACCCCTAAATGGGCCAAGAGACTATTTGGGCTACACAAAAGAGGCAGGTCCGTGCTCTTTTGCCTGCCCAATCATAACCGATCAAAAAAGCCTGATGAGTGATTTTGGTTCCCCTTTGATCGCATGGATTTGTGATTTTGGATTTGTTTCATACTATTTTTATTTTTTTATTTTAATTCGACAACACCATTTTCCATTGAGTCTCGTTATTGTTGTTTTCAACTATTGGTCTCTCCCTCGTTTCCATCTTCAACGACGATTTTGTTTTTTGTTTTGTTTGTTGTTTTTTTTTTTAAGGAATATGGTATATCATTGTGTCTAGTTAGTAAATAAATAGTGATATATCTCCTCCTCTCACATTCGACTCCCTCTTTCTCTCTCTATCTCTCTCTCTCTCTCATAAAAAATATAAGAACACAATAAGCTGCAAGTGTCAAAACATTGTTATTAAAAAAAGGCATATCTGTAAGAATATTTAAATTAATGTTCTCGTGTTTGGCAGTGTGGTGTACACCACTTTTTCAGTTATAAACAGTATAAAGCTCTCACATGCTATAATAACAATTAAAAAAATATAAAGTTCTCATATACTACAGTAAAAACAGTTCCAACCAACGGTTCCCACCACCATGCCAAACACTAAGTAAGCATATAAACCAATAGCATTGCCAATAAATTATGTTAAGCTATGATTAACTTCCAACTAGTAGGTATCTTCTTAATTCAATTTGTTATGGTACTATATATAACATGAATTAAATTAGATATTTGATGTTAGATTAAAAAAAAAAGAAAAAAAAAAGAGAATACATACATCTTTCGTAGGGGCTTTCATTTGTTAGGGGCAAGCATTAGTTTGCAACAATTGTAAATTGATCGGAAAACACCGATGATCAAAAAACCATATATATATATATATATATATATATATGGAGGAAAATGCATATAATATGCCTACAAGGTAAACATGCATGCATGCATATTATATTATATGTGTGGATATATACTGTATATCTATGACTTTGACTTATATTCTTCTAAATTTGGTTTATGTATGCATTTTTTTAACTTTTTTCTCCTAATATTTTTACCCTTTTTTTATTTTGCTCTCAACAAGCGAAAATAATTGAGAAAATGGGAGCAATGAAAAAAAATTATGGTGAAAGAGCTGACTAGTGCATAATAATGGTGAAAGGAAGTTTGATACATACAAAGATGTTATGGTTGATACATTATATATATGAGTTAAGTTTTTAAACGAATATATATATATATATATATATATATATATATCTGACATTAAAATTGTAGCATATTACTCATTAAAAAAAAGGAAAAAGTAAAAGAGAAATTCTAATCATGCATATTACTACTAATTAATTAAGCTTGGAAATAATTATCCTAAATAAAAGCTTGGAATCAAATACATACATAATATACACCATTGCCAAGAATATGCAATCTAACTAGCTTGATAAATTCATGCATATCCTCAGATTATCATGTTTGATTGAGGTAAAACTAATTATAAGTTTTTTTTTAGTCAAAGAGTAATAAGTAAAAAAATCTCAACCATATACAGCACTGTACCTAATTATAAACTCCTCAAATTTCCTTGCGATTTTTTTAAAAAATTTAATGACGATGGCTATTTTATGTTAACAAGTAATTTATAATTATAATTTTACAAGTTAAGTCTATGGCACACAAAATTGATCATATAGAGACCGAACAATATTGTTCTCACAGGCAACAAAAAGAAAGAAGTTAATAAAAAAAATTAGAAAAAAAACTCGATGGTAAAACTATAAAATTAGCTAGCCAGAGAGATATTTGAGCTAAACAAAAATTGAAAAATTCACCAGCTTAATTTGTTCCATTAATATAAATATGGGCTAATAACAACAGATCAAAATAAAACTTCTGCAAACTAAGCCATCTTGTTGGCATGATAACACCGATTTTCCTATAAATTACCATAAATTGCAATGCAAGAACATTATTCTATTTCCAGGTTGAGCTAAATGTCCATCTTTGATATACCTTGGACAGACACTTTTTTTGATAATTAAAGAGGAACGTACACAAATTCTAATATATATGGGATATATAATTACTAGAAGCTATATAGATCTAATTAAAATTATAAAAAAAAAAAAATCTAGATCTCACCTACATATGAAGTACTAGCTGGAGAGCGATTGAGATGACAATCCTCTTTTTTTTTCTCTTTTTTTTTTTTAACTGAACTAATTAATTAGCTAGAGAATATCCCCACACCAAGAAAGTCTATGAAGGGCACCTCTTGTTGTTCTTGTTGTGAATTAGCCATTCCCCACTTCAATACTGCAGCCGAATTAATATTATTGTTTCTATGATGATCATCTACTTTAGATCTCACAAACTTGCTCTTGTTGTTTATGATCTCTTCATTTCCATGATGAATCCTAGGATTCAAGAACCCCAGTGAGCTCACAACAATATTATCCTTCGGGGGAGGCGGTTTTGGTGTCATGAAAATCTTGTAATTAGTACTGCTGTCACCATGACCATGAGTTATACTAGTTGAATCCCTAGTGAGGGTACTCGATTCGTTTAGAGTACTTGAAGAATTTGATGACAAGATCCCTAGAATCCCTGTATTCTGTTGACGATGATGAGATGATGGGAACTTGAGAAACCCTAATTTAGGAGGAATAGTAACATTCCCATTAGAAAAACCTTGATCATGATGATTGGGAGTAGTAGTACTACTAGGGCTGCTATGATGATAATGATGATGGTGGTGGTACTGGGTGAAGCGCTCTCGCTTACGCCTTGCCATGACGACATGGTAATGGTTCTTGACGGCGTTGTCGGTTCTTCCTTGGAAATACTTGGCTATGCAAGCCCATTTGTTGCCGTAAATCCGGTGAGCGGAAAGCAGCCTCTCTTCCTCTTCTTCTGTGAAAGGCTTCTTGTTGATGTTTGGGTCTAGTTGGTTGTACCATCTCAATCGGCAACTTTTTCCTGCAAAACTAAACAACCCCCTTGTGAAAACCCCATTTCTTAAAACTTCAGCAAAATAATATTATGTATATATACATACAGATATAACTCAGAAAAGAAAAATTAAGAGAGAGAGAAAGAAGGCTAAGCCATGATCAAATCAATTGTTGTTATAATGATTTTTTTTTTAAAAATCCATTATTGTGTTTGGAAATTAAAACATCAATTTTAATGACAAACGTTAGAAAACTATATAAGGCTGATTATCTAATTTTGATGAAAAATTAGTAGATTAGTATATGTTAGAAGCTTGGTTGATTTTCTTTGTAGAGATCAATATGATGATGTATGTAACAATTTACAATTTACAATTTACAAACCTGATCTTCCTTTTAGATGCTCGGCGATGAAATTCCAGTTCTGCGGACCGTACTGTTCGACGAGTTGTCGGAGTTTCTCGTCTTCCGCAGGTCTCCAATGGCCTCTATAGCAGTTTTTCCCACCATCACTGATACCACTTGAAGGTTTGCCCATGTCCTCTAGACACCCTTTTGAAGACATGATGATGTTGTACAACTAAATATTTAAGTTAATTAAATAAACTGTATTTATATTTATTTTAGAGAAACTAAAGTAAGAGGAGTCAGGAAAGGGGGATATATATATATATATATATAAGAGAGAGCAAGCTAGGGTTATGAGGTTATGGATGGGATGTCACTTTTGTTGAGTTCACAAGATAGGGTTAGCTTTATATACATATATATATATACTATGTACATACGTCTATATTATACTACATATACACAACCATTCATGATCAGATTTGTTTTATTTATCTTTCTATGCTATTGGCCCACTGCTCTCATTTCTATCTTTGCCAATTTTGCAATATATATATATATATATATATATATATATATATGTACGCATAGATGTATATATAATGCTAAGTTTTTTAAGTATGTATAATGCTAAGTTTTAAATATCATATGTTAATATGATTGCCATTAAATTTTTTTCTATCAGCTAGCCAGCTAGTTAGAAATTGTTATGTAAAATTGTACAATATCAGTTATGAATATTATACCATGTAACTTTTTATCTTTCTGAAAACAAAAAAAAAAAAAACAGTCACATTTTTTATGATTAAATTAAATAAAATTAATTAAAACACCAATATATTATTTTTTAAAAAAATAATATTGTAATGCAATTAATAAAATGGCATGATTTATTGTCTGTGATGGAGTTAAATCCAACCGCAATAAATATTCATATTAATTAATTCATTAAAATTATTTATGCAAGTTTTAGAAGTATTTTGTTGTATTGCAGTTTAATAAGGATATAGAAATAGGAAAGTACATTGATTTCTGTTAGAGACGAGTCGGTGAATCCCTTGCTGTCAAAACTTGTTTCGGGTAATCTCGTAGTTATTACTTCATATGCATGTATAAATATATATATATATATATACATACATGCATAAATATATATATATATATATATGTATATATCAGCATCCAGATGTGGTGTAACTACTGTATGTAGTTTTTAGAAGAAACACTAATTTCAGTTTTGGCAAAACTTGCTGAACTGTTGCTTGCATCATTATCAGCGTCAGATAAAATCAAGCACATATTCATAGGATTTCATCTGTCTTTCTCTGCATATATACATGAGATAATTAAAGAATAAAATAAATGCTTGTTTGAAGAGAAAACTACTCATTGTCGTTGAAACTCAAATATCAGTCTGGACCTGACAATGAGTTCCAATCTGTGGCAATAATAATATAAATATAAATTATATGTTTATATATGTTCAAATGCTAATTCTGAAATATAAGCATGACCAGTAATAGGTCACAATCAAACACACATAAAGCTTATTTACCTGTTGCACGCTAAAAGGCTAAATTGGTCATATTTTCGTTTTGTTCATTACTGAGATTGTTTGTTATACATATCTGGTGTGAAAATTAATATTGAAAAGAAAAGGAAAATTAATTATAAATAAATAAATTGTTCTTCACTTAGATTGATGTACAATAAGGTTAATACGCTTTGATTTGCATACGTACTTGGGGAATCACTATATTATATATTATAGGCTTTTCTTAACTGATTGAGATTTTATATCCCACGAAATCAAAGAAACTGACCTTCTAACCAAGTGATGTTTTAATATTGTAAGCTTTATCATTCATTTCACCTGAATTTGACTTTTAAAAATTAACTAATTACTAATTACTAGGCTGTTTAGTTCACCTAGTTGAAACTGAAAGTTTAAATTTAAATTCAAAAATTTTCAAATAGATTTCTAAAACGGATTCTTTTTTTTTTAATATTATTAATGAATTTATTCTCAATATTTTCTTTTGGGTATGGTATCACTTTTGATTATGTCCATATCAAGTTTTGTTCAATGTTATGTTTTATGGCAAAAAACATAATGATATGAATAAATTAAAAAGGAGTATTAAAAAAGAAGAGTATCTCCAGAGAAAGAAAAAAGTACGAGCTAGGTGTCTAAAATTTTAAGTAGCTTATTGCATAATTTATACTGGTTGTATTTTGTGAAGGTTTAATGTATATATTTCTATTTTTTCAGTGGCAAATATATCTATTGATTTTCAATCTCTAGTATTCAACGTCTAAGTCACTCTTATAGTGAGGAATGTCTCATATGAATATTCCTCTATATTTTTCTTTTGTAGCCATACGTGTTGAAAATGACGTGGATCCAATTAATGCAATTGAGGAAATTTGTGATTTTGTGATTAAATAAATCACATAAAAAAAATCCAACGAGGTACTATATCTTCAGTTTGTGTGTATATAGGGTTAGTAACACTGATAGCCCTAAATTTTAATGTCTCTTTTATTTTACCTTTTTAATTTTAAAAATCATCATTTTGTTCTTTTAAATTTTTAAAACTTTTCACTTTGTCCCTCTAAATTTTAAAAATCACTATTTTGTCTATGAACTTTTAGAGCTCTCCACATTGTCTTCTAAATTTCTAATTTTCTGTTCAAATAGATAGAATTAAGCCTACATTATTCATATATGGATCATCTGTAAGGACATAAATGAGATTTTATTACTTTTAAGTTTTGTTTTACGTTTATACTCTCACTTCACACCTTTGTTTTTTATATGAACTCTCATTTAGAAAGGGTTTTCTCGTATATTTGTTCTCATTTTTAATAACTTATTTAATAAGTCAATATAGTTTGCCAAGTCATGTATTAAAGATGAGGAAATATCAATGAACAATATTGAGAATACATGTACATATAGACCCTTTTTAAATAAGAACAGATAAAAAAATATTAAATGAAAATGAAGACGTAAAATAAAACCTGAGAGTGAAAAACTTTATTTGCTACCCTTACAGGTGACCCATGTGCGAATTACGTGGGCTTAATTCTATATATTTGAATATAAAATATGAGATAAATGATCAAAAGCTTTGAAACAAAGGCAAAATAGTGATTTTTAAAATTCAAGGGATAAAGTGAAGAGTTTGAAAGTTTAGGCAATGAAGTGATAATTTTTATAATTCAGGAGGTAAAGTAATTTCTTTTAATAACTCTATATATATATATATGATTAGATTAATATTTCATTTTTCTATATATACGAATTAACTTCCAATCTAACGAGTATATATATATATGTATGTATGTATGTATACACACTTTCTTTGGCTCTGTTTTTTTGAGTAATCTCCCTCTCTCTCTTGTTTCTGGAAGGATTCATATATCATGCTTGAATTTCTTGATTTCCCGAGATTCTTTAAGTAATTTAATACGAACCAACAAAATAATTATTGGTTACAAGATTTTAACGATAAATAATGTACATGTATTTTTTTAAATGGTAAAGAAAAATTCATTGAAAATTGAAAAATATGCAAATTACAATGAAAATTAGAGTTATTTTCCAACTTTCTTGCAAGATATAAAAATATATCGAAAAGCGTAGCTATATATAGTCGTTTTATTATATATGAAATCATCTTTCTTCCAATTTGCTAATTGGTCTCACACATATATCCTTAAATAATAACATAGAATTAAGGGGCGGATTAATATCGCCGGTCTGAATTTGAATGGAACTAATTGATCTAAATTTGAGTGGCATGAATTACATCTTAACCGAGAAATTAGAAAAATCAGAAGATACATGAGAATATATATATACTTGTTTTCAATATGTATATGGATATGTGTAGATAATGTTTTCTAGACGCCATCAACATGAAAATTAAAATTGGATTATAAATCCCACATAATATTACATGCATTCCCACTTTTTTTTCTTGCATTGGAACTTGATCTTCTCAAGTTTCATGGAAGTTGCTTTTGATTTTTTTTTTTTTTACCCTCTCTAACTGAAAAGTAGTTTTTTTCATTTTTTAGCCAAAATTTCACCGTAACTGATTTGCATAACATTTCCACCACTGCTTTGGGGCTCTTAACATCTGAATATCTCCCCTTTTCAGAAGTACCCACGTAAACCATTCCATTTTTAGGCCCCACTTAATATTTTGATATACTTATGAGCTAATTTGAATTATTAGTTTATCGATTTATATTTTATTTTTCTTTGCTTCGTGAGTATGTATACTTATAATAAGGCTACATAAAACCATACCTAAGAAACACAACTTATTATTTATGAAGATTTTTTGTTAAACCTCAAAAGTTTAAAATATTTAAAAGAGCTTAATAGGTCAAAATAATCTTATAATTTCATAGTAAGCAATAAAAATATTAGAATTAAGTATACAATAGCTTATCAAAACACTGATTCAAGTTCCAAAGTTTATTTAGAAAAGCTTTTTAAAAGCAACGTTTTATGGCTTTAATTGAAAAACTCTTATACGGAGAGCTAAAAATGTTCTGATAGATTATCCAGATAACTAAAGAGCAGTTGGGCACATGCCTTAAAACATGCTAATTAAACTAGCCCATCACACTAAATAGCAATGTATATAAAAACTATGGTTTAGGGTTCAGTCAAATAATACTTAACGTTGGAACTGATTATTATCTCGCCAAAGCACAGGTTATTTACTCATCAAAATACACGTCACAGTGGCCAAACAATATTGTGCCATTTCAGAGGGAAAAAAAGAAAAAAGAAAAAACAATATTAGTGCCATTTTCTTGACGATCATGGAATATTAGAACTATTATTCTTTGTTGCTTATACCACCAAAAGAAGCCCACTTAAGCAACATATATTTCCCATTTCTCTTAATCTCTAACATGCCCATTAATTAGCTAATCCATATTATTATCTCAACTACACAAAACGTTTCTTTGACATTAACAAGCACTATTTCACGACAAAAAATTGACTTACACATCAAAAACCACTTAGCCCCTTCTAATGAAATACTTTCTATTTGTACCCATATCCGGTGTGTGATTCTTAAGGCCCCATATTTGGACATGTGGGGTCCATTTTTTAAGCTTTCTTGTAAAACCCCAATTTCCAAAAATCCACTATTTCATGCTAGATGCTATTATTATCAACCCAACATAAATTTAATGGGATTTGTTACACAGTAGTTGCTTAAGTGCCAGCTAGCACTATTAATCTTCAACAGTCTTAAGGAAGCTAACGGGCTTAATTAAACAGATGAGGACTAATTCACGCTTTTAATTAGTGGAAAATGAACTATTAAAGAGCTAGAGAGCAGTTGTCAAAGGCTAAAATTGTGCAAACACTTGTATGATGATATGCATAGATTAGTACAATTCCTACCTATGTATAGCAAAAAAAAAAATACATGAGATTAATTAGTGATCAAGTTGAGGGGCACTAATTACTCAAAAGATTATATGCGGGATTTGAAAACCCAGGACTCAAATATAGCAAAATTATCAAGGATGATTTCCATAATATATATATATATAAACTAACATCCAAAATATGTTCTTTGGACATTTTGATGCGGGATCCAATGCTTGATCATAATCCAAAATAGGCCAACCAATTGGTTTGGTGTCTATTTCATTTTCTTTCTGTAGATATTAAAACTAACCCCATTTCAACTACATACATATACATACAAATACAAATACATACATATATATATATATACACACACACTCACACATACATTCATGTAATATGAAGACATGGTTCTTTAGTGAGACAAAAAACAGTTGGTAGGCCTTTTAATGTGGGATGTCTTTTTCAATTTGTTTAGTCGCATTTAGTAACAAACAATATGCCTCAATTATGCCTCAAAAATCATTGTACCTTGAGTGGTTAGGATACAAAGCTTCAAAGCATTAGAGGCTCAAGAAAATGACAGTTGAACCACCTCCTAGTGGTTAAAATAATTATTAATTCTCAACTTGTCTTGTATCTGGCGAAAAGTTATCATTTATGACTCTTTTTCTTCTACATAATAGTTTTTTAAAGTAAAATAATTCTCCTCTTTTACAATTTACCTAGGTGTTAAATTCGTCTTCATTTGTTTTCGTATAACTATTGAATTTTGCGTTTGATGGCTTGAGACTGATTGATTTATGGCAGGGGATCGTGGATTCGATGTATATGTAATTCTTATTTATTATTTACAGGATGACTTATGGTATAACATGTTTTTTTCTTTAAAAAAATGATTTAGAACATCCCATGTTCAGCATTAACTAAAATTATATATTGAATTTGGTATTCTGCTCAGATCAACCTCTCAGCATGTAGTTTTTATTTTGTTTTGTTTCCCCAAATTGGAAAAAGTATTGATTAAATTTATGTGAGAATTAATAATAAAATCACAGTTGGAAAAGTGCTTCTGAATCGTTTATTAGCGTGAATTGGAAGTCCAAATTATTATTGAATAACAAAATGAAGCATGATGACAAAGTTTCAAACTTGGAGGCCATTAAGATTCTAAAAAGAAGAAATCTTTTTCTTTTTTTTTTTTTTCCGTTGAAGATAATTAAGAAGTATAATCTGATATCCTAGAATTGCTAGGTGAATTATATATTCTCTGATGGCCCAAAAAAATTGAAAAGAAAATTTCATTCAACCAATAAATAATGTGAATATCCCTACAATACAAGGTGCAAACAAATAAAGCTCACATGGAAAAAGTGAGCGTCGAACACCCAGAAAATGAAAGTACTTAAGATATTATAAGAACGAGCTCATATTAAGCTCTTTTGTCACACCTTCTACAATCAATTGAGAACCACAACACTGTAGCACAAAGACCATCCATGTTACAAACACACAAATATCACAAGAGCAAGTTTTCACCGACTAGACAAACAAAAACAAATGAAAGATAAAGAGACCATCTCCATTATAAACGGAAACAAATCAACAGTTACAATAAAAAGAATCGCCAATACAAAACTAGAGGTGTATATTCTCAATGACATTAATGTTTTGTATTTTTGCGCTTGACAAATTTTCACAACGTTTGGCGAACTTAATTTAGGTAGCTTGTTTATTAGTTCTAGTTGGATTAAAAACAGGATTTCAATAAAAGTTCCCCAAATTTATTAGGTAGGTTTTATTAGAATTATGAGAAAAGAAAACGTGTCTTGAATCATATAATTCGAGTATTCATTCAAAAGAATATTGTCAGCCCAGAGAATTGGTGTCTACCTTTTTCTAATCTTTTCTTCAAGTGTGGAGATTTCAATGTTGAATGATGGCCTTTTGTACAAAATTCAACCAATTTCTTAAAAAATCACATTGGAAAATACACTACAAGTCAAAAAGTGTTATCCTTAAGTAAAGGTTTAGGATGTTTGGAGTCGTGTGTTGAAGGTAGTAAAGATAATAATATGCAGTTAGAGTTTCTTATTGCTTAGTGGAAACTGACTTGACAACCTCACCAATAATTAAGTTGCGTAACCAATTTTGATCAAAAAGTTCATGCTAGATGCCTTTATGCGTCACAAGGATGTGGATTTCTAAAGCCTCTCGTTTATTTATATGTAACACTTATAGTTTTGGTATTAATACTTAATACGGCTGGTGAATTACAGAAATACACTTTGAGGGTAATATCAAACATACAATTTTTTTTATAGAAAAATATACGCTTTATTTCATTTTCAGATGAACAACTAAGACTTTAAAAGTAGTAGTTTGAGTAACAAACACTATGAAGATTACAGTAAATAATATTTTTTGTAACGCCTTTGAAGTAAATAACAGATATTAATTGTTTTGTGGTAAAAATATATATTTACTTACAAAAAATTAATTCCCTTCTTAAATACATTCATTGAATTATTCATTATAAGAAAATAAATTTTTTAGGCAAAAAAAAAACATGCTATTTACTTTAAATAGTTTAAAATATGTGATGTTGTTTCAAAAATGCTGTTTGTATCTTTCTTCCTTAACACTATGTAATGACGTACTGGCCCTTTACCTACTTCTTGATGTTGTTGTTTACTTAAAACCTGGCTTTGAGGATGAATTATTTTGTCTAGTATTATGCAGCCCGTGCATGTTAGTTGGAAAGAAATAAACTAAAAAATCAATCAATCCGATTTGGATATGGCATAACCAAATACTAGATATGGGCAAGTTAAGATAAACTTGTCCAACAGGACAAATTATATGCAATGTGCCAAACAATCATTCAATGTACTTATTAGAAGCTTCATAATTCAAGTATTGAACACGTGGTTAATTAAATCATACGATAATTTAAGGTCAGAAGCGATACTATTTCTCCTTGATCAACACGTCTCAAGACTATACAAAAGAACCTTTGTCTATCTTTAATTATAATTTGTCTTGAAACTTTGTTTCCAATGGCATTGCATGGTACTTCCAACAAACAAACATCACCTTTCTAATTTATTGGGACTTGAACTTCTTTGGTTTTACTTTACTTTCTAATATCTTTTATTTGTGTCATTAAATTGCTTTCGACAGAATTCAGCTTAAAAAAAATGATGCAAGTGTATATTAGTTTTTCTGTTAAGAGAGACAATTATAAGGTACAAAAAGAGGCATAATTTTCAATCATTTGCTTACGCCTTGTTTTGTAGAAGGGAAAAGAGGAAGGATAGGGAAAAGGAAGATTAGTGAAAGGATTTTAAGTGAGAGATTTGAAATCTTCTACGAGACTTCAGTTTTGAAGGAATCCATACCAAAGAAAAGTCCTTTCCCTTCCTCCTCATTTTTCTCACTTTAGGTGCCTTAACTTTCCTTCCGTCCTATTTACTTTCCCTCTTACCATACAGCATAAAAATTCGGCATACTAATAAAAGTAGTTTGCACACTTGATTAAGATAGAAAGCATCAATATTTAATTAGTAGTACGTACGACATTTTACAGAAGAAGAATATACAGGTTTCTTCAAGGTAACAAGACAAAGTACAAAGGAATGCCTTTCAATCTTTCCCAATCACGCAGGTTAATATGTGACGAAAAATAAAAAAGATTGATGCTAAAAGAAAGGGAAGGAAATGCAAAAAAGAATCCAGAAGATAAGGCATACATATGTGCGGCTAGCTTCAACCTGCCAAACCCAGTTTGTCAGCAAGGTTGTACATTGCCAGCTGATCCCACAGAGGGCCAAAAAGGCACTCTCCTCCAATGGCGAATGTAAGTGCCCAAGAAGAGAGAAGAGCAGTGAAAACCACGAAACCAACCGCGGATCTCTCAACATCTGCGTAAGCAAAGTTTTATTAGCAGAGAAGAGTATTGCTGAGCCAAAGAAGTCTTCTTTTGCTCTCTACATGAATAGATTCACGACATGATGGATTCTATATTCAAAGAAATAGTCTTTAGTGCCACAGATGGTATGTTGTCTAAACGTACACGTAGTGGTTCAGAAATTTTGTAAGATTAAACAAAAAGAAAAAAAAAGAGAAAAAAAAAACCGATATAACTTTTTCTAGTGAAGAAAACTTAAGAAACAGGATAAGACGGCTAGCAGGGATACAATATAAAATTGAAAATGACAAGGTTAAATGCACTTCAAAGATCAAATGTTACACGGATCAAATATCACTACTTGAAACCTTTTAACACTTGCGATAAAAGGCCTTTACACTATGTACTAGATTCAAAATGTAGGCATTGCTGTGTGGCTTCTTGCAGCAATACGTGCAAAACCATCATTTTGAAAGTTAGGTGTCAGCAAACTCTCGGAACACCTTGTTGGGGAATTAGACGACTCCTAATTCCAAGGATCGTAAGAATGAACAATTGCAGAAAATAAATAGGAGAAAAGAAGAAAAAGAGACACCAAATTTTTATACAGGTTCGTCCAAATTTGAGACTACGTCCTGTTTCTGCCGCTTGCAGATACCACTATGATGGAGGAGATTACAGATTACAAGAGCAGTTTCTCACACACTCACAAACTGTGCTTACCAAAACTCTCTTCTATCTAACACCCAATGGGAATTTTTCTTCTCTCAAGGATGGAGCTCTCAAAAATTTTGCCTCTCACAATTTTCACACACACAACCCTAGCCACCTTATGTCTATTTATAACCAAAGGAGGAGAAAAATAGCAACTAATGGGAAGCCCTAGCAGTTTCCCCTTTTTGGGGTGTTTGAATTCGACTCTGACTCAAAGTTTCGCAACAAACCAGACTCCGGGCGCCGCGGCTCTCATTTTGGGCGCCGCGGCGCTGGTTTGCTCTCGGACGGGCGCCGCGGCCCTTGTTTTGGGCGCCGCGGCGTTGGTTCGGGCACCGCGGCGCTCGTTTTTGGGCGCCGCGGCTCTGTGTCTCTGCCCTCCCCAATGCAGCGCGTTTTTTTTTTTTTTTTTTTCTTCTTTCTCTTGTGCTAGGTTGATTTGGCTCCATATTGCAACAATCTCCAACTTGGAGACTAATCAATCACCATGTCTCCCACTGCAGCGGCAACGACTTCTCACGCCTCATGGAGAAGTCCAACTGAAGTTGCGCACAACTTCAGTTTCTCGATCGGAACCGTCTTGGTGAGCATATCTGTCGGATTCTGGCTCCCAAGAATCTTCTCAAGCTTCAACACTCCATCTTCTAAAGCCGACCTGATGAAGTGATACCGCAATTGTATATGCTTCGTCCTAGCATGAAATGCGGGATTTTTCGCCAAGTGAATGGCGCTCTGACTATCACTGTGTAATGCACTCATTTCCTGCTTGTGACCCAGTTCTTCCAGAAACGACCGCAACCAAATCATCTCCTTGCTCGCTTCTGTCATTGCCACATACTCTGCTTCTGTTGTAGAGAGTGCAACTATCTTCTGCAGCTTCGAGACCCAACTAATTGCAGTGCCACCCAAAGTGTAGACATAACCAGTGGTTCTTTTTTTGTCATCAATGTCTCCTGCCATATCAGCATCAACATAGCCCTGTAGTCCCAAGTTTGACTTCTTGAAACACAAAGCTAAACCCGCAGTACTTCTCAGATATCTGAGAATCCACTTCACTGCCTCCCAATGCTGCTTTCCTGGATTGCTCATGTACCTACTCACAACTCCCACTGCATGTGCAATGTCCGGTCTGGTACAAACCATGACATACATGAGACTGTCTATAGCGGAAGCACAATGCACCTTGGCCATGTGGTCTCGTTCCTGCTCCGTGGTCGATGATTGCTCATTTGATAACTTGAAGTGACTGGCCAAAGGAGTATTCACAGGCTTCGCATTACCCATGTTGAATCTGCTCAGCACCTTTTCAACATATTCTTCCTGTGACAGTTTCAGACTGTTACGGTTCCTCGTTATTCTCATCCCAAGGATTTGTTTTGCAGCACCCAAATCCTTCATTGCAAACTCCTTAGACAGCTCCTTCTTCAGCTTGTCGATCTCCTGTTTGCAACCTCCTGCTATCAGCATATCATCGACATATAGCAACAGTATGATGTAAGAATCACCAAAATTCTTCACATAACAACAGTGATCTCCCTGACACCTCAGGAAACCGTTGCTGCACATGAACCCGTCAAACTTCTTGTACCACTGCCTGGGAGCTTGTTTGAGGCCATACAAGCTCTTCTGAAGTTTGCACACTAAGTTCTCCTTACCCGGTACTTCGAATCCTTGTGGCTGCTTCATGTAGATCTCCTCCTCCAAATCACCATGGAGAAAAGCTGTCTTCACATCCAACTGTTCCAAGAACAAGTCCTCATTAGCCACTAGCGCAAGTACCGTCCTGATCGTGGTTAGCTTCACCACCGGAGAAAAAATCTCATTGAAGTCGATGCCTTCTTTCTGCTGAAAGCCTTTTACCACCAACCTTGCCTTATACCGCTTGCTGCCATCAGATTCATCTTTAATCCGGTATACCCACTTATTGTGCAAGGACTTTTTACCCTATGGTAACTTTACTAGTTGCCATGTCTGATTGGACATCAAGGAATCCATCTCATCCCTCATGGCTAACTCCCACTTGACCGAATCTCCAGCCTCCACGGCTTCATCAAAACTCTCTGGCTCACCTCTGTCGGTCAATAAGATGTAATGTAGAGATGGGGAGTATCTCTGCGGCGGTCTAATTGTCCTGCTAGACCTCCTGACTGGTGTGGCAGGAGTCCTCTGGTTTCCTTCTGGAGCTGTGTCTTCATGGTCTTCAACCTCTGGATTTTGCACCTCCACTTCAGGAAGATCCTTCAATGGAATCACCTCAGGCTTCTTGTCTTCAGAACCTGAACCCCTGGAGTCCGTGCTGTCTCTGTCCTTGTACAGAACACCTTCGTTGAAGATCACATCCTTGCTCCTGATAATCTTCCGGCTTTGGTCATCCCAGAGACGATAACCAAACTCAAGTCCGCCATAGCCAACCAGAAAACACTTCTTTGACTTGGCATCCAGTTTACTTCTAGCAGCAGAATCAATGTGTGCATAGGAAACACAACCAAACACTCTCAAGTAAGAGAGATCCACCTGTTTATGGCTCCAGACTTCTTCCGGTAGCTTGAACTTCAGCGGTGTGGACGGACTTCTGTTGATCAGATGAGCGGCTGTGTTAATTGCCTCAGTCCAAAACATCTTTGGCAGCCCTGCATGCAACCTCATGTTTCTGGCACGCTCGTTTAAAGTCCTGTTCATCCTCTCAGCTACCCCATTCTGTTGTGGTTTCTCTGGAATAGTCTTCCTCATCTTTATCCCATTCTCAGCACAGTACCGCCTGAAATCTTTACCTAGGTACTCTCCCCCATTGTCAGACTGCAAGTACTTTACCTTCAAATCTGTCTCGTTCTCCACCATGGCTTTCCATCTCTTGAAAGCATCGAACACATCAGATTTGTTTTTTAGAAAGTAAACCCATACCTTCCTGCTTGAGTCATCAATGACCGTCACATAGTAGTTTGCGCCACCAAGGGAAGTCACCGGTGCAGGCCCCCACACATCAGTGTGAACAAGCTTCAATTTCCTGGACTTAGGCTCTCTGCCCATCTTTGAGAAACTGACTCTCTTCTGTTTACCAAAGATGTAGGCTTCACATAAACTGTGATCGACAGTTTTCAAACCCGACAGTTTTCCTTTGCAGTGAAGCACCTTCATACCCTTCTCACTCATGTGACCGAGCCTATAATGCCATAGCTCAGTATTGGCAGCAGAATCAGCAACTGCTAGGGTATCTCTGCAACTAGAGTTCATGTAGAGAGTTCCAGCCTTGCGTCCCCGAGCAATAACCATCGCTCCTTTCGTGACTTTCCAACCTTCACAATTGAAGGTTACTTTATGTCCATCATCATCCAGTTGCCCCACCGAAATCAAGTTGCGCATTAATTTAGGAACATGTCTCACCTTATGAATCTTCCATACCAACCCATTAGGCATTTTTAAGCTGACATCTCCAATGCCAACTACATCCAAAGGTTCTCCATCAGCGAGATAAACCTTACCATGATTTCCAGCAACGTAGTTCTCCAGGACATGACGGTGTGCTGTGGTGTGGAATGATGCTCCTGAGTCTATCACCCACGAATCAAAAGAACTGTCGACAGACAAGCTTAAGGCATCCTGTTGCTCTTCAGTGGCGGCGTTAGCTTCATCATTAGTCTTGTCTTCATTCTTCCTTGGAGCCCTGTAGTTCTTTTTCAAGTGGCCCGTCTGCCCACAGTTCCAACACTCCATGGTCCTACCGTTCCTTGAATTGCTTCTCCCATTCCTCGACTTGCCTCTCCTGCCATTATCCCTGTTGGATTGCCTGTCAAGTTTCCTGCCCCTATTATCAACATTAAGGGCCGAGTTCGACGAAGAGGCTTCACCTGAGTCCTTCCTGCGAATTTCTTCCGCCAGAATAGAGTTTCTGACATCGACAAACTTCAATTTTGCACTCCCTAGAGAATTTGTAATGGCCACCCTCATGGGTTCCCAGCTATTCGGTAACGAGGCCAAGAGGATTAGAGCATTGATCTCATCATCGAATTTAATCTCTATCGAGACCAATTGGTTTAGGACGGTGTTGAAACTGTTCAGGTGCTCTATCACTGAGGCACCTTCAGACATCTTTAAATTAAAGAGCTTCTTCATGAGATGTACCTTGTTATTGGCTGAGGGCTTCTCATACATCTCTGACAGAGCCTTCATCATCCCTGCTGTAGTGGTCTCCTTCGTAACGTTGTGGGCAACGTTCTTTGACAAAGTCAAACGGATAACACCGAGTACCTGTCTATCAAGGAGACTCCACTCCTCATCCTTCATGCCTTCGGGCTTATTACCCAAGGGCAAGTGCAGTTTCTTGCTGTATAGGTAGTCCTCTACTTGCATCCTCCAATAGGAAAAATCTGAACCATCGAATTTGGTGATACCGGCTGCCATACCTTCTTCTCCAGTCATCGTTCTTGATCAAAACCTCCTCTCTGATACCAGTTGTTGGGGAATTAGACGACTCCTAATTCCAAGGATCGCAAGAACGAACAATTGCAGAAAATAAATAGGAGAAAAGAAGAAAAAGAGACACCAAATTTTTTATAGAGGTTCGTCCAAATTTGAGACTACGTCCTGTTTCTGCCGCTTGCAGATTCCACTATGATGAAGGAGATTACAGATTACAAGAGCAGTTTCTCACACACTCACAAACTGTGCTTACCAAAACTCTCTTCTATCTAACACCCAATGGGAATTTTTCTTCTCTCAAGGATGGAGCTCTCAAGAATTTTGCCTCTCACAATTTTCACACACACAACCCTAGCCACCTTATGTCTATTTATAACCAAAGGAGGAGAAAAATAGCAACTAATGGGAAACCCTAGTGGTTTCCCCTTTTTGGGTTGTTTGAGTTCGACTCTAACTCAAAGTTTCGCAACAAACCAGACTTCGGGCGCCGCGGCTCTCATTTTGGGCGCCGCGGCGCTGGTTTGTTCTCGGACGAGCACCGCGGCGCTCGTTTTTAGGCGCCGTGGCGCTGTGTCTCTGCCCTCCCCAATGCAGCGCGTTTTTTTTTTCTTTTTCTTTTTCTTCTTTCTCCTTTGCTAGGTTGATTTGGCTCCATATTGCAACACACCTGATGCAAACGGCAGAGTGACAACTCTGCTCACTATCAAAATGTCAAGAGAAGAGAATAATCCTGCATGTGTTTTCTATGACGGCAAGCATGGGGAACATAATATTAGGGCATGCTGCAAGATCAGCATCACCACCAACATAAGGGAAGATATGCAAGAGAAAGGAAAGGAAATATCTCTCTCACAAAATTTTAAAAGCTTCTTTTTAAAAAAAATTTTTAAAATGAGCGTAATTCATGAAGACAAGAAATAAACAGCTATCTCCTTGGTTTTTTTTTTTTTCAAAAATTTATGAACGGATCCTATTTTAAGGGGGGCAAAGCATTTTAACTAGTAAAAGAGCACCAGTTTAAGAGAAGAAATGCAACCTTATTTAACTATCTCAGTTGTTTTTACTGCTATCAACAATCAAAGCCCCTAAAAGTTGACTAATTACAAGTAAAAAAACTATCATTGGAGCCAAAACAATTCACTGTAATGTAACCAATAAGTCAAGATATATACTTAGCTTCAGGGCATTTTTGATCGAAGGCAAGGCCTATTAAGTACGTCTACCTCTAGATTATAACTAATCTGTATGACCCGAAAAACCGAGTACCTCTACCTACCAAGCACTATTCCCCTTTCCAACTCTTTGTACGCTAGCATGGTTTTGTATCATACTCTCATCTTGGTTATACTCAAAGGTTCTGCTTGTATAATAATCTCATCTTGGTTTGGTTAAAGTTAACCTCAAAGTTTAAAAAAGAAACTTTATTTATTTATTTCTAATGTCTTTGTCATTTTAGACTCCAGAGTATTACTTTTTATTCCATAATGACACACTTTTTTAATTCAGATCAAATAAACTTGAAAACAACCTTTCATGGACAAATACCAGAATCCAGTAATGTCTCTCACGATAGTACCATTCTAAACTAAAACAAATGAATAACACTGAGACATTCTCAGTAATTAAGGAATAACGTTAACTACATTTAATAGCATGACACGCGCAAAAGCCTTGTGCAATGTGGTAACAAAAACCATATTAGAAACCAACGACTAAATGACATAACTCAAAGAACCTCCTCAATCAATCCTAACTATCACAATCATGACTCAACCCATGAAATATGGAGGCTGTAAACTAATGCGGTTGCCAATAATAGATGTGCTAACAAGAAGTTTTATGCATTTTCAGAGCCAAAAATAGAAAGAAACTCTCTGTATTTAACAACTTGTATCTTAATGAGATAATGAGATGATATTAAGAAAAATTACAAACTTACAAAGGAACCAAATTGGATCGACAATATCATGTAGAATATAACTACAAAGCCACTCTTATTCTAAACAAGATCGTGCAGAAACTGCTTAGAAATTAGAACATAGACGGATCAGAAACCGGGGGAAAAAACACGTAATAAACCTCTCTGTTAAATTTAGACAACCAAGAACAACCATACACCGTGAAAAATTTCAGCATGAGTATGATGAATGCATACGAATCAAAATTCCATAAATTCTGTAAAACTGAAAATTTTCTGTTGTCCCGGCTATTTTTGTTTACCCTAAGAATTCATAATTTAGTTCCATGATTGATGCATTGCGCACCGAACTGAATTGTCCCACATTAAGCTTGCGAAACATCGAAGTCTCGTGAGTGTCATGATTCCAACTATTACAGATATAATGATTAATTCAAACTTAAAACTAACAACATCAACAATTAAACAACCTGAACGCAAAATTCTTGAGATTCAACTGGTTTTCCGCAAGAACAAGCATAAACTTGAAAGGGAAACGATGATTGCAAAACCTAGATCAAAATGAAGGAAAAATATAACGGAGTGAGAGAAAGAGAGAGACATACAGTGGTAAATGCGAGGGAAAGATCGGGAGTGACGAAGAACAGGCCAGAGATAGAAGCAATTGACAGCCCAAAGCAAAGGAAGAAGGAAGATTCAGAAGTTGTAGAATCTGCGGGCGTAATTGATGGCGTCTTCCTCCGACAGTCCCAAGGGACCGTCTATGGTGGGCCACACCGGTGAAGAAGACGATATGGAGTCGAGATTTCGTCTAGAATTAAGGTTAGGTTAGGCTTTTCATTTATATAAGCTTGTGAAGCTTCCATGTCCATGGAGGGAAGAAAGAAAGAAGAAACGCGGCAAAATTTGAGGAAAGAGCTCACCGAGTCATTTAATTAGAGAAATAACCTTCTTCTTTTTTTCATGAAAAAATGGAGGATTTTGAAAAATAATTTTAAGAAAAAATAAATTTGAATAAATAATTTTTTTTAGGTAATTTTTTGACGTAAAAAAATACATTTTTTGGACATAAAAACTGTTCTAATTTTTTTTTTTTACTCTCTTAAGCTTCCTCTCTTTATTATAATTATTTTTATTTTTTAAAAAAAAACTAAAATAATTTACTTATTTAAAAAAATATTTTTTTTTATGTAAAAAAAAAAACCATTTCTCCAATTAAGAATTTTTTCGTACCCTTTTATCAAATTCTTCCAAAAAAAAATACTCATTTGTCTCGTGCATGCCCTTATATTATCCATCTCATCCTTCACGTTTGGGCTCTCTCGGAGACTCAACCATCTCATCATCCCTCATTCTCATTTTCTCCATTTTCTTCCTTCCTCTGCCACCCAAGCCGAAGTCTCCGCCTCTCTCACGCTCAAGCATTTTCTTCCCAGAGACTCAACCATCTCATCCTCCACGTTTTGCCCTTTCTTCTCCCAACTCTCTCATGCTTGAAGTCCATTTTTCCGCCATCGTCTTTCCTCTTCCAGCTCTCCTTTGCTCGCCTCTAAATCAGAAGCCCGCAAGCATCAGCGCCAGTGACCGTTGACCGCCGCTCCCTTCACGTCGTTCCACGTAGTAAGCCACGACCCACGAGCCATTGGAGGTAGCCCGTTACATAAATGTGTATAGTGTTTTTTAATTCCCTAAATTGTGAACTGTAATGAAAGTATGAATTTGTTCCCAATTTTTTGGCTGAAAAATGGAAAAACGCCCGTCAGATTAATGGGCTTGGTGACGTGTAGGGTCGATATGGGGTCTAAATATAAAAACCCTGTATCGACCCATGTCGACACCTCCTATTACTACAAATATAAGATGGAGTCGATAGGAGGTCTACATACGTATGTAGATCTTTCATCGATCCATATCGATCCAAGCTTTGTAACAAGTCCGACTTGGCATGTTCATGTAAAATGTTATAATCATTCATTTTTGAATCTCATTTGTTCACTGTCATCCTTTTCTCAGTTTTGCTTAGAAATGAAAATCAGCATTTGAAGTACCTTTATTTTTCTACACATAATCCAACAAGCCATAAATCCCTCTCAAACCATATTAGTTTTGGGTCTGTTTGGGTCTGTTTGTGGAATGAGTTTTTTAAAAGCTAGATATATATTCAATAGTTAATTAGTAACAAAGAGTAGTTTATATCAAATAACATTTGTCAGCCATATTAAGTTTAGGGTAAAAAGAAAAAGGATCCCTATAACAATGCTAGTTATCCTTGGGTAACAAAAGTAGGGTCCAATACAAACTTCACTCCTTATTTTCTGGATCTCCTAGCTGCAAGTAATCCAACAAAAAAAATAAATTAGACATTAAGTCAGGCTTACAACTTAAAAAATTAAATTATGGCAGTAATTTGCTGTCAGTTTAGAATTTAAATGCAACTTACTTTGTTGACTCAGGTAGAGAGTAATCTTCGCTCTTGCTCTGATGTACTCTTTAGCAATGTTTCAATAATTCGTATGCAATCATAAAGGTGCACGAGTGCAGATAAAAATTTTCATGTAAGCAATACAAAAGCTAAATATAATTTTATAAGAGAATCATAAATCCATGACATTTGTTTTATTTTAATCTTCTACCTGTCTAATCGATTTCTATAAAATTATCAACACACATCTAGATTGTTGTTTGGTGTTAATTCCGCTCTAATTGTTTTTTAAATTTGTTTTTAATTTTATAATTTTTTTTTTTCATATTGAACAGCCTCCGACACTAGATTCGGTCTTGCGGACTTAAGAGCACTATGATTGTAGGGTGTCAAAAAAATCTAAATATTGACTATTATGCAAAGTTCATTATAGATAAATTGGACCTAGACGATCTACAGTGGTTTATAGGCACCCAATTTGGCCATGTATTGGACGTGGATAAAAATTTTTAACACTCTGGCCAGTTATTGTGGTCAATGGTGTTGCGGATGGCAGCAAGGAACTCTGACAATGAATTTTAGATGTTGGTTAATTGTGTTCTAGTTAGGTACACATTAAAGGATTATGCTTTGCTCATAGGATTATGTTGCAGTGATCAGTATCCTGTTGGAAGTAGATGAGGATGAGGGAGATAAGGAAGATGAGAATGATGTTACTTCACCTTTTATGCATAGGCATTGGCCAGACAATACAGAAATTTCTATTTATGATGTTGTCGACAATATGGAATAGAACATCGAAACTATAAACAATTTACAGAAGAGGAAAATAGCGGCTTTGATATTTGTCGTTGGTGTTTTGATGGCCAACGTTTTGATGGCCAACGACAAAAAATTGCTTGAAAATCAAATCACAATACTTAAGTTTGGTTGATAACATTAATGCTTTCTGCGCCTATCCTTAGTGCCGAGAGTCCTTCAAGTATTTAGTGAAACAATTGAAGAAGGATATAAGGAGTAAGGTTAACTCGAGCAACACAACATTTACTATCAATGGATTTATATATCCATTTGAGGTAATTAAACATGAGTAATTTATATATTAGTTTATATTTGAATTCGTTTTATATTTGATATAATATTTGATCCAAACTTTAATTTTGGTTTAGATATTTGTATATGAGTGCATCCCAACAGTAGCAAACAGATTTGCTAACCCTATCCCTGTAGAAGCTCTTGTTCCTCGAATATGTTGCTGGAAGACAATAAAGTGGAGGGATGCAACAAATCCTTAGAGAGTTGAAATAAGCAAGTTAATAGAAGGGTCCAGGTTGGTGTCTACTTACTACTCATATAATTATTTGTACTAACTAAAACTAACATGGTAAAGAATTTTTTTAATTTGTTTTGCAGGATATTCGTAGCATGTTGATTGCTATGAATGAGGAGATGAGAACCCTATGGATGGTCAATTTCAGGCCTTTTGTCAAAAGAACAGTTGATCTAATTATAAACCAGTTGACCAAGAATCTTAATCGAGAAAAGCGCGTAGTTTTTTACCATGAGCATCCGGAGCATGTTTCTCCCTCTATTGATCAAGATGCGCCATCAACTTTTGAACATGAGGATGCTCCTCCAAAAGTAGTGCGGCTTAAGTATGAGGTAAAAGCCATTAAGAAAGATCAAGAAGCAATGAGAAAAGAAATGGCTTTAGGGGTTGAGCAATTAAAACGGCATATTGTTGACCAATTCAAATATTGGTCAGAAATTATGTGGTCAATGAGACATCAGGAGTGTCATTACAGTGAGGGTTATGATGGCTTCACTACACCTCAGCCTCGCACTATACCCTTGCCTGAAGAAGGATTGCCACACTTATCTCGTTCACCTCGCACTACAACCCAACCTCGCACTACGCCCTTGCCTAAAGACAAATCACTATCTGTTTCTTCCTCACCTCGCACTACGCCCCAGCCTCAAGCCAGATTGCCTCACTTATCTCACTCTCCTCGTACTACGCCTCTGCCTGAAGGCGAGTCACCATCAGTTTCTTCCTCACCTCGCATTATGCCCTTGCCTCAAGCCCGATCACCTCACTTATCTCCCTCACCTCCTTCAACAAATTGCACTGATATAGTTGTATGTAGTGAAGAACTATAACCACTGCAAATACAGAGACCACAAAGACCGCAACGACCACGAAGGATCATAAAAAGATCACAATATATGCAAACTCCAAATACTGATCCTAGAAGGCACACCTGATTATAGTTTTGTTGTATTTATAAAGAACAATGTAGTTTGCAGGTTTTGTGGTTGTTTGAATTAGGTTTGCAAGTTTTATTATTATCTGAATTATGTTTGCAGGCTTTGGGTATTGCTTAACATAAGTTGTTATGTCGTCAAAATTCATGTATATATGTAGATCCTAATTACTATTGTCATTATGTTTGCAGGCTTTGTAGTTGTTTTTAGTATGTTTGCAGTTTTTGTAGTTGTCTGGAATATGTTTGCAGGTTTTGGGTGTTGCTTAATATAAGTCGGTTTGCTGTCAAAATTCACCTATATATGTAGATCTTATGTAGACCCTTCATCAGCTCATACGTGGTTACATTAACTCCAAATTACGTTAAAAACAATGATTGACCCTTCATTGACCCCTCACCCATTTATAGTTAATAAAAGAAATGAGGTCGATATGAGGTTGATAAAAGGTCCATATAAGTTCTACATATTTAGAAACTATGTAGACCTTTCATCGACCCATATCGACCCCATGTAAGTGTAGACCCTTATAACTTCAAGAATCATAAAAAAGAAATGAAGTCAATATAGGTCAAACTATGTAAACCCTATGTAGATCCTTCATCGATCCATATTGACCCAAGCTTCGGAGTGAGTTCGATTTGTAACTGCAAATGTTGACCCCACATCGACCCCTTATAACTGTAGACTCTTACAAATTCAAAAATTATAAAAACGAATGAGGTCAATAAGAGCTTAGGTATTCTCATCTAAAGCTGCATCAACAAAATCACAATAAAAAATTCATCATTAGGCGGATTTATCTGAATTTCTTCTTCATTAGTAGGAGCCCAAGTAATCTCCTCTCAAACTACAATCTCCTGTTCAACACAATTCATATCTTCTTCTACCTAAACATGTAAAGGTATTGTATTATCATTGTACTTAAGTAACCCCTTAAAAACTAACAGGCCATCATCACAGAAATTCTAATCGACTTCATCTTATCAGAGTGTTTTGGCGGCATGTAGGTTATCTTCAATGACTTATTTCCATGATCAATTCCAGCTTTTGTACAAATCTTGTTAGTTAACATGCTAAACTTAAGACTCTCTTCTTCTAGCATAATTCCTTTCATTTCACTTTGCGCCTCACACCACACCCAACAAGTTTCTAACTCATTCCAATGTCCTCCAACGTCGAAATAAAGTGATAACGAGCCATTTAGCTATCGAACTGCAAAAAAAAAAAAATAATAATAAATAAATAAATAATGATGTTTAGGCTAGGCTTCAATTCTAGTTCAATCAAAAGATGCTTTTAACAATTTCAATCCAAACAAAACAATTAGCTAAACATTGCAAGAATAACAACTGATGCTATTAACAATTACATAAATATATAAATTTCATCAAAAATTCACATAATCAAACAAGTAATGCGCTACTAACAAGAACTCCTAAACTTTTTAGCTTCATTTTTTCATCAAGAAAAAGGGTTTTTAGCTTTGTTTAATTAACTTAAAAACTTCTCCATGTATGCAATACGCTTTCAAATATCACCCTTTCTCAAACGAGCATGTCAGTTTCCCATTTTGTTATTTGCACCTGTTCATTTTTACTTTGTAGGAAGCTTTTCTTAATTTCTAACCATATTTGAAAATTAGCCAAACCAAAATGTTTCTCTAATTGTATTATATTCTATTCTATTTAATTTTGCAAAAAATATGCGTAATTAACATCATGTTATATTCGTTAATATTGTCAATTTTGAATGATTGGCACAAGTCCATTCTCAGCACTAATTTCTTGCATCTTTGAGAGTTAAAGATTGTGTTGAACATGATCTGGTGATTAAATTGAAGTTGGTTTTATGCCTTTATAAATACTTTTATTATACTTCAATTTACAGCTATAAGTAACGAATTCACAAGCTTATTTCGAAACTCCACTAAACCTTAACTTATAGCGCCCTTTCCCTTTTGCAATTTGCCTTCAAACTCGCAACCTAATTCCAAGAAATGTTTTTCTTAAGACAATACATCTCTTTTACATAGAAACTCGAACATTTATGACATATTGTACTATACTGCTATTAACATTCCAACCTAAACAAAGCAAAACACCATTGCAACAACACCAACTGAATCAAATACACACACGTATATACATTGACACTCACATAAATTTGTAGCTAACAAATCAATTCAAAATACAGAGCTCAAATACTGGAACATCCAAATAAGGACTAGAAAGAAATGAAAAAAAATGCAGCAAACTAGAAAACCTGAAAAAAAAAAACGTGTATATCACTGAAATTAAAAAAAATTAAAAAAAAAGAATCTCAAAGTTAAATACATCAATGGAGGCATTTTTTAAGCAATTGTGTAGTGAGATAATTTTTTCAATGACAAAAAACTGGTTACAAATTTGGTAAATAATTACGAAGAATCAATCCAATCCATCATTGGCGAGTTCTTACCATCATTGGCGGTACAAACTTGACATTCACCAAAGTTCTATTTTTGTGTGAGAAAAGAAAATAAATACTCATTTGTTACAAAAAGGATTGGCAAGAGAGTGTTAGCTGTAAGAAGACATAAAAGAATCTGAAATACTTGGTGTATATCAATGGAAGAGACGAGCTGGTAGGGATTTGGGACTGAAAAAGAGGAAAAGAAGACAAAGCAGAAGACGAGGACGAGCTCAACTGCTCAGGGGCGTCAATTGAAGAAGAAAAGAAGAATTGGAGAAGTTCAATGGAGCTTGGGAAGGCTAGAGACGAGGGAAGAATTGGGGGAGAGCTAGGTTTATTTGTTTGTTTGGGACGGCTGGAGATGAGGGAAAAAGAAGAAAATGAGAATTGGGGTTTTTTTTTCGACTTTGTTGCTAAGGTGTAGTGTTTAGCTGGCAATTTTTTTTTTAGCTTTTTTGATGACATGGTATTCAGGTCATTTATCCAATTATGAGATTTTTTGATCTATTTATCAAAAAATACTTCTTTAAGCCGTTTACCCAATCACCCCAAGAAACGCTTGTTTGTTTTCGACTTGATCAATGTTTGTACTAAGAACGCGAAAGAAACACGAGACTCATACGACGTTGTTTGGATTTTTTGGGCTAACTTTACAAATTCCCCTAGAACTATATCACTTGTGTTAAATGCTCCTCAAAATTTAAAACGTACATGTTGTATCTCCTGAACTATAATATTTTTTTATATTCATCCCCTCAACTTTGAAACATGTTGTTTTTTAGACAAAATAATACTACTACCCTCATTAAAATTTGAATTACTATACGTTCTCTATTTTCCTTTATCTTTTTCTTACTTTTGAGCAAGTACTCTAAATACATACTATACGTGAGTTTGGTGTCCAACTATTTTATTTAAAGCGAAAAGGACATTCATATTAACCCTTAAATATCTGTTGGGGCTCTTTTGTCACTAGCGTTCGCACGTGGAGGGCGCTAAATTCGTGCCACTTTTGATTGGCTTGGGTGTCCTGCCTATCAAGAGTTGAGGTGGCAACATGTTGGATGATGGCAATGCGTCTAGGCTTGCCTTATGGCAATCCCGGCTTGGTTACAACAAAACCCAAGTAACCCCAAAGACAATCAAGTCCGAGGGTGAGACCCGTTGCGATTCTGGTTTTGTTGAAGGCAAGGATTTTGCTGAAGGGGATCTCCAAGTGTGTGAACAATATGGGAAAGGAATGTGAGTGGTTATGGAGGATTCTTCTATGGCCTTAGCGATGAGGGGGTGCCTATTGAGATTTGATATGATGCTTGGATGAAGTAGTGGGTTTTGGTGGTCCCACGGGTAGAATTGCCTCCTAAGAGAGGGCTCTGATGGGTGGAATGGCTTCCTGAGAAAGGGCTTTGAAAGGTTACAATGGCTTCTTGAGAGATTCTTCAACATGTCGGATAGCCTAACACTTAGAGAGAAAGTTTAGATAAAGAAAAGGTGGTAATTGAGAATTACATGACAACCCCAAATTTATGCAAATATGTGATACATGTTATTCTCCTAACGGGTGTTAAGGTAATTAAATTAATTTGTAGTGTGCCAATCAAAAATTTGTTTCATTTAAAATCCATTTCACAATATTTATTTCTATCTATTTTTAAATTTTTTAAAATTCTCCTATACTTATTTAGTATGTTTACTGAAAAGCCTTGGAACTTCTAATAAATTTTGAAAATGTCATTTTGGTATTATGAGGGCTAAAGTCTCCAGAGGAGACATGAGGATATCTTTCCCAACTACTGTTGACCCTCCTTTTCTTTATTTCCTCTATGACATGCTCCAACATGTCTCCTCCATAATTACTTCTATCACTTCTCTTCAAAGACTTCATCTTTTCTTCTTTTTTCTTCCACGGTTCCCACACTCTTCTTCTTATTTCTTTGCTGAAGCAAAATACTTAGAGAACTTCTTCAAGGCAGCCATAAAAATCAGCCACCATCACCTCCATTTGAGCAAGAATTTCAGTCATACGAAGTAAATGAACCTGTTTTGAAGCCATTTCAAGCTTCCAACTAGCCCTAATCCAAGGTTAGAATCTTATGAACAAATTTAGTCTTTCATTTATAATTTTTTTATACTCAAGGATTATTCAAATTTGCGTTCTTAAACCTAAGTATATGTTTTGTTGCTCTTTTGGAGAATATGTATAAAGTCTAAGTGTACATGCTGTAGACAGAAAATTTATATTGTTAAACTTTGTAATACCTCTATAGGCAGTGGCTCTTTCTTGAAATTCTAGGATAAAATGAAAATGAATTTTGTAAATTGGTTTGAATATTTAAAAAGTAGACATCCTAAGTTTTCTAACGAGCTATCCTATGCCTAAATCGGAGTTATATTTTATTTTCTATGAATTTTTGAATTTTTGAATTGAAAACTAGTAAACCTGCCAATGGCAATATACCGTCCGTTTACGTTAAGTAAACCACCTGTTAACCCATGTGATGATTGTAGATAGAGAACCTATCCTTTTTGCAAAAGTATACTATCAGTTTGCCATGGTATACCAGCTGTTAATCTAAACCAAGAACCCATCTTTGCTCACCACCTAATTTCTTAATGTCTTGCAACCTTGCTAATATTATCCTAAGTGATTGATGAATCTTATTAGGGAGTGTGGAGCTAACGTTAATTGATTTCAGGATTAAAAAATTTTTGATAAGCTTAGAATGTAGGGATTCTATTACTCATCTTTTGTGAGGTTTTGGTAAATTAAAATTTGATTGTTTTATGTTGCAAGATATGTATATGGTGTTTTGAATGTATATGATTATATCTATAATATGATAATGTAGAACTTGTCCTGTATTGTACAGCGAGGAATATAATGATTTGACACATGTTGTAAATTAAGAAGCATGGTTAGGAAAACTGACTCTATAAATAATGATTTAATATAAAAGAATGGTGAGATGTGAAGAGGGCGGCGGTTACGTCCTTGGGCACGAATACCCTAAAAGGTAAAGTACGAGGAGGTGATGACGCTCTCTTGGGTCGAAAGTCCCAGAACACACTGTCCAGGATCGACTTGGTGAGAACTCGGGGCTTGATGTCCCCTCACCGGAACACCCTTAGAATGCTTGGAGGGTGGCCAAGTGCGCCCATTTGGGTTTCGATGAGTTAAGTGATACTCTATTGAACGTGGATACCTAGGAATAACGTTGAACTATAATATTTGTATATATGTATATATATGAAACTCGATAATGATTAACTGTTGTATCCACAAAATATGATTATAATAAATCTCATAATCTGGATAGTGATAAGTATTAACTAACCATGCAGGTTTTAATGTGGTAATGATAAAAACCTAAAGGTGAGTAATGGTTTTCCCTACTGAGTATATTGTCGCTCATTCCCTTATATTTTTATCTTTTTAGGACTCACTAAGTGTGAGGTGGCTACGAGAAAAATAGTTGAGGAAGCTATGTAACTATATTATGTTGGGACTGCTTCAATTGTTATAATGTTCTTCATGATAATGTAAGCATCAATTGTTACTTTCTGTGACTGTATTAAAATGCATTGATGGTTGAAATGATGATGATGACAGTTTATATTATTGAATTTAAGGTGCTACATTAAACTGTAGTTTAATTGTCGTTTATATTTTTATTTTTGATTTAAGAGTTTTCATTTAAGCCCCGGGCAACTTTATTTTTGAGGTTTTACTTTTATTTCTAATTTTTATTTATAATTCATTAAAAACTGTTAACCCCCATATAGGGGTGTTACAGAATTTTTAGTATCAGAGCCTAGGTTCGGTTAACCTAGGGAGTGTAGCACCAATTTAAAAAACAAATTGTTTTTGAAATGGTTTTGAAGTTGAATTTTCATTGTCATCATCAATATGAACCTTCAAGTTGATTTATACAGTCCATGAGGATGTAACATAGAAAGGCTCTAGAATGAGAGTATTGATAGTTATGAGGGAATAAAAATTATATGGAATGGGTTTATAAGTAGAATGTTTATGAGAGATTCGTATAATATTAGGATCTATAAGCATATCTAATTCGTATAGAATGATGAGAAATTCGTGTAGATATAAGGATTTAAGAGCCTTTTATTTCGTGAAAAAAATAAGAAATATAAGGCTTGATTTATTGCTTTCAAAGTTTGGCATAGATGTGCCAAATTCTTCGTAATTGATTCAGACCTAAGTAATGATTATGTGTGAATTCGGTGGAGCACATAAGTGTTAATAACTTTTCTTGAAAGTTCTATTTACTTGAGGAATATGAGATAAGTTAGGAATCCATGGTATTGAATCTTGAGTGAGATAAACGTTAGACTTTTGGTTTGTTGAGACTATGTAAAGGCAAGAATGCATGAATCTCAAGGTTGGAATATTTTGTTATATACATTGTATTTAAGTGCATCAGTGAATCTTTATGAATAGGTGTAATGTGAAAATGACCAATAGGAGTTTCCTTAAGTAAATCATAATAGTTAAGGCACCTATAATAATTTTGGATAATTACGAGAAAAGGTTTAACTTCTAGATGTTTATATGTGAATCTTTTGGTTACCTAAGGTTTTGTTATATGAGGAAATTAAATATTATATAAGTGGAATTGTGCGGATTGTAGATGTTCTTAAGTAGTAACGTCAAAGGTCTTTGTTCATTGATATGGTCTACGTTGGAAGACGTAAATAGTATTGATTTCAAGGTTAGTCATATTCTAAACCCTTGGCAGTAATGATGATGAATCCATTGATAGATGTTGAGTATTAGGGATAACATATGGGTGTATGCATTGTTCAATAAGGTTTTGATTAAAACAAATTATTTAAGTTGCTAGAAGATTATGTTGTTGTAAAATGATTTTAAATACCATTCAGGAAGATCCTTGATTGTCATTAAATTAGACTTGTTGTTCATAGTTAATTTAATCTTTAGTAGGCTTTGAATTGGGCTTAAGATCTATACAAATTGGTTTTCAATTTTATGTTTGTTATTTAACTTGTTCTAAATGTGTTAAGGCCCGAAACAACCTGACTCAATTCAACATAGAACATTTGGGCCTAGTCCAAGTCTTAAATTAGTTTGATTCACATTGTCTCTCCCACGTGGCCTCTATACGTGTTATCTACAATGGTTTAATCATTGTTTACATATACATCTACTGTACATAGAAGCTTATTTCTCCCTACTCACTTTCTCTCTCTCTTAATTTGTTATTTTCTCTCTAAATCGTAAATCCTCTTTTTTTCTCTCTAAAACTTCTTCTTTCTCTCTAAAAGAAGAAGGAATTCTAGGATTCTACAACTTACTATCTCAATTTTTCCTTTATATTTACTCTTCTTTCATCTTATCATGGACTCAAAGTACAAACACCTGAGAAAGTATTTCCCATCACTCTCCCAAAAGATTCTCTGAAAGAAATACAAGGCTAGAATCACTCGGTTGTGGATTCTTATGCGTTGTGGCATGTAATGACCGAGAAAATTTCATTAATAAAACCTAATATTTAATTAGGTTTAATCAATGAATTTACTCTTAAAAATGTCAATTTTTGAAAAAATTACGATAAAGTATGAATGAACGGTATTGATTGCAAATTTTTTAGCAAATGTGATGCGATGTTGGATATGTGAAAATACAAATTTTATGAGTTTAATGACTTAAAAATTTGTGCATATTATCCATAAAATGAATTTTATATCACAATTAATTGTAAAGTTGTGATATAAATGAATGGGTGATTAGAATGTAAATAGGACACAGAGGTTGTCCAAACCCTAATCTGGGGTAAAAAGGAGACCGAAGCAGTATAAATATACTGTTAAGTGAAAACGCAGATATGAAAAGTGTCATGATTGGCCTTCAAAAGTGAACGAAAAGTAAGTGAAATATTTTTATACAATCTAAGGATAGGAGGTACACTGATTTGAACAAGGCAGTGCAAGAAAAATACTACGTGATGAAAAATTATACTGTGCAAATTGTTGGGCCCCACAAAGTGGACACCCAACCGAATTTGATTGGGCCACCAAGCTTAGAAATGTGGCCCAATAGCATGATTCCACCTGGGGGTATACTCATGGGTTACCATGAGTCATCAAAGTGGATAAAAAACATTAAATACAACTTATCACAAAAAAATTCTCTTTTTCTTCTTCCTCCCATATTCGACAGCAATAGTTAGACCTCTCAAAAAAATTTCTCAACCTCATACTTTGCAAAAACAACCCCAAAACAAGTTTGAGAAGCAAGCATAAGGATTTTTTACAAGATTTAAGGTAAAATCCCAAACTTTTTGCAAGTTTTCAAGGGATTTTGTGACACCCGTTATTCTCCTAATGGGTTTTAAGGTAATTAAATTAATTTTTAGTGTATCAATCAAAAAAATGTCATATTGGCATTATGTGCGTTAAAGTCTCCAGATGAGACATAAGGATATCTTTTCCATCTACACTTGACCCTCGTTTTCTTTATTTCCTCCGTGACATGCTTTAACATGTCTCCTCCATAATTGCTTCTATCACTTCTCTTCAAAGACTTCATCTTTTCTTCCACGGTTCCCACACTCTTCTTCTCATTTCTTTGCTGAAGAAAAATATCTAGAGAACTTCTTCAAGGCAGCCATAAAAATCAGCCACCATCACCTCCATTTGAGCTAGAATTTCAGCTATACCGAAGTCAAGGAACCTATTTTGAAGCCATTTCAAGCTTCCAACTAGCCATAATCTGAGGCTAGAATCGTATGAACAAATTTAGTCTTTCAGTTATAATTTTTTTTGTTTATACTCAAGGATTATTCAAATTTGTGTTCTTAAACCTAAGCATATGTATAAAGTCTAAGTGTATATGCTGTAGACAGAAAATTTATATTGTTAAACATTGTAATACCTCTATGGGCAGTGGCTCTTTCTTGAAATTCTAGGATTAAATAAAAATGAATTTTGTAAATAGGTTTGAATATTTAAAAAGTAGACATCCTAAGCTTTCTAGCGAGCTATCATAAACCTAAATCGGAGTTGTATTTTATTTTCTATGAATTATTCAATTTTCGGATTGGAAACTAGTAAACCTGCCAGTTTGTTATGGTATACCAGCTGCTAACCTAAACCAAGAACCCATCTTTGCTCACCACCTAATTCCTTAATGTCTTGCAACCTTTCCAATATTATCCTAAGTGATTGATGAATCTTATTAGGGACTAAAACATATAGATTACTTGTTTACATTTTATATTGTGTTAAGACAAAAATTGTTTACTGTGGTATTCAAAAGAGATTTGCATAAAAATTTTAATGGCATACTAGTAAGATAGATTTACACATGATTTATTTATGAATGTAGTTGTATGTTGTGCTTTAGTTTTAATTGTCCTTATGCACGCCTTAGGATCAAGGGAGTATGGAGCTAACGTTAATTGATTTCAGGATTAAAAGATTATTGATAAGCTTGAAAGGTAGGGATTCTATTACTCATCTTTTGTGAGATTTTTATAGAATTAAAATTGATTGTTTTATCGCAAGATATATATATATATCTATGTTGAACTGATATTATATGAGTATCACATATGAAACTATGACATGGACTCGTCTTGTATTATACAGCGAGGAACATAATGAATTGACACATGTTATAAATTGAGAAGCATGGTTAGGAAAACTGACTCTATTAATAATGATTAAATATAGAGCAATGGTGAGACGTGAAGAGGGCGGCGGTTACGTCCTTGAGCATGAATACCCTAAAAGGTAAAATAGGGGGAATGTGATGACGCTTCCTTGGGTTGAAAGTCCTAGAACACACTGTACAGGAATCAACTTGGTGAGGACTCGGGGCTTGAAGTCCCCTCACCGAAACACCCTTAGAATGTTTAGAGGGTGATCAAGCACGCCCATTTGGGTTTCGATGAGTTGAGTGATATTCTATTGAATGTGGGTACCTAGGAATAATGATGAACTATAATATTTGTATATATGTATATGTATGAAACTCGGTAATGATTAACTATGGTATCCATGGAATATGATTATAATAAATCTCACAATTTGGATAATGATGAGTATTAACTAACCATGTAGGTTTTAATGTGGTAATGATAAAAACCTAAAGATGAGTAATGGTTTTCTCTACTGAGCATATTGTCGCTCATTCCCTTATATTTGTATCTTTTCAGGATTCACTAAGTGTGAGGTGGCTACGAGAAAAATAGTTGAGAAAGCGATGTAGCTATATTACATTGGGACTGCTTCAATTGTTAAGAATGTTCTTCATGATAATGTAAGCAACAATTGTTACTTTCTGTGATTGTATTAAAATGCGTTGAGGGTTAAAATGATGATAACGACAGTTTATATTATTAAATTTAAGGTGCTACATTAAACTATGGTTTACTTGTCGTTTATATTTTTATTTTTGATTTGAGAGTTTTCATTTAAGCCCAGGGCAACTTTATTTTTAAGGTTTTACTTTTATTTTTAATTTTAATTTTATTTTATTAAAAACTGTTAACCCCCATATAGGGGCGTTACAGAATTTTTGGTATTAGAGCCTAGGTTTGGTTAACCTAGGGAGTGTGGCACCACTTTAATAAAAAAAAATTGTTTTTGAGATGGTTTTGAAGCTGAATTTTCATTGTCATCATCAAAATGAACCATCACATTGATTTATACAGTCTAAAATGATGTAACATGGAAAGACCCTAGAATAAAAATACTAACGGTTATATGAGTACAATAATTATATAGAAAGAAAGTATTAATAGTTATGAGGAAATGATAATTATATGGAATGAGTTTATAAGTAGAATACTAATGAGAGATTCGTATAATATTATGATCTATAAGCATATCTAATTCGTATAGAACGATGAAAGATTTGTGTAGATATGAGGATTTAATAGCCTTTAATTTGTGAAAAACAATAAGAAATATAAGGCTTGATTTATTGATTTCAAAGTTTGGCATAGATGTGTCAAATTCTTCGTAATTGATTCAGACCTAAGTAATGATTATGTGTGGATTCGGTGGAGCACATAAGTGTCAATAACTTTTCTTGAAAGTTTTATTTACTTGAGGAATATGAGATAAGTTAGGAATTCATGGTATGGAACTTGAGTGAGATAAACGTTAGACTTTTGATCTGTTGAGACTATGTAAAGGTAAGAATGTATGAATTTCAAGGTTGGAATATTTTGTTGCATACATTGTATTTAAGTGTATCAGTGAATATTTATGCATAGATGCAAAATTATTATAGGTGCCTTAAGTATTAGGATTTACTTAAGTAAGATAAACGTTAGATTTTTGATCTGTTGAGACTGTGTAAAGGTAAGAATGTATGAATTTCAAGGTTGAAATATTTTGTTGCATACATTGTATTTAAGTGTATCAGTGAATATTTATGCACAGATGCAATGTGAAAATGATCAATGGGAGTTTCCTTAAGTAAATCATAATACTTAAGGCACCTATAATAATTTTGGATAATTACGATAAAAGGTTTAACTTCTAGATGTTTAGATGTGAATCTTTTGATTACCTAAGGTTTTGTTATATGAGGAAATTAAATATTGTATAAGTGGAATTGTGGGGATTGTAGATGTTCTTAAGTAGTAACATCAAGTGTCTTTGTTCATTGATATGGTCTATGTTGGAAGACATAAATCATATTGATTTCAAGGTTAGTCACATTCTAAACCCTTGGTAGTAATGATGATGAATCCATTAATAGATATTAAGTATTAGGAATAACATACGGGTGTATGCATTGTTCAATAAGGTTTTGATTAAAACAAATTATTTGAGTTGCTAGAAGATTATGTTATGAAATGATTTTAAATACCATTCAGGAAGATCCTTGATTGTCGTTAAATTAGATTTGTTGTTCATAGTTAACTTTATCTATAGTGGACTTTGAATTGGGTTTAAGATCTATACAAATTGGTTTTCAATTTTATGTTTGTTATTTAACTCGTTCTAAATGTGTTAAGGCCCAAAACAACCTGACCCTTTTTAACTTAGAACATTTGGGCTAGTCCAAATCCTAAATCAGTTTGATTCACACTATCTCTCCCACGTGGTCTCTATACATGTCATCTACAGTGGTTTAATTATTGTTTACATATACGTTTACTGTGCATAGGAGCTTATTTCTCCGAGCTCACTTTCTCTCTCTTAATTTGTTATTTTCTCTCTAAATCGCAAATCCTCTTCTTTTTCACTAGAAATTCTTCTTTCCCTCTAAAAGAAGAAGGAATTCTAGGATTCTGCAACTTACTATCTCAATTTTTCCTTTCTATTTACTCTTCTTTTATTTCATCATGGACCCAAAGTACCAACACCTGAGAAAGTACTTCCTATCACTCTCCCAAAAGATTCTCAGAAAGAAATACAAGGTTAGAATCACTCGGTTGTGGATTCTTATGCATTTTGGCATCCCTAGTGATGTGAGAATGTTGATAGAGGGGAAGATCCGTCCGAGTGACTTCAGTCAAGATATCGGTTTACCAGGAACGGGTACCAGTCGTAGTGCAATGAAAAGAAGAGCTCATGTCATCGTGGTCACTTGTAACAAATGTGGAAGACAAAATTGTAACGGTAAATGTACTTCACCTGGTTATATGTCTACGAATAGAGAGGATAAAATAAGGTTTTGTAGGGATGGACTTTCAAAGGAGAACTTGCATAGTATCCATCCTCCTCTTCACGGTCACCCTAGTGGATATGTTCAAGGAACTATTTTTAAACTCTGACCTAAATTTTATGCAGAAAGACAACGCCTCAAGAATATGGTATTTCTAGATCCTGTTTGCCAAGCCATAAGAAAACTGGATGGGGAATAAGTCATTGCTCTATAAAGGTTATTTAGTCTTTGCTTATTTGAAACAGTTTTAGTTGATGTTCAACTGTTTGTGTTTTTCTTTTACTCAGAATATTTGTATTTGTGTTTGAAATAATTATGATTATTAGATTGATACAGTAAGTGTTAGTATTTTATTTAATTTATGGTTTTGTTAAATATATAATAATAAAATATATTATCTTATCAGACACGTCACATACGGTACAGTAACATGTTTGAATTTTGAAAACTTATCCAGATATTTCAAGATTGTGTCTCAAATTTTAAAAGTTCTACAGTATTTATCGTTTATATTGAATTTCTAGACTCGGTGTATATTTGTCAAAAGGTCTGCAGTTGTGTCAAGAGGGTCTTCTGTCAAACTGTTCTCAATTGTCAAAAGTTATACATTTAGAGTTTAATCTTTTTCAAAAAGTGAATCAGATTTTCTGTAAACTATCAATCACCTTATCTTACTTTCTTATCCGCATAAGATTTTGTTTAAATCTTTAGATCACCTTTTCATTACTTACTCGTCTGTCTCTTTAGCCCTTTTTGTGTATTCCTCATCCTTAAAATCTCATGTAGAACCCGAAGTCTAAGTGGAGTAGACATTAAGCAATCACTTATATAAACCAAATATGTCTACCTCCCAGTCCACCAAGAAAATAAAAAATGTCTGTGTCTTTTGTGGTTCCAGCCCTGGAAAAGATAAAGTCTATCTAAAAGCCGTAAAACACTTAGGGCAAGTCCTAGCACATAGAAAGATTAACTTGACCTATAGGGGTGGTAGTCTAGGATTAATGGGAAATGTGGCAACTGCAGCTAAGTCTGGTGGTGTCGAAGTCTTAGGGATTATTCCTCGACACTTAGCTGAGGGAAACCTTTGTGGAAAAATAATAGGTAGAGAGAAAAGAGTTTTGGACACCCCTGAACGTCATAAAATCATGATTAATAATTCTAATGCTTTTATAGCATTACCTGGTGGTCTAGGTACTCTTGAGGAAATATTCGTAGTTGCTTGTGAGCAATTATTGGGCTTTCATTCCAAAACCTTGGGACTACTGAATGTAAATGGTTTTTATAATGGTCTTTTGAAATTTCTAGATTACGCTGTGGAAGAAAACATCATTGCAGAATCGGAGAGACAAATCTTTGTTACTACTTCAACAATTGAGGAATTTATAGATAAAATGCAAATCATACATCCAGAATCCGACACTGAAACATCCAAGCTTGAATGGGAAAGGGAAAGCCGAGAGTGACCAATTGATTTGAATCTCCATCTGTAATCTTTTGGTTTTATCTATGGCATGTAGGCATGTGTGTCCGTATTTCGTGTGTCACAAATAACTGTTTACCTTGTATTTTGTATTTCTTGTGGTACGCTGTTGTTCAATCTTTTAGATTCATTGAGCCTAATGCCGGGATGGCTGGATACGGAGTACTTGATGCTCTCGAAACGCATCCTACTTAAGGTCCGATCTTTTGTTTATCGATGTTTTTGTATTCTCTAAGCATGCATGATATGGATAGCTGGTATACGGAGTGCCTTGTACTCTCGAAATGAATCCGTATCATGTTTGTAATTTGTAACATTCTGTTAATATTATGTGTAAGTACTAAAGTCAGTTTTGGGGATACTCCATAGGAAATATGAGTATATTATTTGGGTTGAATGTTTGTGTCATGAGGATAGCTGTTTAATGAAAAATATGTCGGGTTTGTCTGCAACTCTGAGATTTTGTTTAATATCTCTATGAATAAGTTTAATGTATGGTTTTGAATAAAAGTGTTTGTGATATATGTTTTATGACTATGTTTTAGTTTATTAGTTGAAAAATGAAATCAACTATCTTTGACTTTTCCTTACTCAGAAAGGAAAATGAACCTAAAGATGAAGTTTACAAAATTTCTCTAGCAATCTCTATAAATGTAATTGTAAATCATAGTCCATGGACAATGAAGGACTGGAATTATGGTATGGTCAATATGTATGTCTGATCAGATTCTTAAACCATTATACAGTGTTATAAGTTAGAACCTGTCAGAAATACTCTCATTGAGGGATTTAAAATTTAGAGTAAGATTTATGATGCAAGTAAATAAGTGGAGATACGATAACTTAAATTTGGAGAACAAACAACATTAACGGTTTAAACTCGGAATTGGAATCATAATAGAATCAAAATTTTTACTAGTATTGCTAGAATTGAAATTTCGAGGACAAAATTTCTTTAAGGGGGTAGAGCTATGACACCCGTTATTCTCCTAACGGGTTTTAAGGTAATTAAATTATTTTTTAGTGTATCAATCAAAAAAATGTCATATTGGCATTATGTGCGTTAAAGTCTCCAGATAAGACATAAGGATATCTTTTCCAAGTACTCTTGACCCTCGTTTTCTTTATTTCCTTCGTGACATGCTTCAACATGTCTCCTCTATAATTGCTTCTATCACTTATCTTCAAAGACTTCATCTTTTCTTCCACGGTTCCCATACTCTTCTTCTCATTTCTTTACTGAAGCAAAATACCTAGAGAACTTCTTCAAGGCAGCCATAAAAATCAGCCACCATCACCTCCATTTGAGTAAGAATTTCAGCTATACCGAAGTCAAGGAACCTATTTTGAAGCCATTTCAAGCTTCCAACTAGCCATAATCTGAGGTTAGAATCGTATGAACAAATTTAGTCTTTCATTTATAATTTTTTTTTTATACTCAAGGATTATTCAAATTTGTGTTCTTAAACCTAAGCATATGTATAAAGTCTAAGTGTATATGCTGTAGACAGAAAATTTATATTGTTAAACTTTGTAATACCTCTATGGGCAGTAGCTCTTTCTTGAAATTCTGGGATTAAATAAAAATGAATTTTGCAAATAGGTTTGAATATTTAAAAAGTAGATATCCTAAGCTTTCTAGCGAGCTATCATAAACCTAAATTGGAGTTGTATTTTATTTTCTATGAATTATTCAATTTTCGGATTAGAAACTAGTAAACCTGCCAGTTTGTTATGGTACACCAGCTGCTAACTTGAACCAAGAACCCATCTTTGCTCACCACCTAATTCCTTAATGTCTTGCAACCTTTCCAATATTATCCTAAGTGATTGATGAATCTTATTAGGGACTAAAACATATAGATTATTTGTTTACATTTTATATTATGTTAAGACAAAAATTGTTTACTGTGGTATTCAAAAGAGATTTGCATAAAAGTTTTAATGGCATACTAGTAAGATAGATTTACACATGATTTATTTATGAATGTAGTTGTATGTTGTGCTTTAGTTTTAATTGTCCTTATGTAGGCCTTAGGATCAAGGGAGTATGGAGTTAACGTTAATTGATTTCAGGATTAAAAGATTGTTGATAAGCTTGAAAGGTAGGGATTCTATTACTCATCTTTTGTGAGGTTTTTATAGAATTAAAATTGATTGTTTTATCGCAAGATATATATATATATATCTATGTTGAACTGACATTATATGAGTATCACATATGAAACTATGACATTGACTCGTCTTGTATTGTACATCGAGGAACATAATGAATTGACACATGTTATAAATTGAGAAGCATGGTTAGGAAAACTGACTCTATTAATAATGATTAAATATAGAGCAATGGTGAGATGTGAAGAGGGCGACGGTTATGTCCTTGGGCATGAATACCCTAAAAGGTAAAATAGGGGGAAGGTGATGACGCTTCCTTGGGTTGAAAGTCCCAGAACACACTGTACAGGAATCGACTTGGTGAGGACTCGGGGCTTGAAGTCCCCTCACCGAAACACCCTGTACAGGAATCGACTTGGTGGCGGTTACGTCCTTGGGCATAAATACCCTAAAAGGTAAAATAGGGGGAAGGTGATGACGCTTCCTTGGGTTGAAAGTCCTAGAACACACTGTACAGAAATTGACTTGGTGAGGACTCGGGCCTTGAAGTCCCCTCACCGAAACACCCTTAGAATGTTTAGAGAGTGATCAAGCATGCCCATTTGGGTTTCGATGAGTTGAGTGATATTCTATTGAACGTGGGTACCTAGGAATAATGATGAACTATAATATTTGTATATATGTATATGTATGAAACTCGGTAATGATTAACTATGGTATCCATGGAATATGATTATAATAAATCTCATAATTTGGATAATGATGAGTATTAACTAACCATGCAGGTTTTAATGTGGTAATGATAAAAACCTAAAGATGAGTAATGGTTTTCTCTATTGAGCATATTGTCGCTCATTCCCCTATATTTATATCTTTTTAGGATTCACTAAGTGTGAGCTGGCTATGAGAAAAATAGTTGAGGAAGCGATGTAGCTATATCACATTGGGACTGCTTCAATTGTTAAGAATGTTCTTCATGATAATGTAAGCAACAATTGTTACTTTCTGTGATTGTATTAAAATGCGCTGAGGTTAAAATGATGATGACGACAGTTTATATTATTAAATTTAAGGTGCTACATTAAACTGTAATTTAATTGTTGTTTATATTTTTATTTTTGATTTGAGAGTTTTCATTTAAGCCTTGGGCAACTTTATTTTTAAGGTTTTACTTTTATTTTTAATTTTTATTTTTTTTATTAAAAAACTGTTAATCCTCATATAGGGGCGTTACAGATTTTTCATGGGTTAAGGGGGAAATTAATTCATGGAGTTTTTGCATGAAAATGAAGCCTAGGAAAGAGTTCAAGGAGCCTTGGAAGGTTAGAAATCAAAAGATTGCTATTTGGGTAAGTTTTGAATTTCAAAGTTTTAAAATTTTGTAATTTTTGTTTTGTTTTTTATTCCTTTGAACCTATGTGGGTTCTTAAGCATGTATTTGACGAAATTTCATGGATATGTGATGTATGGCATGCTAAAGTTGTGAAATTTTGGTTTATGGTGCAAAATGATAGTTTTTACAAAAAGTATTATTTTTGTAATTTTGATGTTAGTTTTAGCAAAAGTGATGTTTGAGCATGAGGATGATTTGAATATGGCATGGAACGGTTTTGCATGGGCAGATTTGTAATTTTAAAATGGATTTCTATAAAAACGCCCTAGGGACTAAATTGAAAGAAAAAGTTCTTTCTCGACAGAATTAAAAAATGGCCAAAAAGCCCCTATCTAGTAAGTTTTTCACAAAAGTTAAATCATGAAAGTTGTAAATCTCGACGAAACTGTTAGGCAACATAGACAGTTTGTCAAAAATCTCGATCGATGGTCAAATTTTGATTTTTCAAAGAAATTGTGAAAATTATGAAAAATTTTAAAAATGGCAAAAACATCATTTCCCAAAGGATTTTGAATATGGTACTTTGAGCAAAAAAAGATCCTTGAGAAAAATAGGAAATTTTGAAATAAAAAGGACAATTTTAGCCTTGAGGATAAAATTGTCAAAATTTTTAGTTAAGGGGCCAAATTGTAAATTTTTACAAAAAAAGGGGTATAGAGAGGAAACAAAGAGACCCGACCCATTAGGGTGTTATTTTGAAATAAGTACGTGATTGTTTCCATTAGACGAGAGAAACCGAGCTCGAGAAGTTAGTTAGCCCGCTAGGGGCAAAATTGTCATTTTTTTTAGTAGTCTGAATTGTTTTAAAACGACCCCAAAAGGAAAAAAAAAAGTAATTTCACTCTTCGATAATGATAATGTTATAGGATAAGATAAGAATAAGGAAAATTAGTAATTTTCAGAGTTGTATATAGTTATGCAACTCGATTAATTAAGCAACGAACGTTTTGTAACAAAATGTAACAAAGTTTGGCTAATAGTTTTGAAATTAGCCAATAGGATCCTAGGAGTCTAAGAGAAAGAAGAATTGAAGTTGATTTGGCGATACACAAAAACGAGTAAGTACCCTTCCCACCTACAACGTGAAATGTAGGTACAGAAAGAAATATATGTATACGTATACCTATGCGTATAACAAAGTGTAAACTTGTATGTTTGCCATGATATAAATACCTAAGGGTATAGTCGTGTATGAATATCTATGAGTATACAAATGAATACCTGTGTGTATAATATGTTACGTACCTGGGTGTATAATAATGAATATTAGTATGTATATCATGATTACGTACCTGTGTGCACAACGATAAATACCTATGTATATATAAAGTAGGTACCTGTGTGTATTATGCTATGCAAGAGAATTTATGTTTCATGGGTAATATACGATTATCACTTCATACATGATATGTCAACCATAATAAATGAACTGGTAAATATATCACCAGAAAATAAGAGAAGTGCCGTACCAACTCCTGACTCAAGGGGAGTTTAATGTAAGTAAATTTATTTTAGTTCTAGAAAAAAAATATTTTCTAAATTTTTGCCTTAAAGTAAGTAAGAAAGTTTTATCACAGTCTGAAAAGGCGGGTTGTGACAGTTAGTATCAGAGCAGAAATCTTGTCATCCTACTACACATCGTCGTCTACTCCATTGCTATAGCTCAAGTAAGATAGTTTGATTTTAAGCATAAGAATGTTCAGTACTATTATGTATGGCATTGTTATATTAATTACGATAATAAATATAGTATATGACGGAACTGCATCATAACCGTGACATGGAGGCTGATCGAAGAGCAAGTATTGCTTTACAAGACGCGATGCCACCGCGATACTATGGGAGTCAGCAGCCTATGGTGCTGACCGAATGGCTACACGCAGTTGAGGTGATCTTCGATACTTGTCATACGCCATCACACCTCTAGGTTTTATTGGCTTCTGGATTGTTGTTGAGAGAAGCATTAGTATGGTGGCTGAGGATTGAACCTGATGAGTGACCAAGGGATTGGCAAGGCTTCAAAGGACAAATTCTAGTAGAGTTCACACCCTTACCCCCAGTAGATGCTATGCATGTCCAAGTGATTCAGATGCTGTGGGCGGATTGGAGACATCGATTGTACCTACGAATGAACCAGTCTGGGGAAGACACATAGGTGAGCCAGTGGATCATTTCATTCTCAAGTTTCGTCGTACTATGGTACCACTGATTCTGTCGAAAATACCTTAACGGCGCATCTGCAACCTTGTATGGAGAGATCTTCCAGATGCCGTCCAACAACAGATGCAGTATCTAGGGAATTACCTTAGCGTCCACGATTTTCTTATGGCGGTATTACATGCAAAACAAAATATGGCCGCGTCATTAGAGGATCCCCTAGTAGGCATGGAGGAGAATGATGATGATGAGCTCGAATATATTCCAGGACCTCCCAAACCCATAATTACAAGTGATGACGAATCTACTGATTCGGATGAAGAGGATGAAGAGGACCCTAAGGAGGATCTCGAACATAGTGACATGTCTAGAGTCGAGTCTGACTAAAAAGAACTTATGAGAAAATTTTTGTGCATTATGATGTACGTAGATGAAGGATTAGTACAGTTTTGGGCTCTGTTACCTTTGTATATGTATGTATGTCCGGCAAGTGGTATCCTTCTCGGCAATAGGGTATGTGTAGTCAGAAGTGATAATTGCTCCCGAAAATGATATAAATAGTTTATGTATGGAAGGAAAGTAAGTATGTATGTTAGTTATGCATGTAATGAAGGATGTAAAGAAAAAAAAAAGAAAAAAGAAAAAAAGAGAGAAGGAAATGAAAGAGGTTCATGAAATGTATGAAGGTTAATGAAATCAAATGTATGAAGGTAAATGAAATGAAATGTATGAAGCAAGATATTGAGTTCATGTAACTGTGTATGTTGCATGTACTTATGTTATTTAAAATATATGCACTTATGGATTGGATACTATTAAATTAATAGTATGTGCTAACATAGTAATGAAATTATACGATAGGTATATAACGATTAATATTGATGTCGGATACACCCGAAGAACCAATGAATCCAGATTTAATGGCCATGATCATGGAATTGAAACAGAAGCTCCAAGCTCAGGAGCAGGAAATGCAAGCTTTACGGGAACAGTTATCTAACCAGAATCCCAAACCACCAGCACGTATGGACACGCCACCCCCAATACCACCACCACAGCAAGCGAAACTAGCAGTCCCAACTGCTCCAGTAGCATCCACTACCGAATTTTATGAAAGATTCTGAAGGATGAAGGCTCCGAAATTTGATGGATCTACAGACCCATTAGAGGCCGATGATTGGCTTACAGGCATAGAAAGGGTTCTGAAATTTATGGGACTTAGCGATCATGAAAAAGTCCTATGTGCTTCGTTTTCTCTTACTAAAGATGCTAGGAGATGGTGGGAGTCGGTAGAGCGTAGAAGAAATGTTGACGAAATGATGTGGCCAGATTTTGTGGAAGAATTTGGCAAGGCTTACTTTAATGTGGAAACCAGGCAGCCCAGCAAGAAGAATTTAATAATTTCAAGCAAGGCAATATGTCTGTAGCTGACGCTGTAAAGAGGTTTAATCAGCTAGCACGGCTTTGTCCCGAGTTAGTACCCACTGATCGGGAACGAATAAGACGATTAATGAGAATGTTCAAAACCGACATTGCCCTTGTAGTTGATAGTGGAGGGCAAGCTCCCAAGGATGTAGAGGATTGCATTGAACGGGCGACCAAAGATGAGTTTAAAATTGCCCGTGATAAGGAGGAAAGAGCAAGGATTTTCAAAGCACAGAAGGAGGAGAAAGCTTTAGCCAAGTAGAGTCAAGATGTTCAAATGAAAGGACAAGGAAGTGCTCTAAGCCAAGGGCAGTCCTAGAACTTTCCAGTGGGATGCAGTCGTAATGCTAACAACAAGAGGAAATGGAACGTGAATAGTTCAAAGAAAGGGTCAACCCTAGAAGAGGAATAACAATGGAGGTAACAACAAACCCCTTTGCAGTCAATGTGGGAAGAGACATGCAGGGGAATACAAGGCTGGCACAAACAAGTGCTACATCTGTAGAAAATAAGGGCACTACCTTAGAAATTGTTTTTCTAATCCCCAAAGTCAGAATAGTCAGGCTCAACAGAGGTCTCAAGGAAATCAACTGCATGTGGTCTAGGTTCAGGCACAGATTGAAGGCCCTAGTATCATTCAGGAGCGACTAGAAGCTCCAGAACCAAGTGGGCAAATTTATGCTTACATGAAGAAGGGAGAAGACGAAGGAACCTCATCGGTGGTGACAGGTCAGTTTTCTGTTGCCAACACTGATGCATATGTTTTGTTTGATTTTGGAGCAACACATTCGTTTGCATCACTTAAGTTTGCGAAACGAATAGGAAGTAAAGGAGATAGGATAGAGCAAACCTTTAGAATTGCACTACCCTCTAAGGAGGTATTGAGTGTTGATTATTGGTTATGTCATGTACCGATAATCATTTGTGGAAGGGAATTGTATATTGATTTGATAATAATCGATATACAAGATTATGACGTCATTCTGGGAATGGATTTCCTGGGGAAATACATAGCTAAGATTAATTATCAACACCACAAGGTTACGTTCCGACCACATGGGAGTGAAAAGTTTATGTATTCAGGGAAAGTTCCCAAAACTCCCAAGGCGTTGATTTCAACATTAAAGGCAAGGAAGATGTTGGAAAATGGATGCACTGGTTATCTGGTGAATTTGATAAGGAAAGATCAAGAAGCTTAGTTAAGACCAGAGAATGTTCCCATAGTAAGGGAATTCATCAATGTGTGTTCTGATGAGTTGCCAGGCTTGCCACCAGAATGAGAGATTTCGTTTGAGATCGAATTGATGTCTGGCACAGCCCCGATTTCGAAGGCACCATATCGAATGGCTCCAGGGGAACTCATGGAACTTCAGGCGTAACTAAAGGAATTATTGGACAAGGGGTTCATCCGACCAAGTCATTCCCCATGGGGAGCGCCTGCTCCATTTGTTAAAAAGAAAGACGAAACGTTACAGATGTGTATTGACTACCGGGAACTGAACAAGGTCATGATTAAGAACAAGTATCCACTACTAAGGATCGATAATTTGTTTGATCAACTGAAAGGAGCGCCAGTATTTTCAAAGATTGATCTTCACTTGGGATATCATCAACTTCGAGTTAATGAAGAAGATATACAGAGGACGGCGTTCCAAACACGTTATGAGCATTATGAATTTTGTGTTATGCCATTTGGAGTGACCAATGCCCCGGTAGCCTTTATGGATCTCATGAACCGGATCTTCAAGAAATATCTTGATAAATTCGTCATCGTTTTTATCAACGATATTCTCATATATTCAAGAACGTCAACGGAACATGAGGAGCACTTGAGGAATGCACTGCAATTGTTGAGAGAGCATCAACTGTACGCCAAATTTTCAAAATGTGAGTTTTGATTAGAGAATGTTTATTTTCTAGGACACTTGGTGACACGAGAAGGAGTATCTGTCGATCCTTCCAAAGTTGAAGCGGTGAATAAGTGGCCTACACCGAAAAACGTAACCAAAATCAAAAGTTTTCCTGGTTTAGTGGGATACTATCGATGTTTTGTAGAAGGATTTTCTCGACTTGCAGCACCACTCACTGCACTTACACGGAAAGCAGCAAAGTATGAATGAACTAAGAAGTGCGAAGAAAGTTTCAAAGAGTTAAAAAGGTGACTTACAAGTGCACCAGTGCTGACAATACTTAATCCGAACCTAGGAAATTTTGTGATCTATAGCGATGCATCGAAAACGGGACTGGGAGCCGTATTGATGCAAAATGGAAAAGTGATTGCATACGCATCCCGACAACTAAAGGATCATGAAAGGAATTATTCGACGCATGACTTAGAATTAGCGGCGGTTGTATTTGCGTTGAAGATATGGCGTCACTATCTATATGGAGCTAAGTGTGAAATTTATATGGACCATCAGAGTTTGAAGTATATCTTCACGGAGAAGGAGCTCAACATGAGACAGCGAAGGTGGCTAGAGTTAGTTAAAGACTACGACTGTGAAATTTTGTATCACCCGGGAATGGCTAATCGAGTAGCCGATGCCCTTAGTCGTAGAACAATGTCTTCACTTGCAATGGTGCAGATAATACCAAAACCTCTTCAAAAGGAGTTGATGGAAGCGGGAATAAAGCTAATCACTAGAAGATTGGCCCATTTTTCCTTTCGACCAGCTATCTTGGAGAACTTAAAGGAGCGACAAGAAACAAATCCGTCGCTACTTAAAGATAGGAATGAGGTTCTTGAGAACAAAGAAACATAATTTAGCATCTTAGAAGATGGCATTCTCCATTATAAGGGCAGAATCTGCATCCTCAATGATGAAGGATTAAAGAAGCAAGTATTAAAAGAAGCTCATGAAGCACCATATGTGGCTCACCCAAGAGCTACTAAAATGTACCAAGATTTGAAAGAGCACTATTGGTGGCATGGAATGAAGAATGATGTCGCACGATTTGTCACCAAATGTCTTACATGCCAAAAGGTGAAAGCTGAGCATCAACGGCCAGCAGGCGAATTACAGAAAATTGAAATTTTTGAATGGAAATGGGACCAAATAACTATGGATCTGGTAACTAAGCTACCCAGAACTACGGGTGGACATGACGCTATATGGGTAATTATTGATAGATTAACTAAATAACTCATTTCTTACCCATTAAACTTAGCAGTTCTGTAGAACAACTAGCTGAACTATATGTAGCCCAGATAGTTAGTGTAATGACCGAGAAAACGTCATCAATAAAACCTAATATTTAATTAGGTTTAATTAATGAATTTATTCTTAAAAATGTGAAATTTTGTAAAAATTGTAATTTATGTGAAAATTACAATAAAATATGAATGAGCGGCATTGATTGCAAATTTTATGGCATATGTAATGCAATGGTGGATATTATAAAATACAAATTTTATGAGTTTGATGACTCAGAGATTTGTGCATAATATCCATAAAATGAATTTCATGTCACAATTAATTGTGAAATTGTGATATAAATGAATGAATGATTAGAATATAGATAGGACATAGAGGTTGTCCTAACCCTAACCGGGGGTAGAAAGGAGGCCAGAGCAGTATAAGAATACTGCTAAATGAAAACGTAGATACGAAAAATGTATTTTTATACAGTCTAAGGATAGAAAGTACATTGAATTGACCACGACAGTATAGGAAAAATACTGTGTGATGAAAAATTACACAGTATAAATTTTTAACTCCACAAAGTGGACATTTGCTTGAATTCTATTGGGCCAACAAGCCATGCAATGTGGCCCAATAAGATGAGGACACCTAGGGTAGTCTAATGGATGACCATGAGTCACCAAATGTGATAAGGATGCATTTAAGGCAAAGTTATCACAAAAATTCACTTCCTTTCTTTCCTTCCAAGCTCCGGCAGCCATAACCAACAGCTCTAAAAAAATTTTCTCAACCCCCAAACTTTGCAAAAATACCCCCAAACAAGTTTTACAAGCAAGTACAAGGATTTACCACAAGTTTTAAGGTAAAATCCTAAACTTTTTCATGAGTTTTCAAGGGATTTTTCATGGGTAAAGGGCAAAAATTAATCCATGGTATTTTTGCTTGAAAAGGAAGCCCAAGAATAAGTTCAAGAAGCCTTTGAAGGCTAGAAATCCAAAAAAGTGTTATTTGGGTAAGTTTTAAAGTTTAAAGTTTTGAATTTTGTTTTGATTTTTATTCTTTCAAACCCATGAGGGGTTTTGAGCATGTATTTGATGGAATTTCATGTATATGTGATGATTGGCAAGTTTGAGTTGTGAAACTTTGGTTTATAGTGCAAAATGATAATTTTTGCAAGTTTGATGTTAGACTTTGTAAAAGTGATGTTTGAGCATGAGAATCTTTTGATTAAGGCATGGAATGGTTTCTGCAGGGGTAGAATTGCAAGTTTGAAATGGAATTTTGTAAAAATGTCATAGGGACTAAATTGAAAGAAAAAGTTCCTTCTCGGCAGATTTGAAGAATAGTCAAAAATGCCCCTATACAGTGAGATTTTGGGAAAATTTAAAACATGAAAGTTGTAGATCTCGATGAAACTGTTAGGTTACGCGAATGGTTTGTCCAAAAACTCAATCTTTTGCGAGTTTTTGATTTTTCAAGAATATATTAAAAGTGAAAAAAGTGTTAAATGACAAAAATGTTATTTTTGCAAAATGATTTAAGGCATGGTACTTTAAGTAAAAATGATCCTTGAGAAAAATAGGAAATTTTGATGCAAAGAAGTAAATTTTAGTCCCGCGGGTAAAATCCTCAAAATTTTCAGTTCAGGGACTAAACCGTAAAGTTTTATGAAAATGGGGCATAATTGAGAAATAAAGAGATTTGACCCACTAGGGTGTTATTTTGAAATTAGTATATGGTTATTTTTGTAAGAATAACGAAATCGAGTTCGGGTAGGTTAGTAAACCCACGAAGGGCAAAATCGTCATTTTTGTCCAAATAACCCGAACCGTTTTGAAATGTTTCCAATTGAATAAGAAAATGACTAGAAAGGGTTCTCGCCCTTCGTTAGAAACGATAGGGTAAAGTTAGATAGAAATAAGAAAAAACCAATGGTTTTTAGAGTTGTACATAGTAATGCAACTCAATTTATTAACTAACAGATGTTTCGTATCGAAACATAGTGAAATTTGGCTAATGGCTTTGTAATTGGCCAACAGGATCCTAGGAGTCTAGGAGAAGGGAAATCGAGGTTAAGTTGCCCGACATTCACCTCAAGTACGTACCCTTTCCACCTACAGTATGAAATGTAGGTTTAGAAAGAAATGTATGTATATGTATACTTGTGCGTATAATTAAGTGTAAACTTGTATGTTTGCCATGATATGAATATCTAGGGGTATAGTCATGTATGAATAAGTGTGAGCATATTAATGTGTACCAGTGTGTACAAGCTGTTATGTACTTGTATGTACAATAATGAAAATGAGCATGTGTACCATGATTTTGTACCTGTGTGTATAATATGTTGTATACCTGTGTGTACAATAATGAAAATGAGCATGTGTATCGTGATTTCGTACCTGTGTGTACAATGATAAATACTTGAGTATGTATAAAGTAGGTATCTGTGTGTACATTTTATGTTAAGTACCTGTGAGTACGTAATGCTATATACCTGTGTGTATATTAATGTGTACCAGTGTGTATAAAAAGTAAGTACCTGTGTGTACTATACTATGCAAGAGAATTTATGTTTCATGGATAATATGTGATTATCACTTCATGCATGGTATGTCAACCATAATAAATGGACTGGTAAATGTATCACCAGAAATTAAGAAAAGTGTCGTACCGGCTCCTAACTCAAGGGGAGTTTAAAGGATATGTTACGGTCACGGTGTTACGTAGACCTAAATGAAATTGCGCAATGGTACGAACACTTGGGCCCTAGTAAAGATAAGAAATGATGAGGATAAAGAAAGTTTATAAGAAAGCATAATTGATTCATGCATTCATGTGAATATCCATGTGGGATTTATGGGACTTACTGGGCGTTAGCTCATTAAGTTTTTCATGCTGTAGGTATTCCGACGAAAAGGTCAGAATGAGTCGTAATGATGAGCTGGCGAACGGATGAGGTGTGCAGATTGGGTATGGAGTCCGTTGCTGTAATGTTTTCCGCTACGCATGTTTAAAGTTATTTTAATATGAAATGATTAAAAGAAAGATGTTATGAAAGTAAAAGTATTAATTATGTAAATACAAGTATGTGAAAGTATTTTGGAAGTTATCAAAGTTAATGTAAGTAAATATTTATTTCCGTAAAAAAAAAAAATTTCCTAAATTTTTGCCCTAAAGTAAGTAAGAAAGAGTTTTATCATAGCCCGAAAAGGCGGGTTGTGACAGTTAGATACCACGGAGTTCTGAAGTCCATTATCTCTGATCGAGATGGTCGGTTTACTTCTAAATTCTAGAGGAGTGTTCACAAAGCAATGGGAACGAAGCTGACCTTTAGTACAGCTTTCACCCTCAAATAGATGGTCAATCTGAAAGGACCATTCAAACTCTAGAAGATATGTTAAGAGCCTATGTGCTAGATTTCAAAGGAAGATGGGACAAAAAGCTTCCGTTGATTAAATTCGCTTATTATAACAGTTATCAAGCCTCTATAGGAATGGCTCCTTATGAAGCTCTTTACGGAAGAAGATGCAGATCACCACTACATTGATATGAAACGGGAGAAAAGACGTTATCGACTATGGATTTTGTGCAAAGGACGACGGAGGATGTGAAACTAATTCGTCAACGAATGGAAACTACCTTTAGTCGTCAAAAGAGTTATGTAGATCAACGACGAAGACCCCTGGAATTCCAAGTAGGAGATTTGGTCTTCTTAAAGGTGACACCAATGAAGGGAGTGATTAGGTTTGGAAAGAAAGGAAAGCTCCACCCAAGATACATTGGACCATTTGAAATCTTGGAACGAGTGGGCAATGTAGCTTATAAGTTAGCCTTACCCTCTGATCTAGCATCGGTACACAACGTATTCCATGTGTCTATGCTAAAGAAGTATGTGCCGGATCCTTCACATGTTCTACAGCCTGAAGAAATTGACATATAGGAGAATCTGTCTTATGAAGAAAAACCAGTTCAAATCCTGGCACGAGAAGAAAAGGAATTAAGGAATAAAATATACCTCTCGTCAAAGTTTTATGGCCCAACCAACAAGTGGAAGAGGCAACGTGGGAACGAGAGGATGAAATAAGGAAACACTACCCCGAGTTGTTTTGATTTTCGAGGACAAAAATTCTTAAGGGGGGTAGATTGTAATGACTGAAAAAATTTCATTAATAAAACCTAATATTTAATTGGGTTTAATTAATGAATTTTCTCTTAAAAATGTCAATTTTTGTAAAATTTACGATAGAGTATGAATGAGCGGTATTGATTGCAAATTTTATGGCAAATGTGATGCGATGTTGAATATGAAAAAATACAAATTTTATGAGTTTAATGACTCAAAATTTTATGCATAATATCCATAAAAAGAATTTTATATCACAATGAATTGTAAAATTATGATATAAACGAATGAGTGATTAGAATGTAAATAGGACATAGAGGTTGTCTAAACCCTAATCTGGGGTAAAAAGGAGGCCGAAGCAGTATAAGTATATTGCTAAGTGAAAACGCAGATATGAAAAGTGTCATGATTGGCCTTCAAAAGTGAACCAAAAGGAAGTGAAATATTTTTATACAGTCTAAGGATAGGAGGTGTATTGATTTGACCACGGCAGTGCAAGAAAAATACTACGTGACAAAAAATTACACTGTACAAATTGTTGGGCCCTACAAAGTGGACACCCAACCGAATTTGATTGGGCCACCAAGCTTAGAAATGTGGCCCAATAGCATGATGCCACCTAGGGGTATACTCATGGGTTACCATGAGTCATCAAAGTGGACAAGAAGCATTAAATGCAATTTATCACAAAAAAAATTTCTTTTTCTTCTTCCTCCCATATTCGACAGCAATAGTTAGACCTCTCAAAAAAAATTTTCAACCACATACTTTACAAAAACAACCCCAAAACAAGTTTTAGAAGCAAGCTCAAGGATTTTTTACAAGATTTAAGGTAAAATCCTAAACTTTTTAGCAAGTTTTTAATATATTTTTCATGGGTTAAGGGGGAAATTAATTCATGGTGTTTTTGCATGAAAATGACGCCTAGGAAGGAGTTCAAGGAGCCTTAGAAGGCTAGAAATCAAAAGACTGCTATTTGGGTAAGTTTTGAATTTCAAAGTTTTGAAATTTTGAAATTTTTGTTTTGCTTTTTATTCCTTTGAACCTATATGGGTTCTTGAGCACGTATTTGATGAAATTTCATGGATATGTGATGTATGACATGCTGAAGTTGTGAAATTTTAGTTTATGGTGCAAAATGATAGTTTTTGCAACAAGTGTTATTTTTGTAATTTTGATGTTAGTTTTAGCAAAAGTGATGTTTGAGCATGAGGATGATTTGAATAAGGCATGAAACAGTTTCTGCACGGGTAGATTTGCAATTTTAAAATAGATTTCTATAAAAACGCCCTAGGGACTAAATTGAAAGAAAAAGTTTTTTCTAGGTAGAATTGAAAAATGGCCAAAAAGGCCCCTATCCAGTGAGATCTTCACAAAAGTTAAAGCACAAAAGTTGTATATCTCGATGAAACTGTTAGGCAACGCGGACAGTTTGTCAAAAATCTCGATCGATGGTGAGATTTTGATTTTTCAAAGAAATTGTGAAAAATTTTAAAAATGGCAAAAACATCATTTCCCAAAAGGATTTTGAATATGTTACTTTAAGCAAAAAGGATCCTTGAGAAAAATAGGAAATTTTGGAATAAAAAGGATAATTTTAACCCCGGGAATAAAATTGTCAAAATTTTTAGTTAAGGGACCATACTACAAATTTTTACGAAAAAATGGGTATAGAGAGGAAACAAAGAGACTCGACCCATTAGGGTGTTATTTTGAAATAAGTATGTGATTGTTTCCTATTGGAAGAGCGAAACCAAGCTTGGGAAGTTAGTTAGCCCGCTAGTGACAAAATCGTCATTTTTTTTAGTAGTCCGAATTGTTTTAAAACGACCCCAAAAGGGAAAAAGAAGTAATTCCGCTCTTCAATAATGATAATGGTATAGGATAAGATAAGAATAAGGAAAACCAATAATTTTTAGAGTTGTATATAGTTATGCAACTCGATTAATTAATCAACGAACGTTTTGTAACAAAATGTAATGAAGTTTGGCTAATAGTTTTGAAATTGGCCAACAAGATCCTAGGAGTCTAAGAGAAAGGAGAATCGAAGTCGATTTGGCGGTAGACAAAAACGAGTAAGTACCCTTCCCACCTACAACATGAAATGTAGGTACAGAAAGAAATGTATGTATACGTATTCCTATGCGTATAACAAAGTATAAACTTGTATGTTTGCCATGATATGAATACCTAGGGGTATAGTCATGTATGAATATCTATGAGTATACAAATGAATACTTGTGTGTATAATATGTTACGTACCTGGGTGTACAATAATGAATATTAGTATGTATATCATGATTACGTACCTGTGTGTACAACAATAAATACCTGTGTATATATAAAGTAGGTACCTGTGTGTACTATGCTATGCAAGTGAATTTATGTTTCATGGATAATATATGATTATCACTTCATGCATGGTATGTCAACCATAATAAATGAATTGGTAAATATATCACCAGAAAGTAAGAGAAGTGTCGTACCGACTCCTGACTCAAGGGGAGTTTAAAGGACATAGTATGGTCATGGTGTTACGTAGACCTAAATGAAATTGTGCAATGGTACAAACACTTGGGCCCTAGTAAAGATAAGAAATGATGAAGATAAGAAAAGTTTATAAGAAAGCATAATTGACTCATGCATTTATTTGAATGTCCATGTGGGATCTATGGGACTTACTAGGCATTAGCTCATTAAGTATTTCATGCTGTAGGTATTCTAGCGAGAAGGTTAGAATAAATCTTAATAATGAGCTGGCGGACGGATGATGTGTGCACATCGGGTATGGATTCCGCTACTGAATGTTTTCGCTGTGTATGTTTTAAGTTGTTTTGAAATGAATTGTTTAAAAGGAAAAATGTTGTAAAAGTAAAAGTAATAATTATGTAAATATAAGTGTATGAAAGTATTTTGGGAGTTACCAAAATTAATGTAAGTAAATTATTTATTTTAGTTCCAAAAAAAGAATATTTCCTAAATTTTTGCCTTAAAGTAAGTAAGAAAGAGTTTTATCACAGCCCGAAAAGGCGGGTTGTGACATGGCATCCCTTGTGAGGTGAGAATGTTGATAGAGGGGAAGATACATCCGAGTGACTTCAGTCAATATGTCGGTTTACCAGGAACGAGTACCAGTCGTAGTGCAATGAAAAGAAGAGCTCGTACAATCGCGATCACTTGTAACAAATGTGGAAGACAAAATTATAACAGTAAATGTACTTCACCTGGTTATATGTCTACGAATAGAGAGGATAAAATAAGGTTTTGTAGGGATGGACTTTCAAAGGAGAACTTGGATAGCATCCATCCTCCTCTTCATGGTCACCCTAGTGGATATGTTTAAGGAGCTATTTTTAAACTCTAGTCTAAATTTTATGCAGAAAGACAACGCCTTTGGAATGTGGTATTTCTAGATCCTGTTTGCCAAGCCATAAGAAAACTGGAAGGGGAATAGGTCATCACTCTATAAAGGTTGTTTAGTCTTTGCTTATTTGATTCAGTTTCAGTTGATGTTCAATAGTTTGTGTTTTTCTTTTACTTAGAATATTTGTCTTTGTGTTCGAAATAATTGTATTATTAGATTGATACTGTAAGTGTTAGTATCTTATTTAATTTATGGTTTTCTTAAATATATATATATATATATATATAATAAAATATATTATCTTATCAGACACGTCACATACGGTATAGTAACATGTTTGAATTTTGAAAACTTATCCAGATATTTCAAGATTTGTGCCTCAAATTTTAAAAGTTCTACAGTATTTATTGTTTATATTGAATTTCTAAACTCAATGTATATTTATCAAAAGATCCGCAGTTGTGTCAAAAGGGTCTTCTGTCAAACCATTTTCAATTATCAAAAGGTATACAATTAGAGTCTAATCTTTTTCAAAAAGTGAATCAAATTTTCTGTAAACTATCAATCACCTTATCTTACTTTCTTACCCGCATAAGATTTTGTTTAAATCTTTGCATTACCTTTTCATTTCCTACTCGTCTGTCTCTTTAGTCCTTTTTACGTATTCTTCATCCTTAAAATCTCATGTAAAACCCGAAGTCTAAGTGAAGCAGACATAAAGCAATAACTTATATGAACCAAATATGTCTACCTCCTAGTCCACCAAGAAAATAAAGAATGTCTGTGTCTTTTGTGGTTCCAGCCTTGGAAAAGATAAAGCCTATGTAAAAGCTACAAAACACTTAGGGCAAGTCCTAGCACACAGGAAGATTAACATAATCTATGGGGGCGGTAGTATAAAAATAATGAAAAATATGACGCTAGCAGCTAGCTCTAGTGACACCACAGCTGTAGGGATTTGACCTCATATTCTAGCTGAAGGAAACCTTTATAAGGAAACCATAAGTAAGGAAAAGGAGTTAGAAGCATCCCTAGAAATCTTAAAGCCATAATCAATAATTCTGATGCTTTTATAGCATTACCTAGTGGTCTAGGTACTCTTGAGGAAATATTTGTAGTTGCTTGTGAGCAATTATTAGGCTTTCATTCCAAACTCTTGGGACTACTGAATGTAAATGGTTTTTATGAGGGTCATTTGAAATTTCTAGATTACGCTGTGGAAGAAAATGTCATTGCAGAATCGGAGAGACAAATCTTTGTTACTGCTTCAACAGTTGAGGAATTAATAGATAAGATGCAAATTATACATCCGAAATCCGACACTGCAACATCTAAGCTTGAATGGGAAAGGGAAAGCCAGGAGCGGCCAATTGATTTGAATCTCCATCTGTAATCTTTGGTTTTATCTATGGCATGTAGGCATGTATGTCTGTATTTCGTGTATCACGAATAACCGTTTACCTTGCATTCTGTATTTCTTGTGGTACGCCGTTGTTTAATCTTTTAGATTCATTGAGTCTAACACCGAGATGGCTAGATACAGAGTACTTGATGCTCTCGAAACGCATCCTACTTAAGGTCTGATCTTTTGTTTATCGATGTTTTTGTATTATCCAAGCATACATGATATGGATAGCTGAATATACGGAGTACATTGTATTCTCGAAACGTATCTGTATCATGTTTGTAATGTGTAGCATTTTGTTAATATTATGTGGAAGTATCAAAGTCAATTGTGGGGCTATTTTGTAGGAAATATGAGTATATTATTTGGGTTGAACGTTTGTGTCATGAGGATAGCTGTTTGATGAAGAATCTGTCAAGCTTGTTTGCAACTCTGAGATTCCGTCTAATATCTCTATGAATAAGTTTAATGTATGGTTTTGGATAGAAGTGTTTGTGATATATGTTTCATGATTATGTTTTAGTTTATTAGTTGAAATATGAAACCAACTATCTTTGACTCTTCTTTACTCAGAAAGGAAAAGGAACCTAAAGATAAAGTATATAAAATTTCTCAGGCAATCTGTTTAAATTTAATTGTAAATCACAGTCCATGGATAATGAAGGACTGGAATCATGGTATGGTCAATATGTATGCCTGATCAGATAACTAGACCATTATATGGTGCTGTAAGTTGGAACTTGTTAGAAATACTCTTATTGAGGGATTTAGTATTTAGAGTGAGATTTATAATGCAAGTAAATAAGTGGAGATATGATAACTTAAATTTGGAGAACAAACAACATTGACGGTTTAGACTTGGAATTGGAATCATAATAGAATCGAGATTTTTACTAGTATTGCTAAATTTGAAATTTCAAGGATGAAATTTCTTTAAGGGGGGTAGAGCTGTGACACTTGTTATTCTCCTAACGGATATTAATATAATTAAATTAATTTTTAGTGTGCCAATCAAAAATTTGTTTCATTTAAAATCCATTTCACAATATTTATTTCTATCTATTTTTAAATTTTCTAAAATTCTCCTATACTTATTTAGTATGTTTACTGAAAAGCCTTGGAACTTCTAATAAATTTTGAAAATGTCATTTTGGCATTTTGGGGGCTAAAGTCTCCAGAGGAGACATGAGGATATCTTTCCCAAAAACTCTTTACCCTCCTTTTCTTTATTTCCTCTATGACATGTTCCAACATGTCTCCTCCATAATTGCTTCTATCACTTCTCTTTAAAGACTTCATCTTTTCTTCTTTTTTCTTCCACGGTTCCCACACTCTTCTTCTCATTTCGTTGTTGAAGCAAAATACTTAGAGAACTTCTTCAAGGCAGCCATAAAAATTAGCCACCATCACCTCCATTTGAGCAAGAATTCAGCCATACGAAGTCAAGGAACCTGTTTTGAAGCCATTTCAAGCTTCCAACTAGCCATAATCCGAGGTTAGAATCTTATGAATAAATTTAGTCTTTCATTTATAAATTTTTTTATACTCAAGGATTATTCAAATTTACATTCTTGAACCTAAGTATATGTTTTGTTGCTATTTTGAAGCATATGTATAAAGTCTAAGTGTATATGCTATAGACAGAAAATTTATATTGTTAAACTTTGTAATACCTCTATAGGCAGTGGCTCTTTCTTGAAATTTTAGGATTAAATGAAAATGAATTTTGTAAATTGGTTTGAATATTTAAAAAGTAGACATCGTAAGCTTTCTAACGAGCTATCATAAGCCTAAATCGGAGTTGTATTTTATTTTTTATGAATTTTTTAATTTTTAGATTGGAAACTAGTAAACCTGCCAATGGCAATATACTGCCCGTTTACGTTAAGTAAACCACCTGTTAACCCATGTGATGATTGTAGATAGTGAACCTATCCTTTTTGTAAAAGTATACTACCAGTTTGTCATGGTATACCAACTGCTAACTTGAACCAAGAACCTATCTTTGCTCACCACCTAATTCCTTAATGTCTTGTAACCTTTCTAATATTATCCTAAGTAATTGATGAATCTTATTAGGGAGTGTGGAGCTAACGTTAATTGATTTCGGGATTAAAAGATTGTTTATAAGCTCGGAAGGTAGGGATTCTATTACTCATCTTTTGTGAGGTTTTGGTAAATTAAAATTTGGTTGTTTTATGTTGCAAGATATGTATATGGTGTTTTGAATGTATATAATTATATGTATAATATGATAATGTAGAACTCGTCCTATATTGTACAACGAGGAATATAATGATTTAACACATGCTGTAAATTGAGAAGCATCGTTAGGAAAACTGACTCTATAAATAACGATTTAATATAAAGGAATGGTGAGATATGAAGAGGGCGGCGGTTACGTCCTTGGGCACGAATACCCTAAAAGGTAAAATACGGAGGAGGTGATGATGCTCCCTTGGGTCGAAAGTCCCAGAACACACTGTACAAGAATCGACTTGATAAGGACGGAACACCCTTGGAATGTTTGGAGGTGGCCAAGTGGGCCCATTTAGATTTCGATGAGTTGAGTGATATTCTATTAAATGTGGATACCTAGGAATAACGTTAAACTGTAATATTTTTATATATGTATATGTATGAAACTTGGTAATGATTAACTATAGTATCCACAGAATATGATTATAATAAATCTCATAATCTAGATAATGATGAGTATTAACTAACCATGAGGTTTTAATGTGGTAATGATAAAAACCTAAAGGTGAGTAATGGTTTTCCCTACTGAGCATATTGTCGCTCATTCCCTTATTTTTTATTTTTTTAGGACTCATTAAGTATGAGGTGGCTACGAAAAAAATAGTTGAGGAAGCTATATAGCTATATTACGTTGGGACTGCTTCAATTGTTAAGAATGTTCTTCATGATAATGCAAGCATCAATTATTACTTTCTTTGATTGTATTAAAATGCGTTGAGAACTGAAATGATGACGACGACAGTTTTCCCTACTGAGCATATTGTCGCTCATTCCCTTATTTTTTATTTTTTTAGGACTCATTAAGTATGAGGTGGCTACGAAAAAAATAGTTGAGGAAGCTATATAGCTATATTACGTTGGGACTGCTTCAATTGTTAAGAATGTTCTTCATGATAATGCAAGCATCAATTATTACTTTCTTTGATTGTATTAAAATGCTTTGAGAACTGAAATGATGACGACGACAGTTTATATTATTAAATTTAAGGTGTTATATTAAACTGTGGTTTAATTATCATTTATATTTTTATTTTTGATTTGAAAGTTTTCATTTAAGTCTCGGGCAACTTTATTTTTGAAGTTTTACTTTTATTTTTAATTTTTATTTTAATTTATTAAAAACTGTTAACCCCGTAAGAGCGTTACAAAATATTATAATAACATCCCTCAAGCCGAACTTAATTACAACAAGAGCCACTTTTTTCTTACCTTTTTTTATTTATTTTTTATTGGTTGGTGTAAGTCCACCTCTATTTAAAAAGAGTAGTTTGGTTTGAAAAATCGATGGTTCTGAACTTACATAGGCCGATCTCTTCCATGGTCCACGTAGTAATGTTTTTCCTTTGGAGCCAAAGACGTGTGTATATATATATATATATATATATATGATTATTTTCGACCTCTTCCATGGTCCAAGTATTAATGTTTTTGCTTTGGAGCCAAAGATGTATATAACGTATTTGGTAATCAAGTTAGCTTAAAGTTTGAAACTTAAACACCGTGACATACTTTTATCTTACACTATACCATATAAGAGCTTTATATTGTAGAGAATTTAAATTCATGAATTTAATCCATTTTGCCAAATACAAGAGAAAAAATCACACAAAGAGCTGCCTCCAAAACCTTTTTGGAAACCATCTTGCGCGTAAAATCATTGTTATCCTTCCTAGTACAACATTGCACGAGATTCAGATTATTCTACATCTTTTTTTTAAGAGATAGTACATCCTATTTCCATCCAACAAAATGATACAACAATTTTTTTTTTTTTAAAACATAGCTTGGGAAGTCAAAATGCAAAAAAAAGAAAAAAAGAAAAAAGGAAATAATACAACAGACACAAATGCCTAAAGCATTTCAAAAGAAAATAATCTTCCTTGTACCATAGATGACTCTGCGGAACAGCAGCGCAAAATTGCAAGAATATCTTTTCCTTCTTTCATTGGACACTCTCGTAGAAGACCAGGGAAGACAAAAATTCAGCATGCTGATTGCACCAAACTCGGATTTTGAGCAAAGATCCACGTTGCAACATTTCAGGACTGAGATCGTTCCCGCATTTTGGCTCTGGCAAAAAATACTCCAGCCAAAAGCCCTACAAAATTGAAGATTTGGTTAACACCACCAAAAGAAGCAACTCCAGCCGTGTTTTTCCGATGTTGAATGGAGACAACTCACCAAAGAAAATGCTCGTGGAATTCTCTAAACTGGTCGGGACTTTAAAAAGTAGGATACCGGCAACAGACAGAGGGATCTTATTCAGTGACCCAACAAGGCTGCAGATATTGACAAGTGATTAGGAATGCCATTTATAAGCAGATAACTAGCATCTCTTGCTAACCAGTCAACGTGTGAAAACAACTTAAAAATGTCATGCATTCAGTGGCAGAGCCAAAAGAAGTTTTCAGCAAGAACACAATGAAAAATAGAAGCCAATGTTTTATTGTATGAGAATATAGTAATAATAGGGGCAAAACTGAATTTTTAAAAGAGGAAAACATGCCTCGATTGAGTTTTATGCAGCTGCACGCATTAAACAAACATATGGTAAATGGAAACTAGAAGGCAGCGTCGTACTTCACGGTTAAAAGCCAGATCTGATAACCCCAAATCAGACTCTCAACAATGGACTTGAAAAATTAACCAACATAATCCAGTACATGTTTCTTAAACGTTTAACTCTAGAATGAGGTAAAACATCGAAATTACACTCATCACAAGTCACAACTACATGTTTTTGTGGTCCTTTTTGCCGAAAATAGAAAAGGACTACAAACTTAATTTGCATGTCAGACAAAAACAATGTGAAATTAAAACTGAATAGCTCATGGTTGAAATAAGCTGCACCATAAAAAATGTATACATCAACTAATCTTAATGTTACCTGTATGTGGTAGCACCTGTTTGATGAAGAAACCACATTGACGTGAAGCTGATTGCCAGACCCAAAAATCCGCTGAGTGTCATTACCAGCCAGAAATCCGGCATCCTCAAAAGCGGTCTGCATTTGAGGTCAAGAACCATTGGATTTAGTCAAATAACACAACAAATATTTCTCAACTTATTTAAAACAGAAACACATTTGTGTCACAAGCGTTCCACACTCCAAAGCACTCATTTTCTTTTTCTGATTAAATAAATTGATCATAGAGCATAGAAATCTATCTTCAACATCATAAAAATAGAATTTGCATCAAGTTTCAATACCATTAAAAAAAAAAAAAAGTGTCCAGTATTGACAAGAACATTAATATAAGAAAAGAGATGAAACGAAAAACTCACGTTTTCAAAAGATAATCCACCTCGTTAAAAATGAATATCAGAATAATACCCAAAGGCAAGGAAAGGGTGTTGTTTAGCAAGACCATTGAAAATTCATTCAAGTTCCCGGACTTGGTGAATTGCTTTGCCGTGTCCATGACCCGGCGTAGAGTCAGCTGCATGGATAAAATATCACAATACATCATCAACATTATAAAGCAACAACACTTAGAAAGCTAACTTAAAAGAAGAGAAATTAGAGATCAAAAAGATGTATCCATAACATGAAACAAACAAAATTTACAAGCAACAACTTTGAAGTCAAAAACCAGAACCTAAATATCTGTTCTTCTTTCTTTTCCTTTTGGCCCCCACATTGTTGAGCTTGGGGAAATACCCATAACTCAATTTTGTTTGAATAATTCAAATTTCAAGTGGGATCCAACAAAGTAATTGGAATGGTGCAAGAGCACTCAGTATTGCGGAAGATTTTTTTTTTTTTGAAGGGCATTTCAGAAGGTGACTGAGTGACTAACTTGTGTAAGAATCTTATGACTTTGCCAAGACATTTTTTACTTTACCACATCCATGGTTAATATCATTGCGAGGCTGAAAATTTTACACGATCAACTTCAAGCTGCTAAAACTAAGGCCGAGCCAACTTGAGTTGTGTGCACGAACACATTTTTGAAGGGAATAAAACAAATAACTGTTAAAAAGAATGAGAATCTAAAAATGTAAAACAATAACAGAAACGTAAATTTTGCAATGCACTTACGGAATATGATGCAGTTAAGAAACAGTTAACAATCTGCCACGCATAGCCAACCGCGTGAAATGTTAGGTCAGTAATTCCTCCAGTAATTGCTGAAATGATCTGCACAAAGTAAAACCAGAAATTGTTTTAAATCTATCTATTTTTAAGGTTTTAGTTATTTGTATTTAAATTTTGGCTTCAGTTAGGTCTGGAATCTATGAGGGAAAAATGATGGGGCTATTAGGAAGAACTATTTAAGAAAATGATGATTATGTTTAAATTAAAAAGAGAGTTAAACATGAGAGAAAGATGCTCTTAACTTGAGGGGGAGAAAAAGAGGAAGAAGCTAAGATCTAAAATACAAATAACAAAATTGACCAAATTATTTTGCGTTCCAAATAGCGTAAACCCAAATAGTTGAATCCTATTTGAGTCATCTAACGTACCATTAGGAACAGAGCAGTCCACACTCTGCTGTCATGATGTTTGCTAAATAAATACATTTCGCCAAGAGCAGTTATCACGTTAGTTACATTCTTCAGGACTGTGACCATGGCGACATTAATGTACTTCAAGCTGCACACAAGACGACAGCTTTCAAGCAAGAGATTTCGAAAGGAAAAAGTAAAAAGATATTTAACTATAACCAAGTTCCAGTCCAAACTGAACACGTGGCAAATCAATGATCTATGATATGAACCTATGACAAGATGAGTCTCAAAATGCTGAGGGTCAAGGACTAAAATCTTAAGCTTTGGCTAATAGAAATCCATTGCCTCATGATTCATACTAAACAATACTTTTGTTTTATTTCTTGATAACCCCAGGTATGATGTTATGATGCAACTATAAAACAGAAGTCCTTTCATGATTGGTCAAATTCTCTTTAAAAAAATATATCAAAAACTAACACCAAGAATCACAACTAAGAAGAAAGATGTTGATAGCTAAAAAAACAGAAGTGATTTCACCTACAAAATAAATACTATTTTTGCAACAAGAAATCAAGCTGGTCGTCAAAATAACTTATAAAGTGAAGTCATGAGAAATTTATGCTAGAGCAACCAGTTTGAAATTTCAAACTTCATACCTACATACCTGAACATGCTTGTAACGAGCATCCCAACGAATAAAACGTTTACTGGAAACCAGACTTTTATCAATCTCCACGTCAATGGTTCAATTGATACTATACCCAGAAAACTCAATATTGACACAATAATTACTGAAATAAAATTCTGCACCCACAAAAAGTATCGTTAACTAGTTAAGCATGAAAGCCTTGTCATTGAATCATTTAAATAAATTGGATAGTCTATCGGAAACAAGACCTGTAACGTTAAATTACCTGGTACAACATCAAAGATATCCCGGCATTAAAATCATAGCTGGAAAGCACAAACTTGTTGACCAATATCATGCTGCAAGAAGAGATGCAGTAGGCAAGGCCAGACAATAATGCCTGGTTTTGCAATTTAAGTCCCTTATTAATCCGCGTAGCTTTAACTCGGTCTTTCTCCAACTTACCAACTTCCAAGTCCGTTCCCCCATTTTCAAAAGGCTTCATTTCAAAGTATGTGACCTACACGAATGAATGCGAATATAATTTTTCAATGATCAAACCAACTTCACAAGACAAGTGACTAACTAACCCAACTTCTGATCTTACTTACCGCTGTTTTCCTTTTATTAGTTTATAAGATAACCCTCTCCTTACTCGTCAAAGAACCAGATCCAGCAAGGTGTTTGACCTTGAATTTCTAAGATAAGAATTAGAGACAATAAAAAGAAATGTTCAAAAGACAATCATAGCTCCAAACCCATAAGCTAATTGTCTGTTCAACTACTAGTGGGAAAATATTCTCTTACAATAAAGTTTATGCTCGGTACAAATGTACTAGAGATTTATGCAAAAGGAGAAATCTATTAACTCTAAACTAGTTCCAACTACAGAAGTTCTTGCAAATAAAAACATTCCCTTTTCAGTCCAAGTTGTCAAATTTTGGCCCCCCAAAATTTGACTTATGTCACAGCATCACAAACAAGAAAACAGTCTTATTTATACTCAGACTCAAAATGTTTGGAGCTCAAAAACAGAATATAACATCTTAGAAAAAGAAACAAAAAAAACCCATATGGTATTTATCATTGAAGAATAAATATTTTATATAAGATCTAAATATAATTCTAAAACAGGCGAAGGAGCAAAAAAAAAAGAAAGAAAAAAAAGAATAATCACCTTGAACTCTTCGCCAAAACTTGAACAGCTTCACATCAATTAAGGAAGACCCAGAAGAATAATAGTAATGACTATTTTTTATACGATTCAATCAAAGAAGAAAAACCCAACAAGGGTCGGTGACTGGGCAAAATCAGAGGAAAGGGGTCAGAAATATGAGAACCCTTTTTGAGATTTTGAGCAAACAAAAAATAATAATAATAAAAAAGTGTTTTGGGTTCCAAGTGAAAAAAAGGAAATGAGGAAGGAGAAAAGGCGAAAAAGGAAAGCCTGGTTCGTCGTGTATTATGTTGCGGAGTGATGTTGTCTTTTTTAGTTCGTTATGTTTCGCAGTTCTGATGGAGTTTGTAAAATGCGCCGGTGTTGTATCGGCGCACTTTAGCATTTCTATTTTGTGGCCTTTTTTTAATTGAAGGGTTTTATTTTTCCAAACAAAAAAAAAGATCATATATTCTCTTTTATTTTAATTTCTAATTACTCTTAGCCATCGAGGCCCGGGGAGGGATAGGTCGTTGGGCTCAACGACTGTGGTCGTTAGGCTCAACGACTGTGGTCGTGGAGAGGCGAGAGATCGTGGGAGGGAGTGAGGTGAGGGTAGGACAGAGAATGTTTAGGATGTTTAAAAAGTGTGGTTTAAACTAATAGTTTAAATCAATTTTAGTTAAAAATATTGTAGCATATAAAAGTAACAACTTTTTATTATTTAGTGTATCATGTAAGAGTTTTTCATTGTTTATCAAACACTTTAATTAAAAACAACTTTATTTTGTTTTCATTTTTAGGACCTTTTTGGGTATTTTTAGAAATACTTTTGTTTCGTATAGTTTTAGAAATTTAACCAAACATGTTTTGAAAACTATTTTTATTTTTTATGTTTTTAAAAATGACAAAAAAACTTTTCAAAATAAAACCAAATGCACCTTTTATTTATTTATTTATTTATTTTGTTTTTAGATTAAAAGTATTTTTTTTTCTTTTTACTGTTAAAATCAACATTTTTTTAAATTAGATTAAAAAATAGATAAATAATGAGTCAAGAAAAAAAGAAGAAGAAGAAGAAGACATAAAAAAAGAGGAGATTCTGACAGAGCCGTCTATGAAGACTGACTTTTAAATATCGTACTTGACACCTTAGATACTTTTAACAATTTCAAAAGGGGGGCTATTCGATGGAGGGGTCTTTTTTTTTTTTTTTTGCTTGACTTTTCAAATTTTGGAGTTACTTTGACTTATTCAACATTGTTTCCGTGCTGCTATCTTGAAGATTAATCCTTTGACTTTATATATTATAATCTCATTATTAATAAAATAATAAATTTTAATCTAAAAAATATAGTATATATTAAATTAAAATTTCCTATTTTGTTAATAATAAGATTATAATCTTATGGGATAAAAAGAGCTTTTTTACCCCTTTTTTACCTTGGATGGAAAGGATATAAATTTCCGATTTCCAACTTTCATGAGTAAATTCTGATAGCTTTCAATGGGAGAATCGAATGTTAAAAACCTAAACAATGCTCCGACAATAGATAGATTCTTTTTTTCAATATATATAGAGAGAGAGGAAAGCAGGTGTTGGATGATATCAAGTGATAAAGCTTTTTAGATACTCCTGCACGATACAGGGATGGCTAAAAATATTTGAAAACGAGGCATTTGATTAATTAATCAAGAATTAGAAAACCTTTTATTATAAAAGAGTTCAAATGCAAAAAATTCCCCCCTAAGGATTTGAAATTGAAATAAACTTTATTTAAATTTGACGCACTACAATTTAAAAAGGACTCGAATGTAGTTAACAGCCACTAAAAACTTGACACAATTTTTTTTAATTGTGGAAAAGAACTTAGCAGATTGTTGGCCTAATAATAATAATAATAATAATGAGTTGAATCTACTATTTCTCCAAAAGATTAATCTAAGAGCCCGTTTGTTTCGTGGTTTGAATCACAGTTCGAATCATTTTGCTACAGTATTTTCTCTCACAAAAATTTAAATCTTCATTCAAATACTCTGTTCAAATACTCAAATCAAACGGGTTCTAATTTTAACAGCTATGTTTTACTAGTTAATTGTTGAATGCAGGATTATTTGCATCTTTTCATCCTATGGTCTATTCTATGGTCCATTGGAACATTAGTTAAAAGCTATTTATGTTCTCTCCCCACTATAATTGCACTAAAGAAGAATAAAAGTACCAACTATTTCCACCATAATTTTATGTAATAAAATCACGTTATTATTCCAACTGGAATAGTTGGTGTTGCACTGTTTTTTTTTTTTTAAATCTTTTTTTTGGTACAAAAAAGTGATTCTATGAAGTGGGCAATCCATCACTATTTGCTAGCAAGTCTAAACAAAAGTCAGGAATAAGTTAAAAACTTATAAACAAAAACCCACTAACAATAGTGGCACAAAAAGGCCTAACCTAACTGCCAGCATTTGAAATGCTGTTTCTCCCCCAACCCATTTTGGTCAGCTTTCAAAAGACCACAGAATCTTGGTCCAAAACAGGCTACAAACTTAGTGAGTGTCCATTTGAACAGGGAAATGGGGACATATAAAGGCAGCGTATCAAACTGCAAAAAGTAAATGATCTATATGGTGCTTTCAGACTCAGCTCATGCCTTCAAACATCTTTTGTTTACCCTCATGACAATGGAAAACTTCTCTTTCAGAGCCTCATCTCGGTCGTGCTTTCTTCTTAAATACTTTTCTTTGGTTTAAGGTATGGTTAAACTGAGGCATGAAGAGCCAGAAGTTGATTTCGTGCGAACTTCAAAGTGAAAAAGAAAAAATATGACCCAGACCCTTATGAGTTTGCTATAACAGTGACATACAGCACGTGTTTATGCATTCCTTGATTATATTTCTACAAGAATGTTGATGTAAATATCAATATTGTAGTATTAGATATGCCTCTGAATCGACTGAATGCTAGGTTAAACTTCGAAATCCGGAACAAGAGTTACAGGAACTGCAAGACATACATGTGATCATCAATGATAGAGCTGCTTAGAAAATTTTCATTTTTGACAACCTATGCAAAGAAGACCCATAGCAGGATAAGAAAATGATATATGACATAATAAGGAATCATATGGGAAAAAAATTTCCAGAGAAAAAGGATTCCAAATTGAAAGATGGTGTTCCTTTTTTTTCTTCAAGAGTTGATTTGCTTAATATAAGCTGCTTGTCTAGCTTTAATGAAATCCATAATCCCTGCTGCATCACCATGCATAACTACTCTCCCGTCTTCCATGTAGACAGCACCATCTGCGTACTCAAGCTCTTCTAATCGATGTGTCACCCACAAGGCTGTAACGTCTCCAGAACTATCCAAAGAATTCCTGACTGCTTTAATTACCCCAAGCTAGTCATAAAAAAAACCGCCCAAGACAAAAAAAAACATAAAGCAGTATTTAGTCTTTTATGAACATTTCTTATGCAGTCAAAAACACAATTTGACAGCACGAGTATGAAAGCCGTATGTGAAAATAGCAAGGCCATTAATTCAGCAGGCTAGCATCTGAGTATAACCTTCCAAGAACATAGTATCCAATATAAGATGAAATTCTTAACAATGTTTGGTCAAACTTCTCTTGCTTCCTAATGCCGTGAAAACAAACTTCATTGCAGTAAAAATTACCTGATCATTTTCATCCAAAAAAGTTGTAAGTTCATCCAACAAGAGAACTTTACATGCTTCAGCCAAAGCACCAGCAATAGCAACCCTTTGCTTCTGACCACCGCTGAGAGTTTGAACTGACCGCTGAGACACGCAATGAAAGGTGAACGTGAAAACTTGTGCCAACAGTTAGAGCTAGTGTAATTAGATCGCAGTTGTTAATCTACCTGTTGGTAGCTAAGCATGCCAACAGCATCCAAAGCTTTTGACACTCTAAATTTGACTTCGTCACGGGTAAGGTTGAACTTACCAAGGCCAAATGCAACATCTGCTTCCACTGTAGGCATCACTACCTGTAGCATAGGAAAACGCTCTGTTATAAATTCATCTAGGTGGATAGTTTCTGATAAAATCTTACCGTGGTGATAAGCCAAAAGACATGTTCTCATACTCTATTTCTATTGAAACCATAAAAAAGGTCTAAATTAGCCCCAAAAAAAAAAAACATAGGAAAAAAGCTCGGAATTCTGAAAAGTTTGAACTTGCAAGTAAATGTGAATCAAAATCATACTTTGTACACTATAAAATCTAAAGAGGGGAAAATCTCCATCCATCATAACTTATTTCAATAAACCACTTTCTGCCCCGAATCCTATTCCACAAACTAGTTTAAAATGATTTATTCTCTCTCTTTTGCAGCTCTGTGATGAACAAAAATGATGGAAAGTACCTTAAAACCGACAGCATCGAAGCCATATTCTTTCTGCAATTCCACAGGGAATGGACTCTTTTTTTTTCTCTCTCTCTTTTTTTTTTTTTTTTTTCCTGTTTTCCTCCTAACCTTAGACTGCCCATCCCATTAAGAAATTTGCTTAATCAAAGTTTCTTTTTTCATGCACTTTTGCTATAAATGCAAAACGTAACAGTTGCAACTTGAGTTAGCCCTACTTGTATGAGCGCTGTGGAATTATTCTAAAGGTTCTTAGTTCATTGGCACTGGCTCATGAAGGGGCTGGAGTCCTGACCGCTTAATTTTTTATTTTTGCGCACCATCCTATAAAAATAGCAAAAAAGAAGAGGCGTATGCATTTTTTTTTCCCAAATAAATCCAGTTATATGGTTAAAATTTCAGGGAAACAAAAAAAGCAAAATGATGCTCAAAAACAAATTCTTCTTATTCCCTTCCATTGATTTAACAAATGTACATTCTTTGGGTTCAAATTCAATTCAATAGATTGTTTCTTCACCCACCTAATTTTCCTTTTAACTCCTCCTTCACTTGTTATCTTCTCTTTCCTCTCTCTAGCTAACATAGTATAGATTTCAAGCGTTTTCGTATATACTCAATGGCCCAACACTCAAGCTCAATAGTTTTGGGAAGTCATGGATCTAAGAAACAAACATTCAAAGAATCTCAGAGGCCAGAGTAGAATAAAAATCAAATCCAGTAAAAGAGAAGGAAATGAATGAACAATAAACAAACCTGATGATCTGGGTTTTGGAAAACATAGCTCTTAGGCCTCTTTACAACAACAGTTCCTCTTGTTGGATTCAAAAGACCCGCCAAAATCTGCAACAAAAACCCAAATTCACACAAAATTTAGTATCAAAAAAAGGGAAAGATTCTTAGATTGGGTTGTTTCAAATATAATATATACATACTTTGAGAAGAGTAGATTTTCCGCAGCCATTGGGGCCAAGAAGCATCCAAAACTGCCCCGAAGGGATGCGAAGCGAGCAATCCTGGAGAATGGGCAATGTTTTTGGTTTTCCTTGTCTCGTCGTCGTTGATACCCAGAAACTCAAATTCCGACCTTCAATGGCAACATTATTATTCTCAGTAAAATTAGTCCTGCAATTACAGAACCACAGAAACAAGCACCCATGAGAGAAAACGAAACGAAACGAAACGAAACGAAAGGCAAGGAAAGAGAAGAGAGAAAGGACCTGGAGGACAAGGAGGAGTGGAGAGGAGGAAGAAAAAGAGGACCAGAACCAGAACAAGCGATATTGGAGCTTGATAGATTCATCGTCCAAGTCTAACGTTGGTGTTGGTGTTCATGAGAATATCCGTACTAAAATGTAAAAATGATTGTCAAAGTTGAAAATTATAAACATAAAAGAGAAGGCTTTGTAGTTTGCAGGTACGAACAGGTAAATTAGGAAGAGGGGAATGGAGTTCCATCGCCAAAGTTCTATTTTGCGGTCAGTGCAAAACTGGTCGTGTAAGGTAAAAATCATAGATCCAATGGTGATTCCATTTTGAAGTAACTTTTTATTTAAAAAAATATCGAGTTTTAATTATAACAATTTTTTATCGTCTATTGTAATATATAAAAATTTTATATTATTTTTAACTAAAAAATTGATTATAACTAATTTTATCAAACACTTTATCATAAAGTTAATTTAAATTATCATAATAGAAGAATACAGTGTGTAAATATATGAGTTGTCCAAAATTAATTCAGGGAAAGGACAACAAAATAAGGACAACAAACAAGGGGCTTTTATTTTATTTTATTTTCATGGTGATACTGGACTTTTAGCAATATAATAAGATTGTTTCAGTGTTAATTACGCGTATAAGAGTCGTTAAATTTTGTTTCCCACTTAGGATTTTCCCATTTTGGTCCCTAATAATGCCTAATTAACCAAAGGATAGAAAATAAAACAAAATAGTACATTAAAGATCAAAGTGGGATTTTAAGAGTTTTTTGTCGAATATTTAACATTAGCTAATGAAAGAACCAAAACTTAGAAAAAGTAATTGATTAAGAACCGAAATGAGACTGGAGGTAACGTTTAGGGGCTAGTTATGTGTTTTGACCCAAATTTTTAAGTAATAGTTGTTTGTTCAACTCTTGAAAAGTTCATAGAAGCATACATTTCCCCATGTTTGGTTCGTTAGTTCAAATTATGTTAATTTGAACTTTTTTAGTCTGAACAAAACAATTCAAATTGTGTAATTTAAACAGTTATCAGGATTGGCGTTTGGATATACATAGGTCGTTTAAACAAACGGTTAGAACTAATAATTTTAGTTTGAGAACTGTAGCATGTAAGAGCTTTATACTATAGGCTTTTTACTGTAGCATGTGAGAGCTTTATACTTTTCATAGTTGTAACGAATAGTTGAACCGCTCTTTTAAACAGCCCAACAGTTAAAGTGTTAATTTAAACAAGATATTCAATTTGAATTTGTATTTAGATAAATATTGATAAATATAGTTTGAAGCATGAAAATTTTATTTAATTAAAAAATAAATGTGAAATATGTAAAAGGAAGTTATTTAATTGATAAATAATATGAAATAATAGTGTTAAATTATAAATATAAATATATGGGAGTAAAATCACGGTTTAATATTAGTTTGAAATTTTGAAACAGAGGTGAGTTTGAATTTTAAGTTAGGCAGTTAGCCCTATTTGAACTGTCAATCTAGTTCGAATTCAATGCTTTACCAAACATCAATTTAAACAGTAATAGCTGTTCAAACTGAGTTGGACTAGACTAAACCAGTGAAACAAACATATCATTCATTTGTGGTTGGTTGTTTTTTCAACTACTGTTTAATCAAAGGACATGAATAATATTGTAGAAAAGTCATAAGTGCTTAATTTGATATTATTTTCTAATCAATTTCCCATATTTCTTTGTGTTATTCTTGAGTAATTTATGTTTACTATGTGATTTTGTATTTTTTTAGGTATTTCAAGGTGTAATTTTGTGTTTTTTAGGTATTTTAAACTAATGAGCTAAATACTAGATGAGAAGTGAAGATTTTGGAGCTTCGAGATCATTTATATTCATTTTGAAAGACAACCAGGAGCCAAAGCAAATTTGTAGGAGTTTCTAGGATCAAATTAATAAAACAAGCTAAATAGGGTTGTGCCCTTGTGAGAAGAAGGCCTATGGCCACACCATCGCACAGAGCCGCCTAGCTGTCATGCCAACCGAATGTGCCCCCTTGTGCTACAGTAGCGCCAAGCATGGCCGCGCCATAGAATCCTTGCGGCTGCATGCTCCCCTAGGCAGTCTGAAGTGTGTTTCCATGTGCGAACAAGCTCACTCCCGTACGTCCTTTGACTTTTGGCTCCGAAATTGACCTATTTTGAGCCTAAATACTAAACAATACTTTTGTTTTATTTCTTGATAACCCCAGGTATGATGTTATGATGCAACTATAAAACAGAAGTCCTTTCATGATTGGTCAAATTCTCTTTAAAAAAATATATCAAAAACTAACACCAAGAATCACAACTAAGAAGAAAGATGTTGATAGCTAAAAAAACAGAAGTGATTTCACCTACAAAATAAATACTATTTTTGCAACAAGAAATCAAGCTGGTCGTCAAAATAACTTATAAAGTGAAGTCATGAGAAATTTATGCTAGAGCAACCAGTTTGAAATTTCAAACTTCATACCTACATACCTGAACATGCTTGTAACGAGCATCCCAACGAATAAAACGTTTACTGGAAACCAGACTTTTATCAATCTCCACGTCAATGGTTCAATTGATACTATACCCAGAAAACTCAATATTGACACAATAATTACTGAAATAAAATTCTGCACCCACAAAAAGTACCGTTAACTAGTTAAGCATGAAAGCCTTGTCATTGAATCATTTAAATAAATTGGACAGTCTATCGGAAACAAGACCTGTAACATTAAATTACCTGGTACAACATCAAAGATATCCCGGCATTAAAATCATAGCTGGAAAGCACAAACTTGTTGACCAATATCATGCTGCAAGAAGAGATGCAGTAGGCAAGGCCAGACAATAATGCCTGGTTTTGCAATTTAAGTCCCTTATTACTCCGCGTAGCTTTAACTCGGTCTTTCTCCAACTTACCAACTTCCAAGTCCGTTCCCCCATTTTCAAAAGGCTTCATTTCAAAGTATGTGACCTACACGAATGAATGCGAATATAATTTTTCAATGATCAAACCAACTTCACAAGACAAGTGACTAACTAACCCAACTTCTGATCTTACTTACCGCTGTTTTCCTTTTATTAGTTTATAAGATAACCCTCTCCTTACTCGTCAAAGAACCAGATCCAGCAAGGTGTTTGACCTTGAATTTCTAAGATAAGAATTAGAGACAATAAAAAGAAATGTTCAAAAGACAATCATAGCTCCAAACCCATAAGCTAATTGTCTGTTCAACTACTAGTGGGAAAATATTCTCTTACAATAAAGTTTATGCTCGGTACAAATGTACTAGAGATTTATGCAAAAGGAGAAATCTATTAACTCTAAACTAGTTCCAACTACAGAAGTTCTTGCAAATAAAAACATTCCCTTTTCAGTCCAAGTTGTCAAATTTTGGCCCCCCAAAATTTGACTTATGTCACAGCATCACAAACAAGAAAACAGTCTTATTTATACTCAGACTCAAAATGTTTGGAGCTCAAAAACAGAATATACCATCTTAGAAAAAGAAACAAAAAAAAACCCACATGGAATTTATCATTGAAGAATAAATACTTTATATAAGATCTAAATATAATTCTAAAACAGGCGAAGTAGCAAAAAAAGGAAAGAAACAAAAGATTAATCACCTTGAACTCTTCGCCAAAACTTGAACAGCTTCACATCAATTAAGGAAGACCCAGAAGAATAATAGTAATGATTACTTTTTATACGATTCAATCAAAGAAGAAAAACCCAACAAGGTTCGGTGACTGGGTAAAATCAGAGGAAAGGGGTCAAGAAATACGAGAACCCTTTTTGAGATTTTGAGCAAACAAAAAATAATAATAATAAAAAAGTGTTTTGGGTTCCAAGTGAAAAAAAGGAAATGAGGAAGGAGAAAAGGCGAAAAAGGAAAGCCTGGTTCGTCGTGTATTATGTTGCGGAGTGATGTTGTCTTTTTTAGTTCGTTATGTTTCGCAGTTCTGATGGAGTTTGTAAAATGCGCCGGTGTTGTATCGGCGCACTTTAGCATTTCTATTTTGTGGCCTTTTTTTAATTGAAGGGTTTTATTTTTCCAAACAAAAAAGATTATATATTCTCTTTTATTTTAATTTCTAATTACTCTTAGCCATCGAGGCCCAGGGAGGGATGGGTCGTTGGGCTCAACGACTGTGGTCTTGGAGAGGCAAGAGATCGTGGGAGGGAGTGAGCTGAGGGTGGGAGAGGGAATGCTTAGGGTGTTTAAAAAGTGTAGTTAAAACTAATAGTTTAAATCAATTTTAGTTAAAAATATTGTAGCATATAAAAGTAACAACTTTTTATTATTTAGTGTATCATGTAAGAGTTTTTCATTGTTTATCAAACACTTTAATTAAAAACAACTTTATTTTGTTTTCATTTTTAGGACCTTTTTGGGTATTTTTAGAAATACTTTTGTTTCGTATAGTTTTAGAAATTTAACCAAACATGTTTTGAAAACTATTTTTATTTTTTATGTTTTTAAAAATGACAAAAAAACTTTTCAAAATAAAACCAAATGCACCTTTTATTTATTTATTTATTTATTTTGTTTTTAGATTAAAAGTATTTTTTTTTCTTTTTACTGTTAAAATCAACATTTTTTTAAATTAGATTAAAAAATAGATAAATAATGAGTCAAGAAAAAAAGAAGAAGAAGAAGAAGACATAAAAAAAGAGGAGATTCTGACAGAGCCGTCTATGAAGACTGACTTTTAAATATCGTACTTGACACCTTAGATACTTTTAACAATTTCAAAAGGGGGGCTATTCGATGGAGGGGTCTTTTTTTTTTTTTTTTGCTTGACTTTTCAAATTTTGGAGTTACTTTGACTTATTCAACATTGTTTCCGTGCTGCTATCTTGAAGATTAATCCTTTGACTTTATATATTATAATCTCATTATTAATAAAATAATAAATTTTAATCTAAAAAATATAGTATATATTAAATTAAAATTTCCTATTTTGTTAATAATAAGATTATAATCTTATGTAGGGGTGAACAACGGGCGGGTAGGCGGTTTTTGGGCGGGTGCGGGGCGGTTTTTTGAAGTGGCGGGTTGGCGATTAACCAACCCACAAACCGCCCATGGAGTGGCGGGCGGTTTCGGTTTGGGGGCGGGCGGGTGCGGGCGGGTTGGGCGGGTTGGGTCTACACTAATGTACAATATAATTTTTTGAGCTCTTTTTTATTAAAAAAAAGTGAAGAAAATTTGTAGAAAATATAAGACGATAATGTATGAAGCATTCTCAACAACAACCAAGTTTGACGCCTAAAGACAATAACCATATTCACAACAAATTAAGAAACATAATCATTCATTGCAACAAGAAACATAAACTATATATGAAGTGATGAACAAAGTCAAGAATTCTTGTTCTTCCATAAAACCTGTTCATTGGGTTCGAAAATAACAGGATACTACAGATGAAATGATGAACAAAGTCAAATGTTCTTTTTCTTTTTAAAGAATGAGGAGTGAGAGAGGTTTAGATTAAGATTTTTTTTTTTTTTTTTTTTAAGAATTAGGCGGGCGGGTTCGGGTTGAACCCGCCCCCTAAAATTTAAAACCGTACCCGCCCGCCAACATATGTAGGTGGGCGGGTTGAACCCGCCAATGGGCGGGTTGAACCCGCATAGCCTTTTTTTTGGGCGGGCGGCCGGCGGTTGCGGGGCGGTTTTTGTACACCCCTAATCTTATGGGACGAAAAAGAAAGAGTTTTCTACCCCTTTTTTACCTTGGATGGAAAGGATATAAATTTCCGATTTCCAACTTTCATGAGTAAATTCTGATAGCTTTCAATGGGAGAATCGAATGTTAAAAACCTAAACAATGCTCCGACAATAGATAGATTCTTTTTTTCAATATATATAGAGAGAGAGGAAAGCAGGTGTTGGATGATATCAAGTGATAAAGCTTTTTAGATACTCCTGCACGATACAGGGATGGCTAAAAATATTTGAAAACGAGGCATTTGATTAATTAATCAAGAATTAGAAAACCTTTTATTATAAAAGAGTTCAAATGCAAAAAATTCCCCCCTAAGGATTTGAAATTGAAATAAACTTTATTTAAATTTGACGCACTACAATTTAAAAAGGACTCGAATGTAGTTAACAGCCACTAAAAACTTGACACAATTTTTTTTAATTGTGGAAAAGAACTTAGCAGATTGTTGGCCTAATAATAATAATAATAATAATGAGTTGAATCTACTATTTCTCCAAAAGATTAATCTAAGAGCCCGTTTGTTTCGTGGTTTGAATCACAGTTCGAATCATTTTGCTACAGTATTTTCTCTCACAAAAATTTAAATCTTCATTCAAATACTCTGTTCAAATACTCAAACCAAACGGGTTCTAATTTTAACAGCTATGTTTTACTAGTTAATTGTTGAATGCAGGATTATTTGCATCTTTTCATCCTATGGTCTATTCTATGGTCCATTGGAACATTAGTTAAAAGCTATTTATGTTCTCTCCCCACTATAATTGCACTAAAGAAGAATAAAAGTACCAACTATTTCCACCATAAATTTAAGTAATAAAATCACGTTATTATTCCAACTGGAATAGTTGGTGTTGCACTGTTTTTTTTTTTTTTAAATCTTTTTTTTGGTACAAAAAAGTGATTCTATGAAGTGGGCAATCCATCACTATTTGCTAGCAAGTCTAAACAAAAGTCAGGAATAAGTTAAAAACTTATAAACAAAAACCCACTAACAATAGTGGCACAAAAAGGCCTAACCTAACTGCCAGCATTTGAAATGCTGTTTCTCCCCCAACCCATTTTGGTCAGCTTTCAAAAGACCACAGAATCTTGGTCCAAAACAGGCTACAAACTTAGTGAGTGTCCATTTGAACAGGGAAATGGGGACATATAAAGGCAGCGTATCAAACTGCAAAAAGTAAATGATCTATATGGTGCTTTCAGACTCAGCTCATGCCTTCAAACATCTTTTGTTTACCCTCATGACAATGGAAAACTTCTCTTTCAGAGCCTCATCTCGGTCGTGCTTTCTTCTTAAATACTTTTCTTTGTTTTAAGGTATGGTTAAACTGAGGCATGAAGAGCCAGAAGTTGATTTCGTGCGAACTTCAAAGTGAAAAAGAAAAAATATGACCCAGACCCTTATGAGTTTGCTATAACAGTGACATACAGCACGTGTTTATGCATTCCTTGATTATATTTCTACAAGAATGTTGATGTAAATATCAATATTGTAGTATTAGATATGCCTCTGAATCGACTGAATGCTAGGTTAAACTTCGAAATCCGGAACAAGAGTTACAGGAACTGCAAGACATACATGTGATCATCAATGATAGAGCTGCTTAGAAAATTTTCATTTTTGACAACCTATGCAAAGAAGACCCATAGCAGGATAAGAAAATGATATATGACATAATAAGGAATCATATGGGAAAAAAATTTCCAGAGAAAAAGGATTCCAAATTGAAAGATGGTGTTCCTTTTTTTTCTTCAAGAGTTGATTTGCTTAATATAAGCTGCTTGTCTAGCTTTAATGAAATCCATAATCCCTGCTGCATCACCATGCATAACTACTCTCCCGTCTTCCATGTAGACAGCACCATCTGCGTACTCAAGCTCTTCTAATCGATGTGTCACCCACAAGGCTGTAACGTCTCCAGAACTATCCAAAGAATTCCTGACTGCTTTAATTACCCCAAGCTAGTCATAAAAAAAACCGCCCAAGACAAAAAAAAACATAAAGCAGTATTTAGTCTTTTATGAACATTTCTTATGCAGTCAAAAACACAATTTGACAGCACGAGTATGAAAGCCGTATGTGAAAATAGCAAGGCCATTAATTCAGCAGGCTAGCATCTGAGTATAACCTTCCAAGAACATAGTATCCAATATAAGATGAAATTCTTAACAATGTTTGGTCAAACTTCTCTTGCTTCCTAATGCCGTGAAAACAAACTTCATTGCAGTAAAAATTACCTGATCATTTTCATCCAAAAAAGTTGTAAGTTCATCCAACAAGAGAACTTTACATGCTTCAGCCAAAGCACCAGCAATAGCAACCCTTTGCTTCTGACCACCGCTGAGAGTTTGAACTGACCGCTGAGACACGCAATGAAAGGTGAACGTGAAAACTTGTGCCAACAGTTAGAGCTAGTGTAATTAGATCGCAGTTGTTAATCTACCTGTTGGTAGCTAAGCATGCCAACAGCATCCAAAGCTTTTGACACTCTAAATTTGACTTCGTCACGGGTAAGGTTGAACTTACCAAGGCCAAATGCAACATCTGCTTCCACTGTAGGCATCACTACCTGTAGCATAGGAAAACGCTCTGTTATAAATTCATCTAGGTGGATAGTTTCTGATAAAATCTTACCGTGGTGATAAGCCAAAAGACATGTTCTCATACTCTATTTCTATTGAAACCATAAAAAAGGTCTAAATTAGCCCCAAAAAAAAAAAAAATATATAGGAAAAAAGCTCGGAATTCTGAAAAGTTTGAACTTGCAAGTAAATGTGAATCAAAATCATACTTTGTACACTATAAAATCTAAAGAGGGGAAAATCTCCATCCATCATAACTTATTTCAATAAACCACTTTCTGCCCCGAATCCTCTTCCACAAACTAGTTTAAAATGATTTATTCTCTCTCTTTTGCAGCTCTGTGATGAACAAAAATGATGGAAAGTACCTTAAAACCGACAGCATCGAAGCCATATTCTTTCTGCAATTCCACAGGGAATGGACTCTTTTTTTTTCTCTCTCTCTTTTTTTTTTTTTTTTTTCCTGTTTTCCTCCTAACCTTAGACTGCCCATCCCATTAAGAAATTTGCTTAATCAAAGTTTCTTTTTTCATGCACTTTTGCTATAAATGCAAAACGTAACAGTTGCAACTTGAGTTAGCCCTACTTGTATGAGCGCTGTGGAATTATTCTAAAGGTTCATAGTTCATTGGCACTGGCTCATGAAGGGGCCGGAGTCCTGACCGCTTAATTTTTTATTTTTGCGCACCATCCTATAAAAATAGCAAAAAAGAAGAGGCGTATGCATTTTTTTTTCCCAAATAAATCCAGTTATATGGTTAAAATTTCAGGGAAACAAAAAAAGCAAAATGATGCTCAAAAACAAATTCTTCTTATTCCCTTCCATTGATTTAACAAATGTACATTCTTTGGGTTCAAATTCAATTCAATAGATTGTTTCTTCACCCACCTAATTTTCCTTTTAACTCCTCCTTCACTTGTTATCTTCTCTTTCCTCTCTCTAGCTAACATAGTATAGATTTCAAGCGTTTTCGTATATACTCAATGGCCCAACACTCACGCTCAACAGTTTTGAGAAGTCATGGATCTAAGAGACAACCATTCAAAGAATCTCAGAGGCCAGAGTAGAATATAAATCAAATCCAGTAAAAGAGAATGAAATGAATGCATAATAAACAAACCTGATGATCTGGGTTTTGGAAAACATAGCTCTTAGGCCTCTTTACAACAACAGTTCCTCTTGTTGGATTCAAAAGACCCGCCAAAATCTGCAACAAAAACCCAAATTCACACAAAATTTAGTATCAAAAAAAGGGAAAGATTCTTAGATTGGGTTGTTTCAAATATAATATATACATACTTTGAGAAGAGTAGATTTTCCGCAGCCATTGGGGCCAAGAAGCATCCAAAACTGCCCCGAAGGGATGCGAAGCGAGCAATCCTGGAGAATGGGCAATGTTTTTGGTTTTCCTTGTCTCGTCGTCGTTGATACCCAGAAACTCAAATTCCGACCTTCAATGGCAACATTATTATTCTCAGTAAAATTAGTCCTGCAATTACAGAAACACAGAAACAAGCACCCATGAGAGAGAAAACGAAACGAAACGAAAGGCAAGGAAAGAGAAGAGAGAAAGGACCTGGAGGACAAGGAGGAGTGGAGAGGAGGAAGAAAAAGAGGACCAGAACCAGAACAAGCGATATTGGAGCTTGATAGATTCATCGTCCAAGTCTAACGTTGGTGTTGGTGTTCATGAGAATATCCGTACTAAAATGTAAAAATGATTGTCAAAGTTGAAAATTATAAACACAAAAGAGAAGGCTTTGTAGTTTGCAGGTACGAACGGGTAAATTAGGAAGAGGGGAATGGAGTTCCATCGCCAAAGTTCTATTTTGCGGTCAGTGCAAAACTGGTCGTGTAAGGTAAAAATCATAGATCCAATGGTGATTCCATTTTGAAGTAACTTTTTATTTAAAAAAATATCGAGTTTTAATTATAACAATTTTTTATCATCTATTGTAATATATAAGAATTTTATATTATTTTTAACTAAAAAGTTGATTATAACTAATTTTATCAAACACTTTATCATAAAGTTAATTTAAATTATCATAATCGAAAAATACAGTGTGTAAATATATGAGTTGTCCAAAATTAATTTAGGGAGAGGACAACAAAATAAGGACAACAAACAAGGGGCTTTTATTTTATTTTATTTTCATGGTGATACTGGACTTTTAGCAATATGATAAGATTGTTTAAGTGTTAATTACGGGTATAAGAGTCGTTAAATTTTGTTTCCCACTTAGGATTTTCCCATTTTGGTCCCTAATAATGCCTAATTAACCAAAGGATAGAAAATAAAACAAAATAGTACATTAAAGATCAAAGTGGGATTTTAAGAGTTTTTTGTCGAATATTTAACATTAGCTAATGAAAGAACCAAAACTTAGAAAAAGTAATTGATTAAGAACCGAAATGAGACTGGAGGTAACGTTTAGGGGCTAGTTATGTGTTTTGACCCAAATTTTTAAGTAATAGTTGTTTGTTCAACTCTTGAAAAGTTCATAGAAGCATACATTTCCCCATGTTTGGTTCGTTAGTTCAAATTATGTTAATTTGAACTTTTTTAGTCTGAACAAAAAAATTCAAATTGTGTAATTTAAACAGTAATCAGGATTGGCGTTTGGATATACATAAGTCGTTTAAACAAACGGTTAGAACCAATAATTTTGTTTTGAGAACTGTAGCATGTAAGAGTTTTATACTATAGCTTTTTTACTGTAGCATGTGAGAGCTTTATACTTTTCATAGTTGTAACTAATAGTTGAACCGCTCTTTTAAACAGCCCAACAGTTAAAGTGTTAATTTAAACAAGATATTCAATTTGAATTTGTATTTAGATAAATATTGATAAATATAGTTTGAAGCATGAAAATTTTATTTAATTAAAAAATAAATGTGAAATATGTAAAAGGAAGTTATTTAATTGATAAATAATATGAAATAATAGTGTTAAATTATAAATATAAATATATGGGAGTAAAATCACGGTTTAATATTAGTTTGAAATTTTGAAACAGAGGTGAGTTTGAATTTTAAGTTAGGCAGTTAGCCCTATTTGAACTGTCAATCTAGTTCGAATTCAATGCTTTACCAAACATCAATTTAAACAGTAATAGCTGTTCAAACTGAGTTGGACTAGACTAAACCAGTGAAACAAACATATCATTCATTTGTGGTTGGTTGTTTTTTCAACTACTGTTTAATCAAAGGACATGAATAATATTGTAGAAAAGTCATAAGTGCTTAATTTGATATTATTTTCTAATCAATTTCCCATATTTCTTTGTGTTATTCTTGAGTAATTTATGTTTACTATGTGATTTTGTATTTTTTTAGGTATTTCAAGGTGTAATTTTGTGTTTTTTAGGTATTTTAAACTAATGAGCTAAATACTAGATGAGAAGTGAAGATTTTGGAGCTTCGAGATCATTTATATTCATTTTGAAAGACAACCAGGAGCCAAAGCAAATTTGTAGGAGTTTCTAGGATCAAATTAATAAAACAAGCTAAATAGGGTTGTGCCCTTGTGAGAAGAAGGCCTATGGCCACACCATCGCACAGAGCCGCCTAGCTGTCATGCCAACCGAATGTGCCCCCTTGTGCTACAGTAGCGCCAAGCATGGCCGCGCCATAGAATCCTTGCGGCTGCATGCTCCCCTAGGCAGTCTGAAGTGTGTTTCCATGTGCGAACAAGCTCACTCCCGTACGTCCTTTGACTTTTGGCTCCGAAATTGACCTATTTTGAGCCTAATTTTTGCCTTTTTGATCCCAAACACAAACCTATAAATACCTAATCTTAGAACACAAAAGATATCGTTTTTTCCATTAGTTTTTCCTTGGTTATTTTTAGGCTTAGGAGGAGGAGAAGAAGAAAAGAGAGCTGTGGTGAAGGCTAAGGAGAACCATCTATGTAAAAAGATTTTCAACTCCAAAACCTGTTCTTTTCCTTATTCTTTCTTTATTTTCTTTTTAATTATGTTAGTTTAGTTTAGTTTTGGTTGAAGGGGATTTCAAAGCCCTAGACATACTCTTTAATCACTTTTCAGAATTATTTTCTAGTTTTCCAATTGAGATTGTTTATGTTATTCTATTTTTATTGTTCATGATTATTTTCTTGTTTTGTTTGGGTACATAACTAAATAGGACTTGAACTTAATCTATTACTAAATTAGGAATTATTGATATGTAATTGTCTTGTTATTCTAATCATAAGTAGCAAATTGCAAGATATGATTATGGGAGGTTTTTGTTAATTGTGGTAAGGTACGTAACGTAGGTTGAACAATCCAAGCTTGTGTATTTATTATGTAAATCAACATATCTCTATTATCTTAATGCTTTCATTAAATGGAATGTAGAGAGCTTATTTTAGGTTATTTGAAGGAAAAAGATTAAATAGAGAGCTTGTTTTATTTAATGATTAAGTAAGGAGAGATTGGGATAGCAGAGCTTATTGTTATTTACGGTTTGTAATTTCAATAAAAAATTAGATATAATTTCTGTGATTAATTGTTATGGTTATTGTTTAATAGTGGCAAAAGATCCTTTGACTAATTTTATTGTCATTATTTTATTTTATTTATTTTCTTGTGTTTTCTTTAATTTGTTAATTTAGATAATTAAGTTCAAAACTCCAAAAATTGTGTTTTGTGTTAGTATGTCTTAGGTTTTAGTGTTAATAACTAATTAATCAGACTCAATCATCTGCAGGAACGATCCTTACTTATTACTATACTTGACTATGACTACACTTTTAAGTAAAGTTAATTTGGTGCTTCCCTTGAAGCCTACCAAAAACTAAGCCGGGATTTATAAATTATAAGCTCTTAATTCTGGTGACTTGGCTCATGTTGAGATGTGAATTTGGCATCACTCCAAATCTTTCCTAGCTAACACCTAAATGCAAATACAATCATTCGTTTATTTCAACTTAATCCTATGACTTCTTGCTCTAAACAAAATATTGATCCCTAAAACTTTCAGGGAAGCAAAAACCAATCATCCTCTACTATGTCGAAATTCTGAATTGCCAAGAGAAACGAAAGAGTCATTTTCCTTCAAGGGTTCATTTCAGTGAGTTTTCAATATCAATCACAAAACGGCACTTCACGTCCCTGTGCACTAGCCCCTCAAGTGCTTCATTTGCATGCCGAATCGGGATCACTTCTATGTTAGGGTATATTCCATGAGCGGCACAGAAGTCCAACATTTCTTGTGTGTCTTTTGTGCTGCCTACAATGCTGCCAGAAACCGTTCTCATACCTGCCGAAAGAGAAAACATGCAGTTAGTTTAGCTAGAAGTCCATGAACCCATCCCAAAAGGTAACCAACAAATTTCGGAGAAAGTTTAAGTAGCTCTCTGGTACCCAAAATGAGATTTGCAGGATGCAGTTTAATTTCACTTGGGAAGCCGACCAAGACAAGAACACTGACAGTCTTTAAGAGCGACATGTATGGGTTAAAAGGATGGTCTCCGGATGCGGTATGAATCATAAAGTCATATGCTTGGCATGAGCCTGAATACAAAGTTTTCAACGCTAGTCAATCAGAGCCAAGAATACATACAACTTACAAGCGAAAACAATGGCAATGCGTGTAAATGTTCTACCTTATCTGTTCCTCGTCAGACAAGATTACAAATTTGGCGGCAACAAGCAGAGTTAGAGCTTCATCTCTCTTGGAAATGCTTGTGCTGAAAACTGTTACATTCAAGCCAAAAGCCTTGTGAAATTTGACAGCCATGTGACCAAGACCACCGAGTCCAATGACACCAAGAGATTTACCAGGCTGGATCATCTTATGGCGCATCATGGGAGCATAAATGGTAATCCCAGCACAAAGAAGAGGCGCTGCTGAGGCCAGTGGGTGGCTATCAGGTATCCTAAAGCAGTATCTATAAATAAGGACATGAACTATTGACACGTTGTAATTGAGATTTGATGACAGATTATGTCCTGATGAGCTAAAATTAGGTCATACCTTTGATGGACGACAATAGACGAGGAATAGCCTCCCTGAGTGATAGTACCATCAAAATCAACATGATTAGAAGTGTAAACAGCTCCGTTTTGGCAATGATTTTCAAGGCCTTTGCTGCAATACCCACAGTCTCTACAGGAGTTGACATAGGTTCCGACTCCAACATGTTGCCCAACTTTGAAGCCATTGATGGCAGGGCCAACTGCTTTAACTATTCCCACAATCTCGTCTGCCAAACCCCCAAGGCAAGGCCCATACATGATGACACAAAATTGTTTTAATCAGTGCAGTTGTTTAGTTAATTTAACTCAAACACACATGAAAATTAATAATTTGATTTACCAACCCAGGCACTAGGGGATATTTGGAATCACCTAGTTTGTTTCTGGTCCAGATAAAGTCTGCATAACAGATTCCACAGTGCGTGATTCTTATGGAAACATCCTCACTCCCCACTGCCCTGTATTTTTCTTTTCCTTATTACCCTTCTTTAAATGCTATATATTTATATATAGCAATAGCAAGCAATAGGAATAGAAACAATACCCATGGGTGAAATTGAAAGGAGAAAGAAGCCCGGATGGATCCGTGGCTGCCCATCCAAGGCACCCCTCACCTGCTGCGTCAAAGCGCATTCTTCAAAAACAAATCGATCGAAACAAAGAGATATCAATGAATCATAAATCACAACTTTTAGTATTAGAATCAGTCCCCTAAACATGTTCACTTCATGCATAGAAATTAACAGGGCCAAAACAATGAATAAAAAGGACAAACGATGTCAAAGTAAAGTTTCAAAAGCGGCACAGGAATCATGCACAATTGAACCACTACAAAAATTGAAGACTCAACTTCGAGAGTCAAAACGCCTCTTTGGAGAAACATTAACTTTCCTCGAAATAAATAAATAGACGACATAAACTGAAACACAAACAACGTCAACAAATATGAATATGACAATGGGATAGGAAACAACAGAAATAGATATTTGGGGAAAAAAATAACCCTAAAAAAGGAGTTAAACATAAGTCCAGATAAATCATCTAACTCAGAAACAATTACGAGGGACACAAACGAACAACTATAAAAATCCTAATGAGGTAATTACAAAAGTATAAACTGAACAAGTCACCATGGATACAAGCAGAACACTCCTATCACGTTGCTTAACACCCAAGGAATAAAGATTGAACGAATCGGGAGATTTCCCAAGTCCTGCTTAACACCCAAATTGCTGCTGCTTAAACTTAAAATCATTGCATTTCATCTAGACACCAGAGGAAATTGAAGGGTTGTAACAAAAGTGAGCACCTTCAAAAAGAGATCCATATAAAAAGCTTGAAGTCTAGAGGTTATAGTCTATTGCATCCATATTAAAATATAAATAGACCTAGGATTTTGTTCCTCAACAAAACTTTACCTACCAAAAAAAAAAAATAAGGATCTAAAAGGAAGAAATTAAACAGAAGAAAGGCTCTTGCCTCTCTAAGGTAGTAACTTTAAACACAAATAGTTAACTAACATTATTAAATACTAGTAAAAATGGGAAGACGCTCAACGATGGATAGCAAATTATTTATACTTCTAAGGTGGAACTTAAAACACAATTTGGAAGGAAAATTAAGTTTATGATAATGAAACTTAGGAAAAACGGATATAATGATTTACAATGCAGAAAAGGCAATCACACTTCAAACTTATAGAACTAAACTAACAAAAAAAAAAAAAAAAAAAAAACAAAACAAAAACAAAAACAAAAACAAAATTGAACAATTGGATTGGAGGTAATATTTAATTTGAAGCAACCCAGATTACTAGTTCACGAAATGGGTACTTGTAAAATGAACCCAGAAATCCCAAATTGAGAACTTGAAAGAAAATTAATAGCTGAATCGGAACAAAGAGGAAATGAGATTGAAATAAAAATAAAAATAAAAATATCCATTCGTTCTCTAACCTATCTGAAACATTGGAGCTGTGATCAGGTAGTCGCTCAAAATCGCTTCTTTATAGTAACCAGCTTGGCAGTTTCCTTACCAATTTGCCAAGAGAGAGAGAGAGAGTTGGCTGGGAGGGAATGAAGAGGAAAGATGACAATTTGATCTGATGGCTGGTGGAAATTTTTTTTGGTCAGAAAATATCTCGTGGAACCTCTTGTGGGCTACGTTTAATAGCCCCATGCATCTTTTTTTTTTGGTTTGAGAAGGAAATTTTATTAAACATAAAAATCACACTTAAAAAAGACAATATAGATAATAATTGACCATGTAATACATCATATGAAACTCTCCAATAAAACTTATATGCTAGAAGCTCGAAAACGCAAAAATACATTAACATATTAAAATCAAGCACATGTAAAATTTCTTTTAACAAGGCCCTTATAATCGACGGATTCTTTCAATCGATTAAAAGGGAAAACCCCTAAACACTTAGGCACCTACATTGCTCAGTACATGAACATTTATCCAGACTCAAATCTAGCAAATATAAAACAAGTACCAAAGGTGAGAAGACCGCCTCCGTTATCACAAACCAACAACACAAACATAAAAACACAAGATACTTACGGGTAGAAATATCGCCTTTATTTGCCAAACACGTAATTTAAAATACATGATATGAAACCCTCCAATAAGACCCATATATTAGAGGCTCGAAAACATGAAAGTTCCTCATCATACTGAAATCAAGTACATGTAAAGCTCTTTTTGACAAAGCCTTTATATTTGATAGATTCTTCCAATTGATTGAAGGGCAAAACCTAGAAGCACTAAGGCCACCACCTATACTACCTAAAGATAATCTTACAAATATAAACACCCACCCAGACTCAAATCTAGCAAACTTATAAAAGTCTTAAAGGTGCGAAGACCATCTTTGCTATTACAAACCAATAGAAAAAGCATAAAAACACAAGATGCCTTCAGGCAAAAACACCACCTTTATTTGCCAAACACAGAAATTGAAATACGAAGGCATAAGCCAAAGACTACAAAAGAGCTTTTAGATTAAAGGCAACCATCACTGAGAATGGATGGGACCTCTACTAAGCCACCGGCAAAATCCACCTCTCGTCGCTGTCCTCCTACGCTGCCTAAGGACCCCATACCACACCGGCCCCACCGCCACACCAAGACCAAGACCGCAATGAAGCCCATAGGCTCATTTCCCTTCCAAGGGAAAATGAAAGAAGCCTATGCCCCTGCACACCGACGACTGTCAAATCTCCCCTAGCACATGAGACCTCCACAAAACCCGTCTGCACCTTTCTAGCTCAAACAGGAAAAAGATGCCCTTCCACCATCTTCGTCCTTCCTTTACCAAGATCATCCCCGCTCATGACAAGAAAACCCAAGCCCCTACCCAAAAGCAAGTGCCAAATCTCCCACCCAAAATCTGAGTTAGCCACCTCAACCTAGAAACCAAATAGGTCGCACCCTTAGACTTTCCTTCTAAGGGTCAAAATTCCAGGGAACTGCCCTTGGCCAGCACTAGACTCTAGCTTTTCTTCCTTTACGTGTGAGGCGGCGTAACAAATATAATGACTAAGAAAATCCTATAATTAAATAATATTATTTACATATTTAAGTCATATTTTTCTGAAAATGTCATGTTTGATTTTTTGTGATTAAAGGATTTATGGAATTAATATAAATGTTTTAAAATTCTATAGTAAATTTTAAAGTTAAATTTATTAACTTTTGTAGTTAAATAATTCAATTGATAAACGCTCACCGCAATTTAAGGTGAAAGAAATTTTAATCTGTTAATAATTTGAGAATCTTAACTACAAGAATTTTCAAATACAGTGCGATGTCAGCAGTGTATTGAGAAATACTCGAATGCTCAACAAGTCCTTAATTGTCAACTAATTAAAAGTTGGCGTTATACAAATAGCAATTTGAGTAGAAAAATGCTATCCATACTCGGAAATTAAAACTTAAAAAAAAACTATGTCATTACTGAGGCTAAGTACTGAAAAAGTCAAGTTTAGATTTTTATTAGTTTAGAATAATTTTAAGACTAAAAACAATCTAATTTTATTACACGATTTAGAATAAATAGTGACATTGATTTTATTCTGAAATTAGTGTCGAATTGTAAGTAAGCAATGAGAAAGAACCTGTTAGAAACCACAATTTTCTATCAGTTAAGTTAGCCACCTCCAGCTAGTGTAAATTATATCTGTTTAGGGGAAATCTTTGAAGATAAGAGCCAAGGATTAGACTTGACATTGATTTAAGCTTGATTTAATCGTGTCCTTGGTGTAATTGATGAGATAAAATCTCTCCCATTTTTCTTAAGCATTAGCGCTAATATTGAGCATCTTTTAAGCAAGATTAACTCACAATTAAGTTGTCAAAGTGAAGATAAGTTGGCTCAATATTAGCGCTAATGCTTAAGAAAAATGGGAGAGAGAGAACTGGTTTGTCAACTTATCTTTTAAACAAAATGGGTGAAGCCAATTTGGCTCATTTTCTCACCCATTTCACTTTGACAAACCAGTTCTCTCTCTCCCTCTCAACCTCTCAAATTTTTCCCTCCTGTTCTCTAAATCATTAGCCAAAACTAAGATGGAAAAGGAGGACTAGAATATTGTATTGGAGGATTCAAGTTCAAGGGTATTTTCTTGAACTTTTCTCCTCTATTCTTAAGTTTGAATAAAGTTTACATTTTTTTTAAGTTAGTTTATGATTTTTGTGATGAAATGGCATGTAATAAGTCCTATGTGTTTGTTAGTATGTTTTTTGCAAGTTTTATGTTTTAAAAGTTTATTTTATGTACGTTTAAGTTTAGATTTGTGTGGTTTGTATTTGTAGAAAAATTTTCCCGCTTACTTTGAACACAAAAATGGAGCCTTAGAGTCCAATTTCAAACTTTTCCCGAACACAAAACTCTTTAGATTTCAATGTTTGGAGCAAAATTTCATGACGATAAGAAAACATAGTATTGATTCTAGGTCAAACCTCTTTATATTTCAATGTTTGGAGCAAAATTTCGTGACGTTAACAAAACATAGTATTGATTCTAGGTCAGGTTTTCGAGCAATTTTCCAAAACTTCCTAAAATAGTGGCAAAGCTGTCCAAAAACTATCCATTGTCGACATCTATTGTTTTTGGCCGAATCGAGCCATTTTGGGTTTAAATCACAATTTTTACCAAACTTGAAATTTTTAAATTTTGACAAGATGAACAACTTTCGTGGAGAAAAACTTTTTCAAATTTTGCCTCTAAAATAAGTTGTTGTAACGCAACTTTATGGACATTATGGGAACCGCTAACTTAGATCATTATCTTTTAATTATCGATAGGAAAAACCTAAACTTTTTAAGTATTATCTAATTATTAACCCAGGATTTTTGGTGTAATTTTTTTCTAATTTAATTTTTCCATGTGAACATCTGAATTAAAATTTTCATTTACTTTTAAACAATTGGATTATCTTGAAGTAATTCTTGTTAGCATTTGAGAGGATCTCACTTTCAAGTAAAAATCAATACTACCTTACCTTAACCGGTTTTCCTCCTCGATTAGCCCGAACAAATACCCAAAGTATTCGGCTAACTAATTATATGCGGAAATAGTTAGTTTAACATAATAAATATGAAATATGAAAGCAAATAACAACCCATAAATTATTACAAACCAAAGTTCATAAAAATATCCCATAATGTACAGAATTAAATTTAAAAATAACATTATTAATGTTTTATTTCATGTTGTAACTCTGTGATCCAACACCACCATCCTTACACAAACATCTGTCCATCCATCCTCCATCTATAGCTATACCCTTACCCTTATCTGTAACATGATTAATTATATAAGCATTAAACTTAGTAAGTACATTATGTAATCTTACAAAACATTATAAAAATTTTAGTCATAGCATGAACCATTTTCTTTTTGAAATAGTCATCCTAGTACATAAAGTACACTTTGTAAGAATATATCTTTCCTTTTTCCTTTTTCCATATTAAAAACATTAATTTTATCCTTTAGGGCCTTGGCGTTGCACTATTAATGTCATTATGGTGCGCCATCACGAGAGGAGAGGGGTAGTAATTCTAAACTAAACGTGATAAGTCCACCTTACAAGACAGCCCACCTTGCGAGACAAACATCATGATTAGGTGTGCAACGTCTTAATTATGTGATACATATATAGATATATATATATTTGTGAAAACATCATATGCGTCATGAAATAACGTTGAAAACATCTGTAAAAAGATGTTCTTCAAAACTATGGTAAAAGGAGTCTTTTGAATGAGAAATACATAAACATTAATAACATAATAAAACATAACATTTCTTAAAACTTTTCATAATTCTTAATCATGTTGTAGGTGAGAATGTACTTACTTGACTTGTAAAAATTTAACTTAACATCTTACAAGTGGATGGTTTCCTTTCTACTTGCAATGGCTTAAGTGCCTCAAATGTATTTAATATTATAACATGGCAATAAAAGAAACATTCTTGGTATAAGAACATACTCAAAACATTACATTCAACATCATTACAACAAGCAACTTCATACTTGACCAATTAAACTAACTTACACTATTATCACATTCTAGACAGGTTCAATATCTCAACCCGGCCGCTAACACTCCACGATTTTTATAAATTCATATGAAAATCCAATAGCTTTCAAATTTTAACACAATATTCTTAACATGTATATATATCACCAGAATAAATTTCATGACATTTGGATTAATATAAGTACCATTTTCATATTTTTCAAAACACAACTCAGTTTTTAGCCGAACAACCTGGACGCATTCCATGAATTTTTAAAAATCATATAAAATTTGAAATGGCTTGAAATTTTCACACACCTTATAAACGTTTATAAGAATCACCAATTTAATTTTATTACAATTGGATCAATTTAATTCATTATTTCATGTATTACAAGTCATGCTTTTGTTGCTAGAATTTTGGTTCAGGTAGTGATAATAAAAGAATTTTAGAAAAATCACCAAAATTTTAATGGCTTTGAAATTTTTACAAGGTGTCCTAGACATCTAAATCTACTACTAAAATTAATTTTATTAAGTTTGAGCTAATATAACTATCTTTCTTACATTTTAGAATTCATTAAAGCAATCTGCCACAGTAAACTATAAATGGGCAATTAACAATCAATGATTTTTATAAAATCACACAAAATTCCAATTGGTCTGAAATTTTAGTAGAGTATTCATAACATCCATATCTAGTATTAGATTTATTTTATGTAATGTTTGGATCATTCTAAGTATTTTTCAACTACACCAACTTTTACAAAAACATTGCAGTAGAAATACCAAAATAGTGAGTAGTATTTATTCCATGATTTATTTCTTTATCCCTAACGTATGCATGCAACTAAAAATTTTTAGGCATAAACTAGACATGTAGATGAGCAATTATAAATTTTTTTAGCATTAAATACATTCCGTAACATCTTCAAACAAATCATCACATGTAAAGGTAGTTTAAGGACAGTAAAAATGACATTTAGTATAAATTCTCAAATAAATAAAAAATAGCTCATATGAATCCGAAATTTTTTCTCAGAGATGTCTAACATATGAATCCGAAATTTTTTCTAGGAGATGTCTAACATATATATAAATAATACCCAAATGAAATTTTCTCAAAATCTTATATCTATTCTTCCCGAAAAAATCTCAAAATATTGGTTTTCACCTAAAAAGAGGATTAAAAATTATATTCATAAAAATTTTGTTTCTTAAACAAATCAAACATTAAATCATAAAAAATTATTCCCACAAACACCATAATATCATAGCAAAAATTTAGTATAAAAATATAGAGAAAACCAACCTCAAAATATGGTCAAAAACTCCATTCTGGCTTTATCGACAGTTTTGGCGAAACACACCATAACTCATCCATTTAACTTTCGATTTTGGAGGAATGCTTTGTTCTCTATTTGGGAAGGGTTTATGAGTGTTGTGGGAGGATGTTTGAGGCTTCAAACTTCTTTGTTATGGTATGTGGTCGTGTATGTGACTTATGTGCGTATGGTTCATGGTGGAGGAAGTGAGGGGAAATGAGAAGAAGAGAGATGGTCGAGAGAAAGAGAGATAGGGGTGTGTGTTTGAGATGAGCAATCAAAACTTCAAAGGCAAATTAATATTATGGTTGAAGTAGCGTGTGCTTCGGTGAGAAAAGGAAATAAAGGAGATTATGATCTTCCATGTGGTCTAAGAGATAGAGAGTAAAGAATGATTGAAGACCATAAAGTGCGGTCTCCTATGTGCGTTGAGAGAGAGGACGTGAGTGGGGAATGATTGAAGACCATGAGATATGGTCTTCCATGTGGTCTTGTTGTCTAAAAATATAACATATAGGATGGGGATGTTGTATGAAAGCTAAAGTGTGATAGGGACGTATAAAATATGACTAAGGATATTATAATGTTTCGAAGATTAGGTAGACAACCAAGTGTAGACCAAGTCATGTGATAAAAAGGTGGAAGAAAAAAATGATAAACCTTATGGACAAGAAGATAACGTGGAAGTATGGCCACTTTTTTTTTTTTTTTTTGCAAAAACTGAAAATTACTAAATAAATTATCATATCCAAACAAATAAAAATCAAGTAAATCACCAAAATATAAAATTTTCAAGCAAGAAATCACAATAATCATATATTAGGCATTTTATGTCGTTGGAATTTTCTTAGTCAATCCACTACAAAATAAATCGTTAGTTCATAATAAATTTCATAATCATAAATGTCATACTAGAATTATCACACAAAATGTGCTTCCAAATCATAATTGCATTCATATTGTAGCATGAAATCATTAAACATTACATATCGTTAGTTAAAGAAAACGATGGGTGTTACAGTTATGGATAGTTTTCCAAAACTATCAAAAGAGAGTTGCTACTATTTTTAATGTTTAGAGCATTTCGAGACCGAATTATAATTTTTACAAAACATGAAAGTTTTAGATTTAGATGAAATAAAGAACTTTTTTGTGAGGAAAAAAATCAAAATTCTGCATCTATAATACCGTCATAAGCAGTTAAAGATAGCTGCCAGCTTTAACCGGTAAAAAAGTTCTTGGTTTTAACAAAAATACCTCTAGGAAGTCCAAATTATTATTTTTGCAAAACAGAAAAGTTTTAGATTTTGCGAAACGAAGAACTTTCATGAAGAAAATTTTATAAAAATCTGTCTCTAAACTAGACGTTAAATTGGATTAATAAAAACAGTTGAAACTTTTAGAAAAGTATTTAATTGGTAAAGTTTATGAAAATCACAGGAAATAGATATGGTAAAGAGAGAAAATGGAATTTTGATAAACACAAAAGTTTTTAGACCTTGTATATAAAATGGGAAACTTTTATGAAAAGAAAAACCGTCTTTAACATATAGTTTTACAGTTACTTTTAAAACTAAATAAAAAGTACCTCCTGGTATTAGTTTTTCAAACAAACGTTTGTTTAGCGATAGAACCAAAAAAGAAATTATAACAACACTTGAAAAACTATTTTAAAATATGACTTTTTATATGAAACTTTAGAAAAGAATATAAAGCTTAACAGTTTTTTAATTAATTATTGAACAGGATTTATAAAAAGAAAAAAGAAAAATCCAATGGCCTAGGTCCTTAGCATTGGGATGCTAGACACGGGCCCAATACCCGTATTAGTCCAAGAGCCTTCTCAGATCAAAGTCCGATGGTATAGTATGTTTTTAGGCGTAATGGGCCTGTCCACAATTACGAGCCCAATAAGTGTAATAAGGAAATGTTATTTAGAACATAGTTCATAGATCATAGAGTTAATTAATTACTAAATTAATTAATTGAAATTTTTTAGGCTTAGTTAATGATAAGATAATTAATTAATTACTAAATTAATTATTAATTTTAGCATGAATTAATAAAGACAATTAAGGAAAATGAAAATTTTGAGGATTTAATCAGTTAATTCTTGTTATAGAAATAATGCTTTTTACAATCCTTTTATAAAGGAAAATATGTCCTAAGAAAAGATTAAAATCCTTTACGATTATGCTAAAATTAAAAAACATAAGATAAGTTATTCTTACCCTCTCAATGGGTGTCTTTATGCAGAATTTGTCTATTTTGGATAGGAAATTCTCAATCAGTAGAGGACCTTACTTTAAGAAAACAAATAAGTAAAAATCTCGTAGTTGCCTAGTAAAATATTCACTTGTTTTATAAAAGCATAAATGCATGTTTATGCTTTACGTTATAGTATGCGATGCCATATCACATTGTATACTCACTGATAAGTCCAATGAAATCTATAAGAACAAATTAAATTTGAGTGTCATCCCAATCACTCGATCTATGGGAAGATGTATATTTAAATATAAAATTAGATCACAATGTTATTGGGGGCCTTGCAAACTCTAACTTCTAAATGATCGTACGTAACCAGTACAAACACTCGGACCCATAAGTTTAATAGGACATGATCATGAATAAGCATAGCCGGGATATGCATATTTTATTCTTAATTGTTTTGCGAGACATAGTTCCTACTTGCTGAGCGAAAGCTCATCCAATAATGTTTACACTATAGATAAGCAACTTACCAGTAATGTCTGATGGACAGTGACACAGCGGCAGGCGATCAGTGTGGAGATTAGGAAATGAATACCGCTTGTATTTAATTCCATAAATAATTTTTATTAATTATGACTTTTAAATTATATGTAAGTAGGATGACTTAAGAAATATGTATGTATGTCTTGGAAACTAATACTTTAATATGATAAGTTATAATTTTTGTTGCAACTGAATAGTTTAATTAAAATTAATTAGTAAGGTTATTTAAATTGGTAATGAAAAAAGTTTTAAATTAAAATCAATTGATAGAATTATTTAGTAAAAAAATGTTCTACAAATAAAAGTAATTATAACAAGCATATGTTCAAGTAGTGAAGTAATGGCTACATAGTTAGGATCATCACAGCCAAGTCCTAAAAAAGATTAAAAAAAAAACCTAATAGAGAGAATCCATCCATATGTAATGTATTTGTATTGTTGTTGTTGTTGTCTTTCTTTTCGAAGAGCCAAATAGTATTTTTTTTAGAATTTTTTTGGAGTACATGGCATGTTTTCAAGTATTCACCATCAATAGTTTATTTACATCATAAATACATTATTGACCTTAAATATTTTAAAATATGTTATCAGTAGCTTAAGTTTCAAAAAATGTTATAGAAAAAATTACACAATATGTCATCTTTTTAATCAATCTAATTTTTTATGCCACAAATTTCAAAACTTAAAAAATATATGCCATATATTTTTACAATGCCACAAATTTTGATCTCCTTAAAAAAAAGAGAGAAAACTCTTCTCTTTTTTTTTTTTAATTTTTCCTTATGCTACTCTCTCTCCTCTCTTTCTTTATTTCTCGTCTCTTCTCTCTCTCCTTTTTCCTCTCTTTCTCTCCTCCTTTGATCAACAATCGGCGACAATTGAATCTCCACGCAACTCTTTAGTGATGACCAAATAGCTTGGATCTTTGCCCTCATGACTCTTTAGCGATGATTGAATAGTGAGGCTCTCTATGTTACTCTTCGCTGTGACAACAAATATCTGCACAATAAGATCTCTGATTCACGAGTCGTAAGCTCACCGTGTCATCAAATCATCTTCGTCATAGTCGTATTCTTCGTCACTAGGGGCAGGTATGATATTCTTCATCTTTCTCCTCCTCTCCCTTCTCTTTCTTTAACATATTGAATCATAGTTGCAGATCGAATCCATTATTGGATTGAAGTTGTCATTGACAAAGAAGAATCCAGAGTTGCAGATTCTGTTGTTGTCGTTGTTTGTTTTGAAGCTCACTGATCAAAGTCGCAGAGCGAGTCCAATTTTCGATAGAAGTCGTCATTAATAGAGAAAAATCTGGAGTTGTAGATCTAGTTTTGGATCTTTTTTTTTTTTGAAGTTTTATTGTTAATCATGGTGGTTTTTTTAGGATTGAAGTTTTGGATCTTTTTTGTTTACAAATTTGGTTTTGGATTTTTTTGGTAGTTTTTTTGTTGTTGTTCATGGTGATTCTAATTTTGGATTTTTTGTTGTTGCATTTTTTGTTGTTGTTGTGGTGGTTTTTCTTGATTGAAGATTTCTGATTGTTTATGTTTTGTTTGGCCACGGGTGACGTCGTCGTTGCTGGAGACAAGTCGACTGTAGCAAGGGGAGACAGATAAAGATAGGAAAAAATGTCCCATTTGTAACACCCGCCTATTTTTATGTAATGAATTACGTTAAGTTAGTAACGACGTTAATGATATTTTATTAATAACTTATGATATACGTAATGATATATGATGTTTATGTTACTAACTTTTATGTCAAGTTTTATGACAGGTGACGACCGCATGGAATCGTTGTGCTCAAGTGTTCATGATTATTTTTAAATTATTTTTAATTATGATGCAATGATGTATGAATGTTTTAATGTATGACATTTATGGACAGTTCGGCAGGCCAAACTTTTAAAATCGACAGGCCGAAATGTCTGCCCGAGATCGACAAGCCGAAGGAACCCATCGGCAGGCCAAACTTGGTGGAACCGGCAGGCCGAAGGGGAAAATCGGCAAGCCGAACACGGCTGACGAGCAATCAGCAGAAATCTCTCAAAAATTATGGCTGAGTTAATTACGTTAATTGGATGATTTAATGTGATTAATTGGCATAATAATGGAATGATTTTATCAGTTAAGGAAATAAGGGGTTTGACTTTGCATTGATCTGTGTTAATTTAAATGGTTTCCCATTTAAATAGGGCAAAACATGGTAAGTGATAAGTGAGAGTTTTGACTTTCCTTTTTCTTCTTTCTCTCCTTCATGCCAATTTCCCCCTAACAGTCAAAAATTCTGACTTAATGGAGGGACTTAATGAAGGGCAATGAATTTCATTATGATTGTTACGTTAAAAAATTTTTAACATTTTCTTTCCTCAGATTTTTCTCTCAACTTCTCACTCCTCTCTCATTCATTTCTGAGACGTTCTTTCATTCTCTCTTCCTCTTATCTTCTCCACGCATTTCACTTCCTTCTCTCTCAAAAATTTTCTGCAAGAAAATTGAAAGAAAATTCATATTTCGTTGGTTAAATTCAAGGGTTTTTAGAAGAAAATTTTCAAGGTAAGGACTCGTTTCTTGTGTTTTTGAAAAGAATTCTCCTCCTCAATCCGTCTACAATATCTTTCTTTAGGTATTGTATTTGTTCCGAGCTTTTAATATGTTATGCATGTATGTGTTATGAGATGATTTTTTTTAAGTTTCATGTCTTCTTGGTTTTTTATGATAAAATAAGAATTTTCTATCTTCTACCCCTCACAGTAAATATTACTGTTTAATCTGGATGTATAAAAAATGTAATGATATTCAAGGGGTAAATATGATGTTTTTCATGAAAGTTGTCAAGAATGTGCATGTATGATATATGATGAAGGTATTTTATGTTATTTTTAAGAAAACTATTTTAACAATGTTATCTCTGGACTTTGTTTATGAATTGTTATTTATGTTTAAATGATTTTATAATAATAAAATAATTTTATGCATGATAATATGATGATGGTATGAAGTTTTAAATTAAAATATATGTATGTTAATTGTTCAAAAATGTTTTATTTAAAAGATAATTATGTTTAAAATGTATGGTTTGTTTTTATATGCTTAAGGTAATTTTTATAATTTAAGAAAAATCATAATAACATGTTTATGTGACGACAATGTTTATGGTTATGAATTATGTTTGTAATATGAGATGAATGTATGTATATGTGAATGTTATATGAATGGATGATTTACGCTATGATGTTAAGTATTGATTTTATTGTGTTTTAAATGGAAAAATGGCATGAACACACAAAGGAACGAGCACTTCAAGACCACGACGTCGTCACCAAATCATTTTAAGGTTAAGTAAGCTAGCTGTTAAGGTAAGTACATTCTCACCTGCAACATAACACGTTTTTACAAGATTTGATGTTATGTTCATAATGATATTCATGATGATTTTATGGATATTTTCCTTAAGAATTTCTATGAAAGATTTTCATGATTTTAAGTTGTGCATGATGATTTTGGCATGATTCAAAGTATGAAAATTATGTATATATGTATCACCTAATAAGTGTTGCACACCAATGATATGAAATGAAATGTTATGATGTCATGTTTGGTTTTGGATTAGCTACCCTTCTCCTCTCATGACGGCGTGCCTATGATGATGTTTATGGTGCAACACTTCGGCCCTTAAGATAAAATGGAATAAGTTTTTAAATGATGAATGCAATGAAAGATATGTTCCATGAAATTGTGCTTAAGGCACTTTTATGATATGATGACAATGATGATGATGTTTATGAAATATTTTTATTTTGTGAGAATTATATGTACTTACTAAGCATTAGCTTAATCATGTTTTATGTCATGTTGCAGATAAGGGTAAGAAAGGCTTGGATTAGGCGGAGGACATGGAAAGGCGTGTGAGCACTAAGCACGATGAATTGTAACCGGAAGCACGCCAAGAAGAACGTTTTTATGTTTTTAATCAAGTTATATATTTTGAACATATTTTTATGTTAAGTTTTAAGAATACTTATACTATGGTTTTATAAGTTATTTATCATTTTTAATGAATTATGAACTTCCGCAATATTTTATGAAAAGTTGGTTTGTTTTAAAAATTAAGTTTTTCTCAAAGATTTTGGCTCGGTCGGCCTGCCGAACATCCTTGGTTTGGCATGTTGATCATGTTTTCGGCCTGTCGAATGTTGATAAGTTTTTAGGTCTAAATTGCAAAGCCTCTGCCGGCCTGCCGGTTGAGGGAACTCCGGCCTGCCGATCATGTTCGGCCTGCCGAAGTCCCAAGTTCGGCCTACCAAACTGTGAGAGTAAATGACTTTTATATGATGTGTTGATTAAGGAGATTTGATGTGATGTTTTGATAAGTCCTGATTTTACAACTTGATATACCTATATTATTAAATAAGTTCATGATTAATTTAAAGTATAATTGAATAAATTATGATATGGAATAAGTTAAACAATGTTATTTTAAACAATGATAAGTTATAAAAAAGAAAAAAAATTAGATGTATGAATGGATCCTGGTTATGTATGTTTAACTACGTTTATATTTGAAAATATCGTATAAGCTATGTAATTACGTTTATGTTTAAAGTTTAATAAATATGAATGTATGAATGTAACGATATCTGTGACGTCCGAGCTAAGGGGCGTTTCACCATTGGGACACCAAAAAATATCCCAAAGGGACATGTCAAGATGTTCTAAGGGGACACCCGAAAATGTCCTGGTGGGATATGCGACATGTTTTAAAGGGATATGAAAAATGTCTTAAATGGATGACATGTCATCAATGCGAAAAAGTCCTAAAGGGACATGCAGACATGTCCTGGTGGGACGTAAGACATGTTGAAATGTCCCAGTGAGACATGTGGGGGGTGGAATGTTTCAACGGAACAAGTTGAAATATCCCACTAGGACATGTGGAACTAATAATTGATTTTGTGGCTAAGAACTTTTTACGCTTTATGACATAAATAAAAATTGAGTAAAAAAAGCAACATTTATGTAAATTCACTAATGTTATTTTTGTCGTTATTTTTTTTCAAGGGCCCATTGTGTTGTACAACATTTGTTGTTTTTAGGCACATAAAAACAAAAGACAAAAAAAGGAATTAATCTCACTCACGCCCCATAAACTTTGAGGTCATTTTCAGTTTACTCTCCGAACTTTAAAAACTCTCACTTTGTTCCCTGAATATTTATTTTAGTCTCACTTCAACCATTTTGTTAGAATTTCTATTAAAATCGGACTAGAAAAAAGAGGCTAACATGATCATGTAATCCTTTTAATAGAAATTATGTTAAAAAAAATAAAAGAAAAAGACAACATGACCAACCGTATTTTTTTTTCCCGTATGATCTTAACAAAAATTCTAAAAAAGAGGTTAAGTGGGACTAAAGTCAAAATTCAAGGGACAAAATTGGAGTTTTAAAAGTTTGAAAGGCAAATTGTTATCCACGCCAAAGTTTAGGCATTGCCAGTAGAATTGGTAAAGACATCTATTGATGTCAAGCTCTGAACTGTTGTTCACCAACACCACGTGCGTTTGCGCACAGTAGTCAGATAGCTCCTTCTGTACGTCTCGGCCTCTTAAGGTGGACCTGCACAAGAAGAATGATGCCTCGGAGATTTAAGGGGGCACCGATGTGGTGCCAGCCAAAGGCTCTCCGACACTCAAGTTAGGCACTTGTTCAACAGAGTTTGGAAACGAAGTATTAGACATGTTTGCCTTAAGAAGTAAAAATGTAATATTTTTTTGGAGTCATTTCTATCAATAAAGAATTTATTTATTATTTATATGCCAAATTGCTGTCCTTTTTATGTTTATATTTGTTGAATATATGCTAAGCAAACTAACGTTTGAGAATGTCGATCTAAACCACAGATTATGCAGAAGACATGATTCTAAAGGTGATGGTCCAAATTATAAGATCTGCAATCGAGGGAATAAATTTGGGCACTTTATGCATGCGAAGATTGTTATATTGTCTATATCCCTAACGGGAGATGGTTTGACTTGGCCATTGAAGGTGGACTGCATGAATAGAAACATTAGTGCATTGTCATAGATGACGATATATTAGATTAGTACATAAAGTGTAATTGATTTAGATTACTAATTTTGTATCGGCAAATCAATTCACTTTAGATAATCATATATGTTGTATCTTTATCCTGAGATGAATAGTGAGCCTGTTTTCTTGACTTATGTATTTTGATGTACCAAAGGGTGACATTCACAATTTATGTTGGTACGCATACTAGTATGTTAGAGACATGACTCTTGATAGTATAAACTTGTTATTCATAGACACGGAATCTATAGCTTCTCTTTAGGAGTTGATGATATCCTCTTATATGCATTGTCTTATAATTGAAAAACTAGAGCGCTCAACCATTTGGATATATAGGTGTAACAGAATGGTATACTGTCTTTGGATCGTAAGTTTTTTAATGGTGAGATAATAGAACTAAGAAAAAAATAATCGAGAAGGTAAGATAGAATTTATCCTTAAGCCGATTATGGATAATCGTATGGGGATATGATACATTATGATATGTCATAGAGACTTAGCTATTTGAGCTTCGTAATTTTATATAGTTCGAGAGTGCAGCTCTAAGCTTTCAGTGGAGTAGCATTAGAGTTGATAATTATGAAATGTATATATGAGATATTAGGTTTTATAATTATCAGGAGCTTGAATTATATAGGTCCATCAAGTCCCCTTTGTTAGCTCATAATAAATTTTGTAACGATACAACATGCTTTTTCAATAAATTGATGACTTATGTTAAATTATTTTCCTAGACATTATCTAAATATAGTTATTTTAATCAAATAACTTCTCTATTAGGTTATTTGACATAAAACTGAGGCTTTATCTAAAGAATCTCGGGTAGAAAATAAAAGATTTACACGGATCATTTATCGTAAGTTTGGAGGTTGATCTTTAGGTTGGCCTGTCGATAAAGTAAGTTCGGCAGGCCGATCTGCTAGTTCGGCCTGCCGACCGAATGATAATTTGATCACGTATTTTTATGCAATTTTATTAGATATTGATCTAGATTCAAAATTTTAAGGCTTTATCTGATAAAGACTAATCTTTAGGTCCAACCTCTATAAATAGGGAGTGAGACTTCACAATTATTTAGATCAGTTGAGAGATCAAGAGTGCGCACTCTATATTGTGAGTCTTTGAACTTCCTTAAAGAGCTATTCTTCATAAATCACGAATGGTACTTTTGGGTATTTCTCAATTTTTTGGAAGGAGAGTCATCAAAGAAGAACTGTATAAGTGTGCTCACACACACACATCGATCGTGGATAGAGAATAACAAAGAAGACCAGTTGGTTAAGGCTCTTCTAGAGTATTCTTCTCTTCATCAATTGCAGGAGCTCTTAAGCATAAAAGGTCAGTAAGATCTAGTTAATTTATACATATAACATGTCAAACTTATGTTTTAGAAAATACTCTGATTAAAAATTTTAAAATATCTACTAGGTACTATTTTTCAAACAATTGGTATTAGAGCCAGATTTTTGCAAAAATTTACGAGTTTGTGATCATGATATATGAATAAATTATGTGATCTTGATATCTCCTATGCTTAAATTTTATTTTTTAGAGAGTTGGCACTCTAGGGTTTCTATATATTTATGTTGTCATGGAATTATATAGTGAATGTTTATTAATTAATTATGGTTTATTAAATTATTATTTAATTATAAATTAATTAATTAATTATGTAGGTTATGGTTCCTTAGAGGTTAGAATGTATATCTAGGTTTTTCATGTAATTAGATGGCGATCTATCATCACTGTCTAGGAATTATTATTTAATTTTAAATTTGTAAGAATTTGTAATTAAATAATCATTCGGAGAAGATGAATCTAAAAGATGGATTTAAAATATGAATGATAGCGTTCTATAGGTATTTCCTAAGTCCTGATTTTATATTTTTGAATTGTTGAAAATAACATTGAAAAGCTGTGTTAAAACTATATTTTCTAGAAGTCATGATTTCTACTCGGTCAGCAAGCCGAACCACTAGGTTTAGCAAGCCGATGATTATAGACCGATAGGTCAAACCTCTGGGATTGGCAAGCCATCAGCGGGGCAGAATTGCAATGGCTTTGGCGACAGGCAGAATTGTGAGGTCTGACAGGCCGAATTGTGAGGTCTGGCAGGCCGAAGAGTCATGACCGGCAGGCCCATTGCCTAGATCGACATGCCGGTAAAGAGCTATAAATTTTTAGAAAATGTGCATTTTTAGAAAATGTGCATTTTTCAGGCCAGTTTTGATTTTATTTTTAGGACAATTCTGAGAACCATTAGATTTGGATATGACTGAAAATATAGAGTTTTCAATCTATGCAGGATTGAAGACTTAAAGATGGATAATGCATGAAGAATGATACAACTTAAAGATTCAAGGATGAAGAATCAATAATATGTTTTGATTAATCTCTTGTAATCATTAGTTTCTATTCTCCAGAGTGGAACCATAATATTATGGCTATTTATTATTATTTTGCTTGTAGTTTTGCATAGTACTTTGCTTGTCTGCATTATAATATGATTGACGATGTATGTTGATAACATGTCATATAGAATAGGGAGTCCCGCTCATTAAAAATTATTCATGCATGTCTTTCAAAATAAAACCTTAATTTCAAAAGATTGGGTGGGAGAAGGTTTTTGAAGAGAATACCTACAGCCTCCATCGTTGGTCCATAGGTAACATGTCACAACCCATCTTTTTACAGGCTGTGGTTTAACGTTTTCCTTACGTACTTATGAAAACTTGAAATTTTTTTTTCTTTTAAAACAAATATATTACACATACATACTGAAATTTCTTTTTTAATTATATGTATAATTACACAACCAGCTTTTTTTTTAAAACAACACCTACTTAGAGTGTCCAAAAGAGATTTTGTCTCAGATAACCATACTATCTCATTTATACATCAAGATCCAAAATAACTTAAAATACATTGCAACGGAAACAAATCTATGGCGGCATCTACACCATGATCTACACACTGCTCATATTCCCTCAGCACATTAGTATGTTCATTTTGACCTTCTAGAGGAAATTCCTACAACATGAAATAGCTAGGTAAGCCTTTGCTCAGTAAGTTCTAACATAGCCCATATGAATCTTATACTAATATGCATGAACCATTTATGCTTTCTTATGAACATTCCTTATTCTTGTTACATCTTTTCTTTCATTAGGGCCCAAGTGCTCGTACTATATGTGCACATAGGTCTTCGTAACACCGAGATCATAACACCGAGACCATAACATCACTTTAACTTTAAACTCCCCTTTACTTTGGGAGTTGGTACGATACTTTTCTTAGTTCTGGTGTTTTATTTAGCAGTCCATTTATTTTGGTTATAATACCATGCATGATAATTTAAGTACATGCTAAGTGCAAAACATTTACACTTTTCAATTGTATAGCACACACAAACATGTTCACATAGATACACTATACCCTTAAACCTACTTTTTCATACTATAGGTGGGTTTGAAAACTTACTTGTTTTTGCCGCTATTAAAATCGTCTTCAGGTTTTCCTTGTTACTCGATTAAGGACTTGTTTGGCCAATAATATCATTATTAGCCAAATCATTACTATTTAGCTATACGTCAATAAGGTATATTATTCAATTACTATTTTGAAATACTTTTCTGACTACTTAAAGTTCAACCATCCTCTCGTTGTTCTTTATCTTATACGTTTCGGGGTCCATACTGCTCATTTTATGAAAAATGATGTTTTTGCCCTTAATGGGCCACTTAAAATTTCCTAGGCCTGTTTTGACAATTTCACAAAAAATGTCGCTTATTAGCGTGAAAACAAGTGTTCAGGGCATCGGGTTACTAGTTTGCAATAAAAACCCAAGTTAAACAAAACTTTACAATTTTACCCTTCATTTGGAAATTTTGACAATTTTGGCCCCGGGACCAAAAATAATCTTTTTAAACCATTAGTTTTCATTTTTCAAAAGGATCAAATTCTCTCAAGGTACCATACCCTAAATATTTTTGTAAACTGATGTTTTTGCCCCCCAAAAAAATATTTCAACTTTAACAAATTTTGTAAAATTTATATCTCACCAACGAAAGCGATTTTCAATGAACCGCTCGTGATTCCTAATAGTTTCGTCGAGATCTACAACTTTTGTGTTTTGACTTTTTCAAAATTCCCACTGAAAAAGGGGAGTTTTTGGCATTTTTTCAATTTTACCGAGAATAGGAATTTTTTTTTTTGCAATTTAGTCCCTAGGTAATTTTTGCAAAAATTCATTTAAAGCAGCATTCTAACTACTGTTCACACAATTTCAAGACCCTCTCAAACAAATTTTCATGCTACTTCACAACTCATTTTAAAGCCACTTCAAAGTTTACAAAACTACGATTTTTGCACCAAATGCCAATTTTTCACCTTCAAACCAAATTTTCAACCACAAACCATGGAATTAAGAGAAACAAACTACAACTTACATAAAGGATCATGTCTTTTTGAAACAACAAAGCCAAAACAAAAATCAAATAAACTTTAAATTTGAAAAAAAAAAAAAACTTACTAAAAGAAAATTTTGTGATCCTTAAGCTTTCAAGGGCTTCTTTGCAATATCCTATACATGTTTCACATGAGCAAATCTTAGATCAAATTTCCCCCCCTTAACCAAGAAAAACCCTAGGTAAATTTGAGAAAAAGTTTAGATTTTTACCTTAAAAACTTGTAAAACCTTGATCTTTGAAGCTTGAAACTTGGTTGGAGAAGGTTTTAAGAGAATTTTGATTTGAGAAAATTTTTGAGAGGGAGGGCTTGGAGTTGCTGAACATAAAGGGTAAGGAAATGAGAAAAAAAAATTGTGACTTAAGTCTTTAAACAAGACTTATCTAATTAGGGTTTTTTTTAAAAGGTGGTGAGTCATATCTTTCATAATTAAGGGTAAATGGGTGGCTTTAGGTAATTAGGCCACCTTTCATGGTGTGGTGGCCCAATAAAAACTCATGGGGTGTCCACTTGGTGGGCCCCTAAAATCTCGTACAGTAGAATTTTTCACCATGCAATATTTTTCCTATACTGCTGGAGTGACCCAATTGGAAGACATATTCTTAGACTTTATAGAATATCCTACTTATTCTTGAGTCCACTTTTGGAGTTAAAACACAGCAATTTATGTATCTGTGTTTTTACCTTAGCGGTGTACTTACACTATGTTAAATCCCGTTTTCATAGTTTTAGGGTTTCGGCATACTTTTCTAATTTATTTTGATCTTAATCACCCCTTAATTTATACCACAATATTATAATTAATTGTGATACAAAATTCGTTTCATGGAATTTTTGAGCTTTTAAGCTCACAAAATTTGTATTTAGTAATATCTAACACCGTATCAAGTTTATCATAAAATTTCCTACTAATATTGTTTATTATACATTATCGTAATTTTTACAAAAATACGATTAATAAGGGTAAATTCATTAATTAAATCCAATTAAATTAAACATTAGATTTTATTAATGCATTCCCCTTGGTGATTACAAAGCACATGGTGGTTTCGACCCCTAGGAAGGGAGTTCATCATGTACCGGGTTGGATCTCCAAAAGAATAAGGTATTTTAGCATGATTTATCATTGCACACCCCTAGGTGGTGATTATAAATCATGGATAAAATATTGAAACGATGGTTATACACTTAGGTTAATTTAATTATTAACCTCCCTTAGGAGCTTTATTAATAAAATTAATGGCTAAACAAACGATTATTGATATATGCTGGATCATATGGGTCCTAGATGGCATATATTAATCAGGAGGGGATCTGTATTCCTAATTGAATTTAGCAAGTCTCCCCTAGGCAGCTTGTTGAATTTTGAGTGGGGAATGATTGTTGTAAGGTTTTGATTTTTTCAAGGTTTTGACACATAAATATATTGTATGTTTTACATGATTATGTTATTTTACTAAATTATTATGGTATTTTTACTTATGTTATGTTTGGAATATGATTCTTTATTGTAGATTAAAATGCCAAAAAACACTTTATCTTTGATACTTGGCAAAAACCAATTAACCAGTGAGAGATTCCAATAATAAACAAATCCAAGTGTATGATCGTTTACTTATGTTATGTTTGGAATATGATTCTTTATTGGCAAAAACACTTTACTTATGTGCTGACAACTCCGTGTCCTCCCGAGCCTATGGGAGATTCCAATAATAAACAAATCCAAGTGTATGATCGTTAAAAAGATGCTAACGATCAGGTCCATTGTTATGTTATGGCTAACATGAATAACATGTTACAGGCTCAACATGAAGATTATGAGACTGCGAAGTAGATCATCTTGGATAATCTTGAAGACATGTTTGGAGGCCAGGCCCTAACAAAACATCAAGGGATACTTTGGAAACTTTTAAACTGCAGACAAAGACCAGGGACTCCTATGAATGAGCATATGATGTTGGTCATGGGTTACCTTGCTGAGGCTCAAACCAATAGAGCTGACATTGATGCTAAAACACAGATGAGTATGTCTTGGAGAATCTATCTAAGGAGTTTATCCCTTTTAGAGCTCCATTTAATTTAAGCAATAGAAAGGATATGACCTTGACTGAGTTAATGAAGTAGTTACAAGAGTTCAAAAAACTGATCAAGAAAACTCCTACTAGTGGTGAGGCCAACTTGGCAACTGCCTCTGGTTCCAATCCTAACCCTAGTAATGGAAAAAAGCAACGGGCTAAGAACAGGAAGTCTCCCATTCCTACAAATGACAAGAACAAGAAGAAGAAAAAGAAGAACCCGAAGAAGCTCAAGTGCTTTTTCTGTGGGAAGGTCGGGCATATAAAGAAGAATTGCAAGGACTTCCTTTCCCGAAGAGGTAGGTGTGATCTTCTAGTTATTGAAACTTGTTTGGTTGAGGAATCCAGTGACACTTGGGTCATAGATTCCGGGGCAACTAATCAGGTTTGTGTTTCTCTGTAGGGGTTCAAAGAAATGAGAAGTCTGCTACATGAAGACTTCACACTTCAGATGAGCGATGGATCCTTAGTGTTGGCTGAAGTAGTGGGAGACATCCATCTTTACTTTGATAATTATAGGAATTTAGTTTTACGAGATTATTTCTATGTTCCTAAATTAAAAAGAATTTAATTTTTGTAGCTTGTTTATTTAAAGACTCTTATATAGTTTCTTTTAATAATAAAGTAGTGATTCATAAAAATAAATCTTTTATCTATGATGGATGGATGCAAAATAATCTATATTTTATCAAACTTAAGATGGACTTATTGCTTAATACTAAGCTTAATGATAATAATTCTAAAAGACTTAAAACTTCTTACTCTAATAAGACTTATCTTTGGTATTTACGACTAGGTCGTATTAACCTAAATAGGATTTAAAGGTTGGTAAAGGATGGACCTTTAAGTCACTTAAAGGTAGAATCTATACCACAATGTGTTTGGAGGGTAAAATAACTAAAAGACCATTTGGGCCTAAAGGCAATAAGGTCAAAGGGTTCTAGAACTTGTGCATGGCGATGTTTGTGTAACACCCCTTAACTCGGACGTCATAGATGTCGTTACATTCTTACGTTCATACTTGTTTAAAACTTTAATCATAAACATAAGTCCAAAACTAATACAATACTTTAAATTGTAAATATAACAACATACTTATCCAGGATCCATTCATACATTTTTTTTTATAACTTAACATTGTTAAATAACATTGCTTAACTTGTTCCATATCATAATTTATTCAATTATACTTTAAATATATTAAGTTGTAAAATCAAGACTTATATAAACATCACAACATATCTCATCAATCATCATAACATTTAAAGCTTACTTACTCCCACAACTCGGCAGGACGAACTTGGGACTTCGGCAGGCCGAACATGATCGACAGGTCGGAGTTTCTCAATCGGCAGGCCGACAGAGGCTTTGCAAAACTAGCTTAAAAACTCATTTTCGTCTGGCAGGCCGAAAACATTATCGGCAGGCCGAACCTTCAGACTTCAACAGGCCGACCAAGGATGTTTGGCAGGCCGACCGAGCCAAAATCTTTGAGAAAACTTAATTTTTAAAAACAAACCAACTTTCATAAAAATGCGGAAGATCAAAATTCATTAAAATGATAAAATAACTTATAAAACCATAGTTTAAGTATTCTTAAAACTTAACATAAAAATAATGTTCTAATTATAAAACTTGATTTAAAACATAAGACGTTCATCTTGGCATTCTTCCGGTTACAATTCATTGAGCTTTATGTCCACACGCCTTTCCATGTTCTCCGCCTATTCCAAGATTTTCTTACCCTTATCCGCAACATGACATAAAACATGATTAAGCTAATGCTTAGTAAGTACATATAATTCTCACAATTTAAAACATTTCATATACATCTTCATATCATCATATCATAGGAGTGCCTTAAGCACAATTTCATAAAACATATCTTTCGTTACATTGACCATATTAAAACTTATTTCATTTTTATCTTAAGGGCCCAAGTGTTGCACCATGAACATCATTGTAGGCGCGCCGTCATGAGAGGAGAAGGGTAGCTAATCCCAAACCAAACATGACATCATAACATTCATTTCATAACATTGGTGTGCAACACTTATTAGATGATACATATATACATAATTTTCATACTTTGAAACATGTCATCATCATACATGCATAACTTTAAATCATGAAAATCTTTCATAAGAAATCCTTTAAGGAAAAATCATCATAAAATCATCATGAATATCCTTGTAAACATATCATCAAACCTTATAAAACGTGTCATGTTGCATGTGAGAATGTACTTACCTTAAAGCTAGCTTACTTAACCTTAATATACTTTTGGTGACGACGCCGCGGTCTCGATGTGCTCGTTTCTTTGAGTGTTCATGTCATTTATCCATTAAAAATACAATAAAATTAATACTTATCATAAAACATTCATTCATATATCATTCATTCATATAACATTCATATATACATTCATCTCATATAATAAACATAACTCATAAGCATAAAAATTGTCATCACATAAACATGTTATTATGATTTTTCTTAAATCATAAAAATTACCTTAAGCATATAAATACAAACCATACATTTTGAACATAATTATCTTTTAAATAAAACATTTTTGAACAATTAAAATATATATTTTAAAATTTTAAAAATTCATACAAACACCATATTATCATGCATACAATTATTTTATTATCATAAAATCATTTAAACATACATAACATTTCATAAACAAAATCCAGAAATAACATTTATTAAAATAGTTTTCTTAATGTATTCCCATAAACATTTCATAACATAAAATACATTCATCATACATTATACATGCACATTCTTGACGACTGTCATGAAAAAACATCATATTTACCCCTTGAATAACATTACTTTTTTTCATGCATCAAGATTAAACAGTAAAATTTTACTGTGAGGGGTAGAAGATAGAAAATTCATATTTTTATCATAAAAATGTTGAAACAACTTGAAACTTAGGAAAGCATCTCATAACACATACATGCATAACATATTAAAAATTCAAAACAAATACAATACCTAAAGAAAGATATTGTAGACGAATTGAGGAGAACAATTTCTTTTCAAAAACACCAGAAAAACTAAATTCTTACCTTGAAATTTCTTCTCAAAATCCTTAAATTTAACCAACAAAATATAACTTTTTCTTTCAATACTTGCAGAGAATTTTTGAGAAGGAAGGAGATGGGATTCGTGGAGAAGAGAAGAAAGAGAGAAAATCAGAAAACATCTCAGATAGTGAATAAGAGGAGAAAAGCTGAGAAAAAGAATCGTTAAAAAAAATTTTTAACGTAACAAGCATAATGAACATTCATTGCCCTCCATTAAGTCAGAATTTCTGACTGTTTGACAGCCCAAGGCGTGAAGGAAGGAGAGAAGAAAAAGAAAGTCAAACAAATCATCACATCTTACCATATTTTGTCCTCTTAAAATAGGAAACCATTTAAAATAACACAAATCAAAGCAAAGTCAAACCTTTTTATTTTCCTTAACTGATAAAACATTCCATTATTGTGCCAATTAATCATAATAAATCACTCATTTAACGTAATTATCTCAGCCATGAATTTGGAGAGATTTCTGCTGACTGCTCGTCAGGCGTGTTCAGCCTACCGATTTCCTCTTCGGCCTATCGGTTCCACCAAGTTCGGCCTGTCGATGGTTTCCTTCGGCCTACCGATCTTTGGCAGTCTGTTCAGCCTGCCAATCTTAAAAGTTTGGCCTGCCGAACTGTCCTTAAATGCCATACATTAAAACATTCAATTCATCATACATCATTATTAAACATACATTAAAATAATCATGAACACTTGAGCACAACGATACCAAGCGGTCATCACCTGTCATAAAACTTGACATAAAAAGTTAGTAACATTAACATCATATATCTTTACATATAACATAAATTATTAATAAAATTCCTTAACATCGTTACTAACTTAACGTGGTCTGTTACATAAAAATAGGTGGGTGTTACAGTTTGAGGACCTATGAACATCCAGGCACGAGGAGGGTATGAGTATTTTGTCATTTTTATTGATGATTACTCAAGATATGGGTATGTGTACCTAATGCACCACAAAAGCTAGACTTATGATAAGTTTAGAGAGTTTCAGTCTGAAGTGGAAAAGCAATTGAGTAGACCCATAAAGGCACTTTGATTCGATCAAGGTGGTGAATATGGTTCCGATGAGTTCTTGGAACACTTATTAAAGAATGAGATTTTATCCCATTTGACTACGTTGGGCACTCTATAGCAGAAAGGCATGGCTGAGAGAAGTCATAGGACTTTGTTGAACATGGTCAGGTCCATGATGAGTTATTCATCATTGCCTTTATCCTTGTGGGGATATGCACTACAAACCGCATGTTACTTTTGAACAATGTGCCTTCAAAATCGGTTCCTAAAACTCCTCACGAGTTGTGGATAGGGAAAAGGACATCTTTAAACCATATTTGCATATAGGGATGTTCGGCTCATGTCTTGTTTAAGGAAGCAAATAAGTTGGAAACACGTTCAGAAGTTTGTGTGTTTGTAAGATATCCAAAAGAGAGTAAAGAGGGTTTTCCTATAACCTAAAGGAAAATAAAGTCGTAGTTTTAACTAATGTAACTTTCCTCAAGGAAAGTTACATGGATGATTTTAAGGCTCGAAGCAAAGTGGTGCTTGAGGAGTTGGCGAGTAGTTTGATCACTCGAGGGGTTCCAAATGAAACAGTTTCAATCAGCGTAGAAAAACCAACCGAACAACGACCTAAGAGGTTTCAGCATAATGTGAGGATCGGGTGTTAACCCAAGAGGTATATGTTCAATGGTGAGGTCTTTTTGACTGAACTGCCTCACTGGTTGAACATAACAAGGATCCTTACACTTATAAAGAGGCTATGAAGGATGTTGATTCAAAACTTTGGATAGAGGCCATAAACACAGAGATGAAGCTATGGAGACTAATCGGGTCTAGGAACTTGTAGATCTTCGCGAAGGGATAAAACCTATATGGTGTAAATGGATCTATAAGAGAAAGAGAGGAGTGGATGAAAAAGTCGAAACCTATAAGCTAGACTTGTAGCTAAGGGATACACACAAAAGGAAGGAATCGCTTATGAGGAAACCTTTTCACCTATAGCCATGCTTAAGTCCTTTCACATTCTCTTATCCATAGCTGCCGCTCTCGACTACGAGATTTGGCAAATGGATGTCAAGACGGCCTTTCTAAAATGCTATCTTAATGAGTCCATATATATAGTACTGCTAGACGGGTTCAAGGCTAAATGTTAGGAGGGTAAGGTTTGTAAGCTGTTAAAGTCAATTTATGAACTTAAGCCAGCTTTTTGTTCTTAGAACATAAGATTTGATCAAGTAATCAAGACTTATTGGTTCATACAAAATGTGGACAAACCATGTGTTTACAAACACATTAAGGATGGGAAGGTAGTTTTTTTACTACTATATGTAGATGACATTCTGCTAATTGACAATGATGTTGGGGCATTGTCATCGGTTAAATGGTTGACTAAGTAGTTTGACATGAAGGACTTGGGTAAAGCTAATTATGTTCTCGGTATCCAGTTCGTTTGGGATAGAAAGAACAGAATGATAGCTTTATCCCAAGTGGGCTACATAGATAAAATTCTTAAAAGGTATGCAATGTAGGATTCCAAAAAAAGGTAGGTAACTATTTAGGTCTGGAATTACTCTTTCTAAGAAAGACTCATTAAAGTCTGATGAAGAAAGAGAATACATGAAGAAGGCGCCTTATGCTTCGGCAATGGGTAGTCTCATGTATGTCATACTTTGCACATCACCAGATATTAGTAATATGGTTGGGATAGTAAGTCGATTTCAGTCAGATCTAGGACTAAACTACTGGGTTGTAGTCAAGCATATTTTCAATTACCTAAGAAGGACTCAAGAGTATGTGCTTGTGTATTCGGGTGAGGATTTAACACCTCTAAGATACACTAACTCGGATTTCTAATCCTGTCTGGATTCGAGAAGATCGACCACTGGTTTTGTGTTTACTCTGAGCAGCAATGCCATTGTTTGGAGAAGTGTAAAATAAGATTGCACTTTAGATTCAACGATGGAGGCCGAGTATGTGGCAACTAATGATGATTCGAAAGAAGTAGTATGGCTTCGCAAATTCCTTGAAGATCTTGAGGTATTCCTGGTATGGATAAGGCTGTATCACTGTATTGTGATAACACTGTAATGATAGCTAATTCTAAGGAACCAAGATTTCACAAGAAGAGTAAGCATATTGATCGAAAGTATTATTTGATAAAGGACTTCGTTGAGGGCGGGCATGTTACTGTATGCAAAATCACATCCGAGGACAATTTAGTTGATCCATTCATGAAGACACTAACTACAGGAGTTTTTGAGAGGCATATGGAAGCTATGGGGATGCGGGATTTGTCATATTTACTCACTTAAAACAAGTGAGAGATTGTTAGACATGTATGCCCTAAGAAGTAAAAATATAATATGTTTTTTGAGTCATTTATATCAATAAAGAATTTATTTATTATTTATATGCGAAATTGTTATCCTTTTTACGTTCATATTTGTTGAATGTATGATAAGCAAACTACAGTCTGACACTGTCGATCTAAACCTTTAGAATCAGGCATATGATGCACAGATTATGTAGAACACATGATTCTCAATATGATAGTCTAAATTATAAGATCCGCAATCGAAGGATTAAAGTTGGCACTTTATTCATGCAAATATTGTTATATTATCCATATCCCTAACAGGAGATGGTTTGACTTGGCCATCGAAGGTGAACTCCACAAGTAGAAACATTGGTGCATTGTCATAGGTGACGATGTATTAGATTAAGACATAAAGTGTAATTGATTTAGATTACTAATTCTGTCTCAACAAATCAATTCACTTTAGATAATCATATGTGTTGTATCTTAATCCTGAGATGAATAGTGAGCCCATTCTCTTTACTTATATGTCTTTTGATGTACCAAAGGGTGGCATCCACAATTTATGTTGGTACGTATATCAATACGTTAGAGACATGACTCTTGATAGCGTAAACTTGTTATTCATAGACATGAAATCTATAGCTCCTCTTTAGGAGTCGATGATATCCCCTTATATGCGTTATCCTATAATTAGAAAACTAGAACACTCAACTATTTGGATACATAGGTGTAAAGGAATGGTATACTGTCTTTGAATGGTAAGTTTTCTGATGGTGAGATAATAAAACATAAGAAAAAAAATAATCGGTAAGGTAAGACAGAATTTACCCTTAAGCCAGTTATGGATAATCGTATGGGGATACGATACATTATGATATATCATGGAGACTCAACTATTCAAGCTTTAAAATTTTATATAGTTCAAGAATGTAGCTCTAAGGTTTTAGTGGAGTAGCAATAGAGTTTATAATTATGAAATGTATATCTAGGATATTGGGTCTCATAATTATCGGGAGCTTGAACTATATAGGTCTATCAGGTCCCCTTTGCTAGCTCATAATAAATCCTGTAACGATATGGCGTGCTTTCCAATAAATGGGTGACTTATGTTAAATTATTAGATCGACTAAAATTTGACAGGATCAGATAATTCATGTTTGTTTATCAGTTGAATTAATTTTGTGTAAATTAATTCAAGATAAACTTGTTGAATTATCTGAAATATTTATTTTCCTAGAGATTATTTAGATATGATTGTTTTAATAAGATAACTTCTCTATTGGGTTATTTGACTTAAAGCCGAGGCTTTGTCCAAAGAATCTCAGGTGGAAAATAAAAGATTCGCAAGGATCATTTATTGTAAATTTGGCAGGTCTGCCAATTCAGCTTACCGACTGAACGATAATTTGATCATGCGATTTTATCATATATTGATCCAGATTTGAATTTTTGAGGCCTTATCTGATAAGAACTAATCCATGGGTCCAACCTCTATAAATAGGGAGTGAAACTTCATAATTGTTTAAATCAGTTGAAAGATCAAGAGTAAGCACTCTAGACTATAAGTCTTTGAAACTCCCCTAAAAAGCTATTGTTCACAAATCATGAATAGTAGTTTTGGGTATTTCTCAATTGGTTGGAAGGAGAGTCACCGGAGAAGAGCTGTACGAGTGTGTCCATACACACACCAATAGTAGATAGAGAATAGCAAAGAAGACCAGTTGGTTGAGGCTCTTCTAGAACGTTCTTTTCTTCATTGATTGCAGGAGCTCTTCAATATAAAAGGTTTGTAAGATTTGGTTAATTTCTACATATAACATGTCAAATTTGTGTTTTGAAAAATACTCTGATTAAAAATTTTAAAATTTCCACTGCATACTATTTTTCCAACACGAAGTTAGTTGGGAAAGAGCATGTTACCCTGAGCTATAGTAAATGCGTTCAATTTATAGGCTACCACTTGAATAGGGTGCTAGGTTAGTTTGACTCGTGACCTGTGTGTCACATTAAGACCTGTTAGGGGTAGGTGACAAGTGTCATGATCCCCATCGGAGGTTTGGTCTCCATCTGAGGATCGGAATGAGACCATATGTCAACCTTCTATGGTGAGTTGTTACCTGGGTGTAGGCTCTGACAGTCCAACCGATTCATATGTTCCTTATGAGGAGGCGATGCCTTGTGTCACAGCCAGCGGGGGCTCTAAGGAGCACCTTGGGAGAAAGAACCAAGCACATAGTTGCAGATTTGTCTTCTCAATGATCTTGTCGAGCATGGTGGCTGAGTTGCCATGGAGGCAATCCTCGGGAACTCTATCGATCACACCCCCAACAACATCTTTTAGACTCCACTTGGTTGGAGTAGTTACAAAATGGGAATAGTTACGTAATTGTCTAAGAATGCCTATAATGGACATGTAATGTTAACTTTAGGCTGTATTTCATTGGGAAAATAGAGGGTAGGAATGATGGGGAGAATTACATTAATTTTTGTGTTGTTTGGTAAGGAAGCATAGTTAATTGAATAATCACAAAATATGATCTACTTGATTTGCATCAAACCACTTCCTCTTAATATTATTGAGCAAAAATACCATTAACGAGAGAAAAATGCTAGAATCCACAACTCAAAACAATCATCAATTGTTCATTTATAAATGAGAAAAACACAAGCATGTCCCCTAAAGAAGCATATTTTCAAGACTGTCCTTCTAAGAAGTTCTTTTCAAAACTATCCATGTAATTAAAAAGGAGATTAACCATATTACCCTTCCTTCTTACTCTCTTATGTAATATATTACTCTGTTTGCTGGCGCGGTGTGCCTCCAAACCTGTTAGGTTTCAACATATTTTATTTAAAATAAAAAATATCAACCGCCTCTGGTCGCACGACACGAGGTGCTAGAATGTAATTTGCTAGGTTTCGAAGAGGAAAAGAGAGAGGGGTTCATAATGAGAAAGAGAAGGAGAGGAGAAGAGAGGGAGAGGGGGCAATGGTGGGATGAGAGATTGTTTTTTCAAAGTTAATTATATGGTAAAATAAATCATATGGAGGCAAAATAGTAAATTCAAAATTATTATTTTAAAAAGAAAAATTAAAAAATGGACCGTCAATGTTGATAAGAAGTGTTCATAAGAAGACAGAATGCATTCTGTGTAATTTCCTAGAACATAAGACTTGGCCTAAAAGGTCATGGTGAGATGAGGAGGGTCAAAGAATGTCAGCTGTTTCGATTGTGAGAGGAGCTTTGCAATCTGGAAAATTCTTGGTTGATCCTTGGAATATGTGTGTTCATGATGATGGTTATTAAGAAAAAATAGTTGATATCCCATGGACGGAGATCACTTGTGATCGAACCACTTAAACCCAACCATCCTATTTTAATTTCTTGCACTATTGGTTTTTGCTTGACTGAAACTTGAAACTAGTTTGCTTGTGATAAATTTCCACCAAGAGAGGTTATTGAATAGCGTTTATTGTAAGAAGATCCTTTCTACAATTATCACGCCATTTTAATATGTAGTTGAAGACGCTAACTATTCTATTAGGTTATGATGGATGTAATTGAGACATCATGCACCACAGAATCTATGCAGTTTATCAACTAGATCATATATGAAAAAATGCGAAGTTTGATTAGATTTTTGTTTTGTTTTCCATTTCTTTGATTGTGTTGGGTTGAGAATTTCTAAAACTCTTTGGCCAGTCCTGCATTGGTTTGAAAGCAAAGAGGAAAGAATTTGAAAACCTAAAATAGATCAAGAGTCTTTTACTTATATTGTCAACTAAATACAACCCTTTGTAAAAATAAGAAAAGATATTGTGAACAAGTACAAATGAGTTTCTCCAATTATATAGATAATCAGAAGACTAATATCAAAGAAAGAGTAGTCGTAAGACCTTGAAAGGGAGTGGATCTACTGTAGGGACATTGAATTTGCAGGGTTTGATATTAGTTCAACTAAGTTATAATAATCTTCCATCACATTTGAAACATTATTTTGCTTATATTCAAAGGATGATAAGATCAATGTACCACAACTAATAACTTATTAGTAGGAATCAACATGAGTATTCTATGATTTTATTTTGTAGGTGGATGATACAATAACTTAAAACAGATGAGTTGTCAGGGACTATATACTGTAAAATGAATGATCTCGTGCATGATCTTGCCATTTTAGTGGTAGGTAAGACCATAAACATATAATATAGAAATATAACTGAATTTGAAAGGAATGTTTATAGTACAAGATTAGACAGAGAGGTCGAAAATGCTTTTCAAAATGTTCGTCATTTATATGTTGATTTTGCAAATAGTTGATATTGTCAAATTCCAACACTGTAGTTTGAAATAAAAAAGCACAACAACAAATGTGCAAATTCATTTTATTTTAGACAAAAAACTTAAGTTCATCATACTATGATCACATTTTGTCCAACTTTAAACTTCAACGAGTGTTGAGTATCATACTAATATTACGAAGTGACGGAGCTCGGATTTATTAGTAGGGGCCCATTTTTTATCAAAAATGTATTGACACGTATATATTGTTGTTTTCGAGATCTACGACGCCTTACAATATAAATTAGTACTTCAATCTTCTAGAATTGAAACAAAACATATAATTAAAACTATAGATGCAACAAGTACCTTAATTTTATAAAATTGAAAACAGACATATAATTAAAACAAAATAAAAGAAGAATGAAACAAAACATGTAGCTATTATCTCACGAATGGGAAGCTGCTGTGTGGATGGAATCGGCTGACTCTTCGCTGACTGGGCTTTTAAATCGTAAATCATTGTGCGCCCAGTGGGTTTTAATTGCATACACGACTATGACAAAGCTGCTGACACGACTGAGAATCAAAATATGTTACAGACCTTATATAGGTACATTATAATCAGCTATCCTAATCATGAAGCATGGAAAATATAATAGCATTGATATACAAAAGATCGGATCTTAAACAGGATGTATTTTGAGAGTACTAGTTACTGCGAAATATCAGCCATCCCAACACTAAAACCAATGAATATAAAGGTTTTAACAACAGCATGCCACAAAACACTTAACTTTTTTTTTTTGCTTATTTATTTATTTATTTATATATTATAACACATGCCAACAAACAAACAAACAAACAAACACACAAAAGATTACATAGAGAAGAGCGGTTATTCAACACACAAGAAATACACACGAATATGCTGTGGACAAGCGGCCCGAATTTGAAGCCCATTCTAAAAATTCTATGTGTTCTTTTTCTTTCTTTCACTTGTCTTCAAATAAAATGCTAAGTTTGAGGGTATTTGATAACATGTAAAAGCACATGTTAGTTTGAAATGCATTTTTATTGGTAATTAAATATTGATAAGGTTTTAAAATTATTGGTTAGATTTGTTTGCTCTTTTATTTTGTTCATTTTGCTAGGAAATCATAAAATGAACAGAATTTATATGCTTTTCTTTGCAGAATACAAAGAACCATGTATCATTTTTATTTTTTTTTGCTAGTTTTTTTTTGCATTTGGCAATAACTTGTTTGCTCTTTATAAGCTTTTCTTTGCAAAATAGATCTGTTTGCTCTTTTATTTTGTTCATTTGGCCGTGACTTTTTCAAGTTGTAAAGGTAACAACTTTTCTTTATTTTTTATTTTTATTTTTTCTCTCCCTCTAGAATTTTAAATAGTTAAATTTTGTCACGTGAAGCTTCATGTTGAAATTCCAATTACTCTTTAAATTCCAACTAAGCTAAGGGTCAGGTTAGTTTTTTTTAAACAACTATATTAAAAAAAAAAACAAAAAACTTAAATTCCAACCAAGCTAAGGGTCAGGTTAGTTTTTTTTAAACAACTATATTTAAAAAAAAAAAAAGACAAAAACAAGACAAAAAGCTAGGGGGCATGGCCGTGAGTTATATTGCGAAGACGTTGCCAAATAGTTTGGGTAAACTAAAGCATCTCAAATATGTTGATCCCTTAAAAAATGATAATATCCAAGAGCTTAGAAATTTCATAACAGGCCTGTTTAATTTGCAAACACTAATCCTCTCTTTTTTTTGTAGTAAACTTGTAAGTTTGTCTTTTAAATATACAAAATCTAAACAATTTGAGGCATCTTGAGTTGATGGTTGTGTGAAGTTAAGTCATATGCCTCGTGGAATTGGTGAATTAACGCCACTTCAAACATTATATATAGATTTGTAGTGGCAAACAGCAAATCAAAGTGAAAACGCTGAACATGGTGAGCTTGTAGAAGGAACATTGAGATTTTGGGAGTTGGCGAAATATTTAAAGGAGAAGGAGAAGGAGCATCTTGAGTCCTTATTCTTCCAATGCAATGCTGTTGAAGAAGCGATGGAGAATGCTAAAGAAGCATTTGAACGCTTAGATCCACCTCAGAATATAAGAGCTCCAGATTGGCTGGAACCTGCTTTTTGTGAAAATGCAAAGCACCATTTACCTTCCCTTGCAGAGCTTACACTCGAAAATTCTCAGCTTTGGAACATGTTTCAGACAGGGATAATGATGGAAACACTAGTGACCACATATCGACTTCATTTAAGTATTCAGGTCCTATTTGGTTCGAGTATTTGAGTAGAATATTTGAATGAAGATTTAAATTTTTGTGAGAGAAAATACTGTAGCAAAATGATTCGAACCGTGATTCGAATATCTAACCAAACGGGCCCTCAGAGACTCGAAAAAAATCGCTCTTCCTATCCTTCAGAAGACTATTAATGGATTCAATAATCTGAAAGGATGGTGGGAGAGAGAGAGAGTATTTTGGTAAGACGCTAACAGCAGAGAGAATATTTGGCATTGCTTCCGGAAGCGATAGGCAGCCTCCCATTCCCTTGCACATCTTAAAAATAGAGGATGTTGGAATTTGGTCTCACTTAGACAGCCTCCCATCTGAGGAGCATGAAGACCAATGAAATACCAATGGACGCATAGATTCTAATTCCTGCTTGGAGTATGAAGACTAATGCTCAGCTTGATTGTCCAAGATTCGGAGTTCACCAGCTAGTTGTACACCTTCTCTTGCTCTCTGCACTTTACAATTAATGGTGGAATACTCGTCTGAATATTGTTATAATAATTTGCAAGGAATAATTATGTTTTCACTTTCCTTCATAGGTTTACTATTATTCCCTTTTTTTTTACTATTTGTTGTTGTCGTATGAATACCTTTTTGTGTTTGCTCATTTTTTCAAAGAATATCACTTCCAATCAATATGCTATATGATGCTTTCTTGTTACTGATTATCTTCATCATCTATATAAAACCGATATATATTTTTTCTTTTTTTCTTTTTTTTTTTCCATCTCTTTTCGAGAATGAAAATGTTTTGACCAGGCTGTCAGAGAACGGTTGGTGCACCTGATGTTTGAGAAATTTAATATGGATGTATAATCTCTCTCTATAATCTCGTAATTTGGACACCTTTTTTTGTAGAAAGTGGTGAGGTGTTAATGATGAGAGATGAAATGTTGAAAGCAATGGCGGTCGTGGGAAAGTCTTTTGTGGGGTGGGGGGGCAGGTGAACAAGGGTCAAGTCCCTTTTGTTTATTGGAAGAGAGCTTGTCGTTTATTAATGATGGATTTAAATGCTTTACGACGAGAGAAAGCTATGTTCAACCGTAAAACTTGGCACCATTTTAGCAAGATATTATGTTGCTTTCACAACCAGTTGTTTGTTGTACTCGAATGGTTTCTAGAGATGTCTTGTCTGTCAGCATTTCACATTCACAGCCCACGTAGACAACAGTTAGCTTCAATCTGTTATGCGAATTTTCACGAGCATTGATGTCGAAATATGGATAACCCTCTAGACCTTTCCAGGGGTGGGAAAAATGTCTCTCAAGTTTCATCCAACTTTTTTTTTTTGGGTTAAATTAGGCCTCAAAGAGGAAAGAAAAAGAAACAGAAAAGAAAATCAACTTGACAGAAAAAAACAACTGAATTCAAATTAGAGGAGAAAATATGAAATTAGAGAAAAATTATTGTATTTTGCAACTGTACAATAAACTGATTTGGTACAAGATATGATCTTTTGCCATTTAACTCATGTACAACATAGTTGTTGCAAACATTGGTCACCTTCCATTTACAATAATCAAGACCAAGAAGATACTGCTGTTACACGATCAAGAAAATCCACCCTCTTCTCGCAGCAATATTATACCCTTTTGTCCCCTTTCAACATTCCCATACATAAAAGAATTCTAATCATTCCTACATAAGGGGGTAAGCAAGGATATAGCGTCTAAGATCAAAATCAACTTTTGGGCAAGTGCTTCCACCATTGAGGCCTTCCGAGCAGCGAAAACTTTCAGTATGTGGGGGATATTTACACACTTCAAATGGGTCTTGTTCTTGGGGATCCTCCAGGCGTTCGAGCTTTAAGTAGAGGTACCTCACGCAAGGGATCAAGAGTGTACAAAGTGTTCGATCTTAGTGGATATGAAGAATAAGCATTCATATTGTAACCATTTTGTCCCATCATAACAAAGGTTGGGTGAGGAGGAGAGAGAGAGAAATTCCTGTGTGCGGTTCCATATTGCCGTAAGGGGCTTGAACAAGGCGATACGGGCAAGGATGTTATCATCCTTGCATTGTCTCTGCGCATATGTTATGGATGTCACGTTATGTTATTAGAAGTACAAAGCATGATTAAGAATGGTACAAGAGATGCTTATTACCTGGGACTCCTTATGCCACCTAAAGGTGCGACCACAGACTCAAGAACTGGCTGCTTGAAAAGAAAAGGGACAGTGAGAAATAAATTTACAAAACACGTATAATAACTGGAAGACATAGATAATACAATATTTGACATTGCAAAAGTCGGGGTTTATAAGGCTACTCTGATCGCTAAACAAAATTTAGCAACCATTATCTGAAAATATCTTTCTTTTTTTCAATGAGAATTAGAAGCTGTTATAATTAATTTGAAGCATACAAAAAACAGGGTGATCCACAAAAAACAGGTGGTGCATAATCTGACCAAGATGTGAGTCTACCAATGCAAAAATCCAACAATCAGAGCAACTTGTTCATTATGTGGATGCCTGCATTCAAATTCCATGCATGACATAGATGGATTTCAATTGTCCTAACCAACATATAATAACATTTCATTTGCTCATATAATAAAGAAAACAAACAGCAAAAAGATACAAATGAGACCTGGTTCACACATATCTGATTTTACAAGGTCGTTCTATGATCTCCTGTAAATTTTACTTAAATCACAAGAAGGAATTTTATCCACACATTGTGTAGAAATAGATTTCATCATCATTCCTCCATCATATGGGAGGCATTAAACCGAAATAATAAAATTTTCCAGCAGTTAAAATATAAGCTTCTTGAAGGCTTTACCGGTGTCCTGCTACCATCAAAGGCGAAGGGAAAAGCATTTTTCATTATGGTGGTATTATCTATTCTCGTGGTTGTTTGCTCTCGAATGAAAGGGTGATCTAGTAGTCGGGAGGCTGTTGGACGTGCTGATGGGTCTCGTTGCAAGCATAGCCTTAAAAAACTCTTTGCATCATTGGAAAGATGATCAGGGATTCCTGGCATATCTTTGCTGTTGCCAATTTTAAATATTGCTGCCACCTATCAAATCAAAGATAAGGGAAGAATGTTGGTGCCATGAACACATAATAGCTGGTAATAACACAATAGTTTAATAGAAATACTTCATGAACATTATATCGCACCCCTTCATATTGGCTCCAAGGAGGTTTTGATGTTGCCATTTCAAGAACCGTACACCCTAAGCTCCATACATCCACTGGAAGACTGTAGCCATTGGTATTCATCACAACCTGAAGCATAAGGAGAAAGAAACAACCTCAGCATACTTGCAACAACAAGATGAAAAAAGTAGAGGAAAAAGAAGGATGAAGAGTTAGGGCAATATTCTTGTCTGGTTTTTTCTTGAAGGGTTGAAACGGATAAGTACCTCAGGAGCCATCCAAAAAGGGCTTCCCTTGAAAGAGAGCATCGATGAACAATTTGTTATCTGATCCCAAACACAAAACCATTAGACTTCCTGCTACTTAATTCACTTGCTATAACAGGAAAAATAATCTGTTAACTAGATTTTGACTATTGTCAGATTTTCACTATCATCAGTGAACTACATGAGCCAAAATGCTCTATATATAATTTTACAGCAAGTGTCCATAAACTCAGTTTGTTAAAGTGAGTGCAGACAACAAAAATAGCCAAGGACTCTTGCCAAATGTCAGGTCAAATAGTTTTCCTTGAGCATAATTATTTTTCCTTTCTTGTCTTTTTAGATACAAGGAAGCCCAATGTACGTACTTGCTGCATTCTTTCTCTTAATAGTGGCATTTTTGTTTGCAAGAGATCAAGTTTTAACAAACAATAACTTTGATATTATTTCCTTCACTATCCTGAAAAATAATCTCATCGAGCAGAAGCTGGAGTGAATTATACATGTTTGGCCATGCCGAAGTCTGCCAACTTGATTTCACCAGTAGTTTCTACTAAAATGTTTGCCCCTTTGATATCCCTGCCAGTAATAAACATATTAACTAAATTATTTTTAATTCCCACTGAAAATTCACATAACAAAATTTTAAAGCAATAACCATAAGTTTACAACCCACCTATGTACTGTATTTCTCCCATGTAAGTAAGCAAGGCCCGAAACAATTTGCCTCGTATAGTTTTGTATGACAGGTTCCTTAAAGGGGCCATATTCTTGAAGTAATTTGTGGATTGAGCCACCAGACACATATTCCAAATAAACCGAGAGTGTATCGTCAATCTAAGAAGATGACTCGTATTAGAAACCAAACAAGGGCCAACGTTAAGCTTATTTCCATACAAAAACATAAGAATTTATTCCTCACTCTCTCTCTCATAGGGACTTGAGCATTTACAAGTCTGTGAACAAACGCACATGATATTTGCATGTGGATAGTCATTGGATTTCAAAGCGAAATATTAACTCTTACCAATTCACTTCCATAGTATCGCACAATGTTTGGATGTGAGAGCTGGCTAAGCAAATTTATTTCCTGTTGACAATTGTAAAGCGAATAAAAGATCCATCAATTGCCAGCTTACTAGATAGAGAAAGGCAAGTCAATTGATGCTGCTGACTTGCCAACAGTTAAATAGACATCGAAAAATAAAACAAGATATGAAGAAAGAATAAGTCATGATATAACTAGAGGCAACTAACTAAAGAAAAGAAATACCTGGTTCAATTGTTTTAGACTTTCTTTAGATGAATGATCATCGGAAACAAGCCTGACTTCTTTTATGGCACACATTTGCCCACCTTCACTGACGAAGTGAAGAACACAACATTTAGAAAGTATAAAAATACAAAAATAAAATAAAATACAAGGCAACCAGTATGGCCTGCATTTCTTTTCATCTTATTGTAAAAACAGGTACCTACCTACCTAATCATTTTCTCCTGAAAAATTCAAGTAGATTTCTGTTTTTTTTTTTGGAGGTTATTTCGATTATCTAGCATTATATATTATTGAATTCTAGTACCTTCAAATTTATTACATGATTACTTACCTATTAAATCCAGTATAAACGTGACCAAAACTTCCCCTTCCTAAAAGCCTTCCCTTTTTCCATTTCGAGAGTGTGCAAGTTGCAACGTCAGGGACTCCACTAGTTCTAGCGCTGGGCAATGCAGAAGGGCTGGTAGGCGAACCCGGTGGAAGCGGTAGACGATGACATTGACTCTTCCCTTCTTCTTGCCTTCCTGTTGGAGACTCCATACTCATTCCAGATAACATCGGATGGAGAGGTGATGTGGGGCTGGTGGGACCCCTGGACCCTGGACCTGGGCTTCTTGCCCTAGTGTTAAACTTGGCATCAGCATGTCCTCTGGGATCAAAATATCACATTGATGACACTCAGAGATAAGCATTTGAAGAACCATTTAACAAATAAAGTTTTAGAAACTTTTATCTATTATCAATCTTCTATATTTAAGAGGGGAAGACTCCAAAAATAGATCAAATTTATCGTCGTGTAACTGTAAATTGCTATTCAATCAGCAAAATATCCCAAGTTTCCACATACAATATGTTAAAGTTATTACTAACGAAGCAAAGAAATATTATTATTATTAGGAGAACTAATCCAATCATCGTCTTAAGAAAAGCAACCAAATTTCGAAATGCCGATTAATTGTTTTTCAGCTAAATAACTAAAAGCTGTCTAATTGAATTTGATTAACTGATCATTACCAAATCCGGAAAGATAAAGATATTTATCAATCAAGAAGAAAAAAAAAAAAATAAACAGACACCTGGATATGGGAAAAACTTAAAAAGAATTGAACAAAACTAAAGTGACCATAAGGACAAGCTCCTGTATGAAGCAATCAATTTCAAACCCTAACTAGAAATGAAAAAAAAAAAAAATTATATAGAGAGAGAAACAGAGATGAGAAAACAGAGCAGAAGGATGGCAGGCAGACCCACGCGTGGGATTTTGGACCTAAAATGAAGAAGAAATTCTCCCCATAGACAAAGCCGGCCAATTCTGACAGCAAAGCCTAGAGAGAGAGACAAGCAAAGATTATATATATATATAGATATAGATACACACTTCTCAATTAAGAAACAAAATCCCCATAAACAGTCAGTCACTGATCAATATTCCAGACAAATTTCAGAATCACCCATATCCCCAAAACAAAATAAAATAAATCAATCATATTGTTCTGAAAAGCTAATTTCAGGAAAATTGGAGAAGAGAATCCCCAATCGAAAGTCCAAACGAACCTGGAAGCACCGAATTGGCCGTTGTCATGAACAATCGCGTGATCCTCCGACGATCCCCAGGAACTGACACTGGACACCGACGCCGAGCCAGATCCCAATCCGACACCATGATCGTTCCCCAATCCCGGCGTCGACGAAAACGACGGCCGAGGCAGCGGAAGGCCTCGAGACACCTCGAAATCGAATCCGGAGAAGCGGGACGACGATCCTCCTCCTCCGCCGCCGCCGCCGCCGCCGCCGCCACCAGAGAAGGAGAAGAGTTCCCTGCTCTGTCTCGGAGAACCGCGAGTCAAGACCTCATCAAAGCTCTTGGTCTTCTCTTTTCCTTTCCTCTTGTCGTCGGCGGCGGCGCTCCTCGCCGGAGACTTGAGGAATCCGTGGTGGTGATTCTTGGGCGAATTCGGCTGTACTTGATTAAGATTTTCGTGTTTGTGCTTGCTCGATTTTCTCGCCCACCAAGCAGGCATTTTTTTAATCAAAAAAAGTTGAGAGAAGAGATGAGAAGTTTGAGCTGAGCGCGTATGGAGGAGAGAAGACTTGAAGAGAGAGAGAAAGTTGGGAGTTTTTGGATTTTATATGTACGAAGGAGAAGAGAAGAAGCAAAGTGAGAGAAGGAAATCAGAAAATCAGAAATGTAAAAAAAAAAGACTTTTTAGAGAGAGAGAGAGTGAGTGTGGGACCCAGTGGCTACACTGTGGAACAGCTCAGCTAGAGAGAGAGCTGGAGGGGGTTTGGGCGACGGCAGGCGGTGGTTGGAAAAAGCGGGAGAGAAATGACGTGGCGGTTTCCTAGAGAGAGAAAGAACGAGATAACGAATGTGAGAGAGTCTGTGCGGCGTGTTAATTTGTTTGTTTACTTTGTTGGACTCGTGATAGATTCCGGAGCAATCCTGCAGGTTATAACATGCCATTTAACAAAACAAGGAGATTCAATAAAAAAATATATTATATGTTAAAACAGAACTCACAGTTTTATTATAAGTAATAAGATTATAACTTTATAAGAATTAAAATGATTTTTTTTAATTTTAATCAAGTCATAACTTAAAGTTTTAATTAAATATTACCAAATTATAACTTAAAGTCGCAACTTAAACGTTATAACTTGTAAGAATTTTATAATATAACGTTTTTTTTTTATTTTGCATTATGGTTTATAAAACCTTTCTACTAAAACCGTGAAAACTTTAGGTTAAATCTTATTCCTAAACGGTCCCTCTATTGTTTTGTTTGTTTATTTAAGTAAGAAAAGAATGTTTCTTGTTAGAACGTTATTACAGTAGGAAATATTTATCTCTAGTGCAGGTTTTCAAATCTGACAAGTGTTTAATATATTAATTTAAACCAAAACTTTTAATTTACATATATATATATATATATATATGAGAGTGCTATATTATTTTTTATTCAAATCAATTTAAACCCATGTGTCAAATACCGTATTAGTACAAATCATAAAATTATACCCCTATTTGGTGGTTCTTACCACAAACTCAATTATAAACAGTGTAAAGTTTTCATATGCTTTAGGAACAATAAAAAATTACTACAGTGTAAAGCTGTCACATGCTACAGTAAAAGTGGTTTTAACCAACGGTTCCCACCACATTTCAAACACCACCGTAGTTTGAATAATTTTATTGTTGTATTTTTTTTTACAAAATATAAGTTTAGACCAATTTTGATTCGAATCTTTGGTTTGAATTACGTTACTAAACAGTGTAAGTACTAATTTTAAATACATATTTATTAGTTAAAAATATAACCTTATTAACAAGTTTTTTTATTCATGTCTTAATGTAGAACTCCTTATTCTTATTGTATATAATAAAATTGCACTTTAGCTCCTCATTTATATTACTTTTCATCACGTTTTCTTTTGAAAAATGTAATAGGGTGTTTGGAAGGATAGTGAGAACCAGTGGTGGAAACCATTTTTACTGTAGCATATGAGAGTTTTATACTGTAGCATCTTTTTTTATTATTATTGTAACATATGAGAGCTTTATACTGTTCATAACTGAGTTTGTTGTGAGAACTGAGTGGTTTCTACCATTGTCAAACACCCTCTAAAATAATTTAATACATATTTCCCTCATAATCTTTGACAAAATAGAAAAGAATATGCCAATCATTCCTTAAAATAAGGCAAATTCCTTTAAGGAAATTAGGCTATGTGGTCTATTTTCCACCCAACCAAAAATTAATAACTACGCTTTTGCAAAATTAGGCATATGGCTCATGCCTTCAACACATGCTTTTGGTCTTCTAATTATAGCCCGTTTCAAGTCAGGTCGACTCCTCCTCCTCCATCTGGCTTCATGAACTCTCTCTCTCTCTCTCAACTTCGCTTTTTCTGTTTTGCATTTTCCTAAGAGTTTTTTATTTTTTTAATCTTATGTATTTTCATTTTCCCCCCTTGCGGCTGTGCTAGGTTCCATAATGGGAAAGATAGTTTTAAGGGTGTTTTTGTCTTTTAAATTTCATCAGCTGATTAATTAATTTGTGGAACGGATATATCACTATGGAAAAATTGGTCCATGTACTTAAAAAAAGAGGGGCAAATCGGCCAAAGACGCCTTTATCTGTTTCTTTAACGAGACTTGTTGAGCAAGTAGCTACGTTATACATGGTTTATTTATGAGCTAGTTATAGAAACAAATTAGAGAATAAATTTAAGTAGTATGATAAACTAGAGAATAACTCACGATAAAATAAGACAGAAATTAGAGAACTATAAAGAAATGATCCTTTTCCTTCTTGAGAAATCCATGTGGACAAATTTTGTCGAAAGAGAATGTGAGTTTTTATGGTGAAGAAAGTAATTTTGCTTTACTAATGAAGCAAAATGATTTAGCCTACGGATTAGGAATTTAATGGTCTAATCTCAAAGAAAATAATAGAAAGTAAGGAGTTATTGATCTCGTTTTATGAAAGAACTGAAAATATAGAGGATAATACCCTTTATGTAAGGAGTAATAAAGTTTTAAGAGGAACTACTATAAGACCTCTTTATTTGTTCTTATTGACAATACCCTTTTGCTTTTAACCATCGGATGAAAAATTAAGGGTCTAAAATCATACACTCATAAAACAAAAATAAACACAACCACATTGGATTATAACATTTTTAATCAAAACAATTAAAATAATGAAAAAAAAAACTAAAAAGTTTAAATAAAATAAAATTAGAAAAGTCTGCCTAATAGGGTGTAGGCATTGGCGATGGTAGAGGCAAGGAAGAAGGCGGATGAAGGAGTGGCGGATGAAGGCCGAGGTGTCGCAATGCAGAATGAAGACATTAGAATTGCAAGGGAATGCAATTGATTCTGCCATCAACGGATTTGCAATGGTGGCCACAGAATGTGACAAAAACTGTCACGACTGACCTTGACAAAATCTCACCTCAAAGAAGGTGCAACCTCCAAATCCGACGTCATAGTCGATGGAATCACATTGCAATTGGGTCATGAAAAGGCCCACAATGGTTGCGATGGGATCGCGACTCCATCGCACCCATCACCATCGTGATCCTATTGCAACAGAGATTGCCCATGCTTTGAAATTGCGACCATTGCCCTCGATTTGGGGTCATCTGGGCCGACCCATTCTTCGGTCGCTGGGGCCCCTCTTCCCAAATTGGTGGCCAAAAAGTTTTGAGTTTTTATTGTCTAAAATTTTCTAGAAGTTTTTTTTGGTATTTATTTTAATTTTTGGATTTTTTTTCTTGTAAATTTGGTATCTCTAATTTCATTTAAATATTAGTGAGCATGTTTAATTTTGACCGTTATATGTAAATCTTATGTACAAAAAAGATTCTCATCAGTAAGACCTTTGTAGAGAGTTTTATCTTAGCATTTCTTAATAAATATACCAAAGCTAAAGGATAAAGTGAAATTTACATGTAGAGAGGGCCTGTTTGAGAAGGCTCCCTAGAAGCTGTTTTTGGCTTCTTAAGTCTAAAAACTACTTCTGTAAGTGTTTGGATAAACTACCAGAAGTGTTTTATATCAAAACCATAAAATATGGCTTTTATAAAAAACATTTTTGAAATAGACTTTAAAACTTATACCAGAGTATTAATAATACATTACAAGATTAAATATTACATTTTTGTAACTTTTTTTAAAAAAAAATTGAAACTAATTTAATTCATTAAAGCTTTTTTAAAAATATGATTTTAAATACTTATTAAAAATCAAAACAAGCGATAAAAATTGCATCATAGGTATTATGTTATAATGAGAAAGATTGCACAACATGTAATTTCTCTTTTAACAAATATTAAATAAAAAAAAACAAATATGAGAAAAATTGTCAAAATAATACAAAACAAGAAATAACTGAACTAATCTTAAAAAAAGAAAAGAAAAGAAAATAACTTCAAAGACAAATTACACTAGATAAGGAGGGGCTCTAATAGGGAAGATCGTGATGGCGAGAAGGGGTAGTATTGATTGGCAAAGAGCGTGGGCTAGGTTGTTGGGGCCAAGCTCTATCTCGCGAGGGGCGAAGGTGACTTGATTTTGCAATGAGGGAGGGAAGCTCGATCTGGCGATGGAGGAGGGAGGCTCGATCTCATGACAGGAACCGGCTAGTTCTGACGATAGGGAAGGGGCTTATTCGACAACTCAATTCGGCAATCTCTCATCTTTTCTCTTTCTTTGTTTGTGTTATTATTTCGTAAAGACCCATGGGTCAAGTCCCATCGATGTTGAAGAAAGAGATAAAGAAATTAAGATTTTCTACGTGACTGCTTCAATTGTGATATGGGTTTTGTATGTTTTATTCGTTTTGTTTTTATAACAGAGAATTGGAAGACGAAGGATGTGAAGATTTTCCAAGAAAACAAGGGTCTGAGGTTTTTTTTATTATTATTATAACTATGATGTCTGAAAAAACTTTTGTCCTTTATTCGGACAGATTTTCTCTCCCTCTTGCTTTTTCTTATTTTTTAAAATAAATATCAAGTACAACCCAATCTATGTTGCACCGTATACCTTGAAAAGATCGATAACGTTTAACTTTTCGTCCTATGTTGCATAATACCCTTCCTTCGACAGTTTCTCTCCCTCGTTTTATTTTCTCCTTTTTTTTGGGTTGCTTTTTGCGGCTGTGCCAAACTTGGCATAGAAAGATAGAGCGTGGAGGGTGAAGAGGCATTAACAACTCGTTTAGTTTAAGTATTTAAATAAAATATTTAAATTTTTATAAAAAAAATATTGTAACAAAATAATTTAAATTATGATTTAAATCACGAAAAAATTGAGCTCTAAATATAGGCGGACGTTGCTGCATATACATTGTCATCATTGTTTAAAGCTGTCAGCTTCTGTTTCTTCACTTTATTGCTTTGTTTGATTTTGATTTGATTAAGTCTGACTTCAGTTGAGTGAGTCAGTCGGCCGTATTTATCCGACCTTATGGGAAAAATGACCAATTATAAATATTTTTAATTCCTAAATTAACCTAAGTAGAATCTAACGACGAGAAAAGGAAAAAAAATTTATAAAATATAATGTTTAAAAAAAGAGTTTAAATTTTAAAATTTAAATTATATATTATAATATATAAAATTTTATATTATAATTATTTTTATTTTATAATATAACATGTAAAAGGTTTATACCATTTACCTAGCTTAAAAAGTAAAAACTATTAATGCTGAAAACAATTCATCCTCTGTTATCTCCTTGGCCCAAGCGGAACCAATATGAAAAAAGAAACGGGAAAGAAAAAAGTAGATTAAATTAAGAAGTCTGCTGTCTTTAACTTCGGTCCTTAGTTTTGTACTTTTTTTTCATAGAATTTCATAAGCTCTAAGTAATACAATATAGCATATAAAGAGAATAAAAGCAGAAGGGAAAGGCTGAAATAATTATGTTTAAATTTTATGCCCTTACATGGGGAGCGTCCCTCTAGATTTATTTTAATAGAAAATGTATATGTGTATATGCGTGTCCGCCATATATATACATAGTACATACCATGTAAGGTGAAAAAGTGTGAGTGGGTGGTGAGTGAGTTGGAGGTTACATATGGATTCTGCACTTTATCATGATTTTTCATATAATTTTGCGTTTTTCTTTTTCTCTATAAATTTATTTACCCTGTCACTCGGTAACTTCACAAGGAGTCGAATTATAAGTTAAAACTAAATATTTAACCACAATTACAAAGGACAAAAAAAAAAAAAAAAAAACAACGGCTAAAAAGTGAAAAGCAAAATACTGAGCTTTTAGTGGGTGTTTGGCTAGCAGTGGGAACCGTTTTTACTGTAGTATGTGAGAGCTTTATACTGTAGCAACTTTTCTTTTTACTGTAGCATATGAGAATTTTACACTGTTCATAACTAAGTTTGTAGTTCACACCACCCTTAGCCAAACACTACCTAATGTGAGCTAATCCTAAACTCAACACCAAAAAATAAAGAGCTTTATAGGATGTTTGACTAGTGGTGGGAACCGTTTTTACTGTAGCATATGAGAGCTTTACACTGTAGCAACTTTTTTTTTTCTTTTTACTGTAACATGTGAAAGCTTTATACTATTCATAACTGAGTTTGTGGTGTGAACCACCCTTAGCCTTAGAATTCTGTTTGAGAACATAATTTAAACTAAGGGCATGATTGGCATGCCGTATTGTATTATATTGTATTGTATTGTATTATATACAAAAAAATACAATGTAATATAATACAACATAATAAGGTGTGCCAAACAAACTCTAAGAGTTTAAACAAAAATACTATAACAATTCAAAAATTCTGCAAGATAAAACAATGATTTTGACCTACAACAGACTACAAGAAGTTTTTAATTCCAATTATATTGTCAAACATAGTTATTAATGTAAACTTTTGATTTCTTCGAAGGAAACCTAATTGGAGTTGCATATATATTGAGCTTGTTTGGTTTGAGTATTTAAATAAAGTATTTGAATGAAGATTTAAATTTTTGTGAAAGAAAATACTGTAGCAAAATAATTCAAACTGTAATTCAAACCACGAAACAAACGCACCCATTATCTCGTTATTCTGGAAGTACAACTAGGCAGGGTAGTCTTTTACGTACGTTTGCAACGCGTCAATATTAGACATGTCATGTGTCATTCTGGTTTTTAGAGGTTATATATTCTCCTAAGCAAGGGACTATAAAAACTATTTTTTTATTAATAGGGACTGGCCGACATATCAATAATTTAACAGTTTATCCACAATATAAATTTACAATAATAGACACAAATTTTTCAAAAACATATATTCAACCGTTATGAAGTTATTTTAACAACAGTTTTTACGTAAAAGCAAAAATGACAATTTCTAATATAAGAATTCCCAAAGAGCAATGTAGGTGTTTCTTTTGGGAAAAAAAATAATATTTTTTTTTTCTAAAAAAAGAGGTTTTAATCTCAAATGTCAAAGGTTGCTGGTGGGCTTTTGGCTTTACGCAAGTTGCAGGCAGTAGTTGCATATGCTTGAAATTTATTGTTTGATGGTGATATTTTTTCCCTCCTTATCCTTTTCAATTTTGGCGATGAAAAATGTGAAAGGGAAAGGGGCAGCGATTTTCTCTTAAGAAATTCTCCTAATATAAGCTGCTTCTTCTTCTTCTTCTTATCCTGGCCAGACGGAGTCCTGAAAAGAAAACCCCCCGTTTTCTTTAACGTGTCACTACTCTTCAATCAGCCATGATGTAATCATCTTTTAATAGTTCTAAGAACGAAAATAATAATAATAATAAACACAGAAAATGTTTCCTTATTTCTATTTTTTTTTTGTTACTCTTCCTATTCTATCTGGGGATAATTTGAAAAAAGGGCAAAAAAAAGTTCCTAACGGAGGAAATGACATCTTTTTTTTGGCACAAAAAAATATGCTTTTTTAGGTAGGTAAACTGTCCCAGTTTTTTTCAAAAAAAAGACGAAAATAACTGTAACGGAGAGAGGAACCTCAACAGAGTGAAGAAAAAAAATGAAGCAGTTTTCATGCCCAAAAAGCATGTTTTTTTGCGTCAAAAAACTGCAAAAAAAAGGAGTTATTTGCCCAAAATGATTTTTTCTTTAAGTCATTTTTCAAAATGCCCCGTCTGTCCACTATATTATGTTTAATAATTTTTTAAAAAATAGCATTGGACTATCAAATATTTCGAATACATTTTGCATATCTTTTATTTTATTTTTTTGAAAGTGAAATTTAGCTCTAAATAGGAGAAATACAAATATGACTGACCTTGAAATACAAGACATGACTCTTAATACAGACCAATGAATGATAAAGTGTATGCCGAATGCCCAACTCAACGGGAAGGCCTGAATAAACAAGGTAACTTGACTCACAAACAAAAAGTACATATTAAGCTTGTTAAAAAGGCCATTGATGGTTGGTGGACAAAACATCTAAACCATGGGCCATGACAATGTAACACAAAGGCCACGACTACGGAGAAAAGACCAAACACCGCAAAGAACATGCTCTTAGGGGAAGGCACACTAAGACAAACCTAAGATAAGGAGACCACGTTTATTATTACAGTAACAACATAAAAACAAACATTTGGTGTACAAAAACCAAATACACCATTGTCGAAAAAACTATAAAACAAAAGATGAAAGGACTCAACCTCGTGCAAACCGATAGGCGACACACCAGTTACTGCAGCGATTGAGACGAATAAACAAAGATTTACGGAGAATAAAACCACCAAGAAGAAGAGAAGCAAAGCTAGACCGGAAGGGCCATGACCAAAATGCAACCATTACCTCCACCCAAACAAAGCACACCTACAACCCAGTCTTGTACCACTAAGGCAAAGCCCTCCATCATTGGTACAAAAACCAAAAAAAAAAAAATCACATAATGTCGAAGGCACAAATAGATCCACTATCAAAACTCAACAACCCTCCAAGGCATCGGCTCTACAACTCTTGAAACAACAGCAGGGCAAATCCCCAAGAGCCGCAACATCATTGGAAGATGTCGAAAACTTACTATAGAAGAGGAACCATCAAGGGGGGAGATGAAATGTGCCAGTTGAGTGGAAGGTCACAACCCTCTGCAACCAAAATGCCTCCCCTAGACTAAGCGCACCTAAGGTTCCAATGGTGCACCACCAAGGAAACCCCTCAACACTGATACAAACACCTAAAAAAATCATGCAAGGTCGGGGATGAGCACACCATCCCATCGAGGACACCATCCCTACAGCGAATAAACGATGACATCAGCACTGCCACCATTCAAAACCATCGAAACCGCCACAAAAACAAATTTGGGATGCCACCAAAGAGCGATTGTGAGACCCCAAGAACCATCTCTAGGACTGCAGAACTAGAGCCAACCAAATGGCAATGATGGTCTTTGGCCCACGCGGTAGTGCACTTAGGGAGAAGAAAGAAACACTAGGGCATTGGAGAGAAAAAGAGAGAAAAAAAACCGTTTGGTATTATTTTCAAAATAGGTGAAAATATTTTTGTTTTAGAAAATATAAAACAAGAGGTTACCTTAAGGGATTGGTACCTGGGGGTTACCTTAAGGCCTCTTATACAAGAGGTTACAGGTTCAATCCCTAGGGGACATGCTCCCCTCGCAGGAGGAAAATCCGCATGGGGGCTCCCGACCTCCTTGGGAACTCAGTTGGGATCTAACTCGGCTGGGACACTCGGGGTCGAGCCGGGCTGCCTCCCCGACAATACGTTCGAGGTGCCCGCTAGGCTCCGGCCGGGGATCTCAACACCTCAACACGCGGTGTTGTGCCGAACTCAGGCATCAACATTTGGCACTAGAAGGAGGGCCCCGGGCCTTTCCAGCAGCCTCAGCTCTTCCCCCCAGACATTCCCTGGACGACCAACCGAGACACAAGGTCCAGGACGAAGAGTCTGACCAAGTTCGAGAAGGTTACGGCCGACCAGACCTGGTCCAGGCTACGGCCGACCAGGTCCAGGATGAAAAGTCCAACCAAGCTACGACCGAGACCCAAGGTCGAAGATGAAGAGTCCGACCAGGTCCGAGAAGGTTACAGCCGACCAGAGAGGCCAGGTCTAGGCTACGGCCGACCAGGTCGAGGATGAAGAGTCCAACCAGGCTACGACCGAGACCCAAGGTCCAGGACGAAGAGATTGTCTAGGTCCGAGAAGGTTACGGCCGACTAGAGAGGCCAGGTCCAAGCTACGGCCGACCAGGTCCAGGATGAAGAGTCCAACCAGGCTACGACCGAGACCCCAGGTCCAGGACAAAGAGTCCGACTAGGTCCGAGAAGGTTACGGCAGACCAAAGAGACCAGGTCCAGGCTATGGCCAACCAGGTCCAGGACGAAGAGTCCAACCAGGCTACGACCGAGACCCAAGGTCTAGGACAAAGAGTTCGACCAGGTCCGAGAACGTTACGACCGACCAGAGAGGCCAGGTCCAGGCTACGGCCGACCAGGTCCAGGACGAAGAGTCCAACCAGGCTACGACCGAGACCTAAGGTTCAGGACGAAGAGTCCGACCAGGTCTGAGAAGGTTACGGCCGACCAAAGAGGCCAGGTCCAGGCTACGGTCGACCAGGTCCAGGACAAAGAGTCCAACCAGGCTACGACCGAGACCCAAGGTCCAGGATGAAGAGTCCGACCAGGTCCGAGAAGGTTACGGCCAACCAGAGAGACCTAAGATCTAGGACGAAGAGTCCGACCAGGTCCGAGAAGGTTACGGCCGACCAGAGAAGGCCAGGTCCAAGCTACGGCCGACCAGGTTAAGGACGAAGAGTCCAAGCAGGCTACGACCGACAGAGACTAAAGGTCCTGGACGAAGAGTCCGACCAGGTCCGAGAAGGTTACGGCCGACCAGAGAGGCCAGGTCCAGGCTACGGCAGACCAGGTCCAGGACGAAGAGTCCAACCAGGCTACAACCGAGACCCAAGGTCTAGGACGAAGAGTCTGACTAGGTTCGAGAAGGTTACGGCCGACCAAAGAGGCCAGGTCCAGGCTACGGCCGACCAGGTCCAAGACGAAGAGTCCAACCAGGCTACGACCGAGACCCAAGGTCCAGGACGAAGAGTTCGACTAGGTCCGAGAAGGTTACGGCCGACCAGAGAGGCCAGGTCTAGGCTACAGCCGACTAGGTCTAGGATGAAGAGTCAACCAGGCTACGACCGAGACCCAAGGTCCAAGACGAAGAGTCCGACCAGGTCCGAGAAGGTTACGGCCAACCAGAGAGACCTAAGATCTAGGACAAAGAGTCCGACCAGGTCCGAGAAGGTTACGGCCGACCAGAGAAGGCCAGGTCCAAGCTACGGCCAACCAGGTTAAGGACGAAGAGTCCAAGCAGGCTACGACCGACAGAGACTAAAGGTCCTGGACGAAGAGTCCGACCAGGTCCAAGAAGGTTACGGCCGACCAGATAAGACCAGGTCTAGGCTAAGGCTGTCCAGGTCCAGGATGAAGAGTCCCGGCAGGATGTGCTCAAAAAAATATTTCTCAACCACATCAAGACTTCGATGCTGATGACCTCCACCACCAAAGTCTTGGGGGGCTACTGTTGAGGAAAATTTTCACGATGAGAAAACCGTCTGAAGTTCATACCCTCTTAAAATCGAGCACCCGAACAGGTTGGCTAAAATGTCCAATCCGACCAGGACAGGACCTGTTTGACCAGGACAGGATCTGCCCGACTAGGGACCTGTCCGACCAGGATAGGATCTGCCCCGACCAAGGACCTGTCCGATCAGGACAGGATATGCCCGACCAGGGTCTGTCCGACCAGTGATCCGTCTGACCAAGACAGGATCTGTCCGACCAGGGACCCGTCCGACTAGGACAGGATCTATCAGACCAGGACCCGTCCGAGCAGGATCTGTCCGACTTACCCAAAGACCACCACGTGGCACCATCTCAACCCTTTGTTGGGCAATCCTCTTTCTCTGAAGATCGTGACACCTGTCGCTGGACACCTGGGTTACGAGCCAAACTGGTCCATACCCGGATCCAAGCTAAACTCTATAATAGGAGCATCAATTCCACCACAAAGGTACGAACATTCTTCCCTTGCCTACTCTGCCTCTCCCTTAGCTCTTCCCGGTCAGAACACTGACTTGAGCGTCGGAGTGCCCTTGGCAGGCACCAAACCGGTGTCCCCTTACTCCAAGGCCTTCTCTCATCTTGCAGATTCGACCAGACTAGGCCGAGCCAGGCAGAACAGGGAACCTGACCACCATGCGTCCCTGCACGCAGTGTTGTGATGAACTCAGGCATCAAGAATTATAATGTTAAAATTTTATTTGATAATAGCAAGTATGAGGTTTTTTTTTTCAGTGAATAATTCAAAATATAGAAAACCCCATTCATACTATTTTAGAAATAATTAATTAATAATTATATTTAATTATCAATATAAAATTAATTAATAATGTATCAAAAAGTCAACTATATTTATTAAAAATATGAAATTGACTAAGTCAATAACTAATTAATCCTTAAATTGATTAATTTTATAAATGGTTCAACATGCCTCTTGAATTTAGAGTAAGGGTATCAAAAATCAAGGGTTCAAGGAAAAGTTGATCTAAAATTAATAATTTCGGGGCCATTCATGACATTATAAACATTACTACGCTATCATTTTGTTAGCATTATAGATGAAGGGTGAATAATTTTTTTTTAAAAAAAAAATCTCAAGAGTATGTTTAACTAGCCTATATAACTTAGGCAGATATTTATGATATTAATTCTTGATTTAAATAATATAATAAATAATTTAAATATAATTAAATCTTTAAACTTCTTCAGAATCTGTGGGTAGCCCGACAAATTGCTGAATTGTCCCCTTGGATATTTGGAATTAAAATGTCACGTATTTGCTGCATGTGCATTCTTGTTGTTCCATGTTGTTGAGCTCAAGTGATTTCCTCTTATTCGCGGAGCGTGCACAGATAACACATTTAGGAGAACATTTTCTACGCGAGTGGACGGAAATGGATTAGGTATCACAGTATGTAAGTTTTAATTTTGAATGAGAGTTAAGTAATAACGGAGGCATTTTCAGCAAAAAAAGAAAAACAAAAAAACAAAGAAAAGGAAAAAATGTCAGTTTGTTGTTATGGGGGTTACAATCTAAATTTTTGGCATTGTTAGTCATTGAGCTATTAATATTGTGAGAATTAGGTTTCAAATTTTGTCCTTTTTTTTGTATTTATTTTGAGGAGATTTATATAATAGGACTTCAAAAAATTAACTATCGATAGATTTCTAATTTGCATTCGTCAATGTTTTTTTTTTGAAATTTGTTTGTTCTGCATACTTGTTTATTTTGATATAATTTTGATCAAATTTAATAATAAATAACACACTGTTCATATAAGATCTTATCGTGGAAGGTGTTTATATGATCCTAGGGATGGCAACAGGGTGAGAGCGGAGACAAGTATGTTTGCCCACCCCATACCCTACTGCTTTTCTGCCCCGCATACCCGCCCCCTTAACCACCTAGTTTAAGATGGGGTCAGGGTTATTGAATCCTTATCGACAGAGTTATTCATATACTTTACCCATTTACCTATAAAGAATTTTAAAGATTATTGTAGTATTTAACTTAAATCAAATGTCAATAAATAAATTGTAAAATTTAGCAACATATTCATTTATGTCTTATAAAAATAGAGCATAAACAAAATCCACCCCACCAATCTGAAAACTAAGATTGTAAAATAGACCAAAACACTAAAATATTAACACTATTTCTTCTCTTTGGATATTATTTTTCATAACCTCATGCAAACTCCATTTTCTATAAATACATATATATACACATGTAAATATATAAATACACACACAAATATATTTGTAAAAAGAAATAAAATTATATATAATAGGGTCAGGATTTCCCCTGCCCCCTCTACCCCCCTGATTGACAGGTTAATTTTAACCTCAATACCGTCCACCGCATATAGGAGGTGTTTGGCAGTGGTTCCCACCATTCAGTTTCCACCACAAACTCAGTTATAAACAATATAAAGCTTTTATATGCTACAGTAACAATAAAAAAAGATGTTACAGTAAAAAACTCTCACATGTTACAGTAAAAATAGTTTCCACTACTGATTTCTACCACCTTTCTAAAACACCTTGTAGTATTTTTATATATGTTCTACTAGGGGTGGATGCCCTCGAATACCCATACCTATCGGCAAAAATGTCATCCTATCGATCCCCAAATCTTTAGAACTTTAGAAACAATTTATAATGTTGACCAGGCCATACAAAGGTATGCATATAGGGGGTAGGGGCAGGGAACTATAATTCTCTGAAGTCTTGACCTGCTACTTGACTCGGGTTAATTTTCTTCTTTCTCATTTTTTTTTTTGTCGATTTCTTTTTCTGCTTTTTTGTTTTTGTTTTAAGGGCCAAGTCAAACTGTGGGGAGATCAGAGAAGGGTGGAAGAAGTTCCGAGTTGGACTCAGTTTTTTCCATTGGAAAGAAAGAAAGAAAACCTAAAGAAGAAAGTCCAATTTTTAGCTGGTCAAACAGAAGAGAATACATTATTAAAAAAAAATAGAACAATAGTCTTGATATACATTGAGACTCTGTAAACTTTGAATTGAATATTGTTTCTATTGAAATGTTTGACATTTTAATGCTTGTTAAATAATTGGTCATAAATATCCTTTATTGTTACAATATTAACTACATTTGGATGAACTTTTAGCGCTTTTAAATAGCATTGATTTAAGGAGTTTATTTAATAATTTAATATTTAAGGTTCTTTATCAATTAATGTTTGCTTTGAATATATGTGTGTTGGGTGTGTGTGCATGCGTGATGAAAATTATTGTTAAAAGAAAAAGAAATTTCTTTTAGTGGGGGCAAATCAAGAAATTACAAGAAGTTCAAAAGTTTTTGCAACTTTATATCTAATGAATTCTAGAAAACATCAAGTTTCCCTTCCAAGAGAAAAAAGAAAAAAGAAAAAAGAAAAAAGAAAAAAAGAAGAAGCCTTGCAAGTGTTCCATGATCTAGTAGATTTACAAAATTTAAAACATGGTGCACACATAAGATAGTATACATAGTATAAGAAAGAAGTAGGAAAAATCCTAAAGTATCCCTTTAAGTTTCATTGAAAATCTATTTTTATTACGATAAAAAATTATTTTTACCTTTTTTTTTTTTTTTTACCAATACAAAGAGTATCTCTTGTGCATTTAAAAAACGTCAAAATAAAAAAAAAAAAATCCTTAAGGTCAGATTTGGTTGAATGGAGCATATGAAATGAGAAAATTTAACCCTGTGGTAAGTTTCAGTGGACACCCAAATTAAACTTTATTTTAAAGTATTTTCGTTATTAAGTATAATAATGAGAAAGAGTCGTTCTCACAGAGGATTGAGTTTAATTAAGAAGTTTTTAGTTCTCAAAGTAAATAAATGGGGGTTCTTTGAATTATTGACTAAAATATTAAAAATAAAGAAAATAAAAATAAATAAATGGAAATAAAACTAAAGGTATGGTTTGTAAACAATAATGATGAAACAAGTTAAAGGGTCATTGGCCACCACTAGATAATAGTTATGCAATTGAACACGAAACGATTTCTAATTTTCCTATCGGAACTATCAACCGTAGATAATAATAAGCTATGCTATCCCAATCTTTTCTTAGTGTGTCATTAAGCAAAACAAGCTCTTCACTTAATTCATTTCTCTCAAACAACCTAGAATAAGCTATCTAGATTCAATTCAATGGAAGCATTATGTTAAGAAAGATAATTTGATCTAGATAACAAACACATAAGCTCGGATTGTTCAACCTAAGTTACGTTCCTCACCATAATCAACAAAAGCCTCTCGTAATTATCAATCACAATTCGCAACTAATAATTAGAATATCAAGACAATTACGGATCAAGAATTCCTAATATAACAATAGACGATTATTCAATCTCACTTAGTTGGCCACCCCAAACAAAATAAAATAAAAATCACAAACATTAAAGATAGAAGAATATAAACAATTTTGATTGGCAAAATTAGAAATAATTCTGAAAATATCACTCACATAATCATCTCTTTGAAATCACGTTTAACAAAGAAAAGTTTAGCCTAGCATTATTAGAAAATTAACCACCAAAAAATAAATGAAAAACATATGGAGTTCAAAAGAAAGAAGAAGAAAATAAAAACTCTTTGATGAACTTGAGGAAATCTTCACACAAATAAATTTCCTTGAGCTTCAATAAATTTCTCCTCTTACTTTTCTCTCTTTTCTCTCTAAAATGTAGCTAGAAATATGATAGAAAATTGACTAAAAACATGATCTAAAGTGGTGTATCTATAGATATTCAAGTTGGGGTTAAAACAAGAAAGTTTGGACTCAATTCGGAGTCCAAAACTAGGTTTTCTCGCGACATGGTGCTGTCCTCCTAGTGCTACGGCTTTATGCTGATTTCCTAGTGGCACCTAGGAGCTATCTCATGGGTGCCTAAGCGCTATGTGCAGTGGTCCAAAGTGCCATCCTTTGCTGATTTGGCGCCTAAATGCCCAAAAGATAGCCCCTAGGCTCCCAGAACTCCTTCAATGTGGTCCTTTTAAACTCAAATCATTTCTAACCCTTTGAATCACCTACAAAACACACAAACACAATTAAAACATCAAAATACTCAAGAATAAAGTAGGAAAATATGGGAAGATTGATCAGAAATTATATCTAATTAAGCACCTATCACCCCAAAACTAAAATGAAGTGTAATAAGGATAACTTATGAAATTTCTCAAAACCAAACACCTATACTTAAACAATTAAACTTCAACATTTCCCCACTCTCTTCCTTTGCAAGTTTTTTTTTCCTAATTCTCTTTCCAAACTAGCCTTCCTCTCTTCCTCAATCTCATACTTATTTTCATTCTAGTAGATCTTCGACGTCCCATATGATTTCCATTGACCCATTTTATTCTTCTCTCATGGCACCCCCATTTTGTGACACAATGCCGCCCTCTTATGACCTAGAGACTAGCCTCTTGTGATGGATCCCATTTTGTAACCAACCCATAAGTGATTGCCCACCCCTCTATATACATGCTCCCCCTTTGACAACCCTCCCGATCAACCCTTACCCACCAACCTTGGTCACCCCTTGCCCCTCTTCCCCCTGTGACCCTCTTCCGTACCATCCTTGGCAAAGTTCTCCATTTCCCTAGGGTTTGAGTTTTATTAAGCTAAAATGATTTTTTGGCCCTCCAACTCTAAGCCACGTGTGCAACACATGCGCACTTCCATTTCTTTAACATCAAGTTAATGATTAGGACTACCTTTACCACTAACATTAATTGATAGAGATTTTTTTGAATAAAATTAAATTGAGGACCAAATTATCACAAACTTAAATGTTGAAGAACCAATCTTACCATTAATCAAAAATAAAAAAATAAAAAAAGATTATTACACACATAATATAGCAGTAACCCCACATATGACTCGCTGCAAGGTTTAAAGTTTTAATCTCCCCACCTCGAAGTAAAAAAATAAAAAATAAAATTTGTATACTTCATTCCTCCACTCTTTCTCAAATTTGTTCTGCAAGATAACTCTTTATTAGCAGACCTATGAAACCATTTCAAACACTAGGACCTCAAATAAATAAATAAATAAAATATTGAAATAAATCTGAGGGGAGAAACTAATCTCTCTGGATTAAAAAGGATCCATGCATTTTATGTCCAAAAATTCAGCTCATGAAGTATATTATTATCATTATTTTAGAAAATGTTGAGATATTAAACAAAGAATAACATTAGATATGAAAACCACAAAGAACATAAAATTTAGCATGGATATTGTTAATGATTGGATCATATAGACTAGTTATTCTTATTTTAAAATTAAAAGTGAATGGTACCAAGCATTATCTAAGGGCATAGGGAATTAATACTTCTTGCTCTGTGTGTGTGTGTGTGAGAGAGAGAGAGAGAGAGGGGGCTATATAGCGTTGATGGGAAAATTTTGATGGAACATTTTAGTTATGGTTTGGGAAAACAAGGAAATCTAATAAAAAATAAAATGAAAAAAAGAAGAAGTAAGAAACAACAATAGCAAAAGGAGAATAGTTTCTTTCTTAATTTCTTTCTTCCTTTCTTCCTATTTTTAGAACATCAAATCTTGCATATTTTGATATCAAGATCTCTGCTCTTAACTTCATATTTCTCCAACAATAATGAATTTGAAAATTAGGTACCCAATAAAGGTTAGGACAGCGCAATTAAAATGATTTTTTTTTGGTTGCTTTTACAAAGGACAAGCTCTCCTTTTCGTTAAAATATTAGATAAACTCGCCTAACTACCTCTTCAATTGATTTGGAAATATAGTGGAACTAACACCAAAAAGTTTAATAAAACAGATACCATGATTGAAATTATTTGGAACCACTTTACCTTCTAGATGTTAGATTGGACAAATTTATAAGAGCCAATTGGAGGGAATATTCCAAAGGAAAATAAGGAAATAAATAAAGAACGATTTACTATGTTATATACATTATGTTATATACACTACATGTTTTTAAACGTTAGATCTATTCAAAATAATATCAAAACGAAAAAGTATGTAAAATTAACGGACCTTAAAACAAATCTGGTGGTAAAAAACATAACCATGGTCATAAAGTGAAAACCTCATGAAAAAAAGGACAATAATTGAAAAGAAAAGTCAGTTGAGTACTTAGGTATTTCTTGCCATATCATTAATGACACAGGGAAGCATGCAAATTGCAGATTGATGATAACCCCTCTACTTTGCCTTATCTAAAAAATTATGGGCAAATCAAATTTGGTATCATCTTAACTAGGCATCTCCAATTCATTGCAAGTAAAAGGCAAACTTTTTTTTTTTTTTGCTACGCCACACAAAAAAAAGGGAGTTTTCCTGCTTATCGCCAAAAGGGGCATTATATTTCATGTGCATATGGCCTACAAGTTTTAGCATCTTTCTAGTTTCTAGAGGGTTAAGGTGGTTACGTATTAAAGAAACTTTAAAGATAAGGTGAACATCCAATGATAGAAAGCTCATCTATTCTAATAAATAAATAAATAAAAATTTACTTTCAACTTAAATCTATGTGCCACTAGTGTGTTTATTATTACTGATGATTTTATACCAATTTTGTTATATAGTTGTCCAACGATGCTCATACTCATGTTTGGCAGATTCAGAATTTGCCATAGTTTTAATCAATGGCGGAGCAACTTTTACTTTCAATTTGTTTTAGTTGGGGAGCAAAGTTTTTTTTTTTTTTTTTTAAATAAAAGATAAGATTTCTAAAAATAATTTTGTTCATATTCAACTTATATGATATTTGAAAACGTAATTGAAACCACAAGTTAAAAAATATATAATATGTAAGAATAACACTATAAAAAATAGTTAAAACCGTAAAATTGTAATTCTAATAGCTTATTAGCACCCATGGTTCCAACCATCCATAGTAAAAAGTTCTCCATAGCTATAGTGTAAAATCAAAAACAACTACAGTATAGAGCTCTCAACAACTATATTGTTTTAAACCAATATTAGTTCTAACCACGTTTCTCAACGTGAGTGCCAAATAAAGGCTAAAGATGTTTCCAAGCACCCTCTTAAAATTGTATGTCTCATTCATTAAAATACAACAATCATGCTGTCACTCAATAATAGAGAATTCTAATTCTGCTTAGTTAACTTTTCATTGTTCAAAAGAAAGTTCTCAACTCTGCAACTGGTTTCAAGATATAGAATGACAATGAATCATTAAAGAACTATAATTTGTAAATGAAAAATAAAAGGAGGTAAATAAAAGAGTAAATTGTGTTGTTATACCTGAAACTGTATAGTTTTTGTATAATATATCCCGAATTTTCAATCTTAGCAAAATGCATCTTGAATTTTGATATTATTAGTATTTGGGGTCTAATAATTAACTAGTGTTAACACTCCGTTTGGTATGAGGGATAAAGAGTAGGAATGATGAAAAGACTAAGAAGGATAAAGAGGGTTATAGTAATCCTTTATGTTGTTTGATAATAAGGAGGAATAGTTAGATGGATGTATGATACTTATTTGTATAATTATATATTGTATATTATACGATTCGTTAATAATTTATTTTGAAGGATAAAAAATCTTTTTAATTTAATTTGGGAGGATTGCTTGGATCTCTTCATTAATAGAAGTATCCAAATTGGTGGACCCAGAGGAAGCGCCTCCCTCCATGTCTCCTTTCCCTTCTCTCATTTCTCTAACCAAATAATGGATTCTTTCCCTCCTTCCGTCATTCTTCCTCCCTCCATCTCTCCTTCTTACTAAACATAGTGTAAAAGATGTGAACTATATTGGTCACAAGCACGTGAGTTTTTTTTGAGGGTAAGCTCATATTTTAAGGAAAAAATTGAAACTCAATATATGAAAAAGAGTATTGAAAAGAAACTAAAATAGTTTTACATTTCAATTGTCACCATTTCAAAATTTAAGGTGTATTTTGTCAAAATTAAAAATTTAAAGTATGTTTTATAAAAAGGAAATGATTACTAATGCAATAGTGCAATTTACTTAGATCATGACAAGTTTCTTTGGCAAAAGGGCATGGTGACATGGTCTACTAGGTAGGTCATGGCTCGTGGGATATTTTTTAAGTGGGAAACTGGCAGCGCAGCCCACGTGAAAGTGAAACCACTCTTGGCCTTGGCTTCAAAACAAAATGCAAACTCTTACCTTTTTTTTTTGGTTGATTAATTTTGAGAGCTCTTTTTTTCCATTGATCCAATTAAAACGGATTAGACTTGTTTTGCCTTCTCATAAAATAGTTGGAAGTTGCCAAAATCTGTCCTTTTTTTTTTTTTTAAGGTAACCGCAATCTGTCTTATTAATACGAAACATTCCTTGCTTGGGACCATGTACAAGCCATTCAAAGCATTTCGATTCACCCAAAAAAAAAAAGAAAAAGAGAACCCCATTATACAGATAAACATAAACGTGATATTTAAAAGAAACACAATGAATATTCTTAACATTTGCATAACAAGATGTGCGATATGGTGTTTTGGCGGAAAACTAGGTATTTTTTTATTAAATCAAGTTTATCAATAAAATATTAATGTGTTTTTCTTTTTAATGAGAAAACGTGAGAATTAAGATATCATCTATATACATTAGCTCCATATAAAAATACACAAATTTTCTACTCCATAATTGTTTGTACTTCTATATGTGATGAGGCTAGTGAACGGCCAATGGTCATCAGAAGGGTGACATCCGCATAAATTGGTGAAGCCGCTTAGATGATCGGAGATGGCTCCGGGAACTTTAGATATTTGCCACGAAAAGGGAGTTTGGATTGAAATTTGCCATAACAATAAAATTATTTGAGAAATACCACACTGCGACATCAATTTATTTAGTGTACTTCTCAATTTACTCATTCCTTTAAGACATAATTCAATTCCACGCGTTTGATAAAGAAATTGAAAAAAAATCCTAGACTAATTTGGGTTCCTAATTATCTCGATGGGGCACCGGCGGGTGATCATTGGTCTGCTCTTTAGTGACTGCTCGCCAGAGCATAGGCCCAAATCCGCTCAAAATAGAAGAAAGACACCACTTTTAAGTGGGGTTTAGCATGACTCGAACCCTCAACCTACGGTTAGGGTAGAGGGACTTACAACCAACTAGGCTGCCCTCACTCACTGTAAGTTACATCTTTTGAATTTACTTTCTATAAATAATGCATATGTTTAAATTTTACTATGTCACTAAATTATTGAGTGGTTTCATTTAACCAAATAATAATAATAACAACAACAACAAAATTAGTACTTCGTGTGACACAACTTTTTAAAGCGTGGCATGAATAAGCACAAATACCAAGAAGTTGATAAATTTGGCCACCACATACGGGAAAAATGTTAATTACAAAAAGATGATCATCCTTCTCAAGTAAGGATATGTTTATCTTTCTTCGAATGGGTATTGGGGGAGGACTTCAACATTTGAGATAATCTCTCATAGAACTTAGGATAAAAGTCTCCCAAATTTTTTTAAAAGATTTAATCTTACATATAACTTAGCTTGCAAGTTGTATTGATACATTAGTTTGAGTCAACGGGTTGGATCCAACATGTAGAACTTCGTGGTGAACTAACTCTTGACAAAGCTAACCGCACATTGAGGACTCTCAATTTTATTTTGGTTTTTAAATGATTTCAATTTTGGACAAATCAAGAACAACACCACTATATGTTAAAGGAAATGACAACATACCACAAATTGAGAATTTGTAGGTTCTTTTGCCTTCTCAGCACGGTAGTCCAAACCGAAAAATAATAATAATTTTATAGAAATTAGATGTAACGAACTTTAAAATTACATTAGATCATGAAAATTATTATGACAATAAACAATTTTAGCTATTTACTAACTTTGGCATTGCATTTTAACATTTGCCATAAACAAGGTCAACCCATTTATTGACTAACTTTGAAAGTAAAACTAATGCATGAATTATGCATAACTTGTAATCTTAAAATTAGAAGTAAAATTTCTCGATAAAAGGGTGTATTATGCTAACACTCTTTGTATTTTACAAAAATAACAGAAGCACCATTTTGACCAAAACTAATTGCATTAACACCCCTGCATTTAACTTTGTAAAATTTCAACCCATAAATAACTTGAGAATTTTAATAACAAGAATTTAATATAGTACGATGTTAGTAGTGTACCAAGATACACTTTAATGCTCAACAAGTCCTTAATTGCTAATTAAATTAAAAACAAAGCTACGCAAGTAGCAATTTTTGTAGAAAAATGCTACACGAACTCAGAAATTATACTGTCACAAAACTAGGTCGTTATCGAGTTTAGATACAGAAAAGTCAGGCCTAGATTTTTATTAAATCTAGAAATAAATTTTAAGACTAAAACAGTCAAAATTGATATGCGATTAAATCACATATCCGTATTGGTTTTTACTGTGATTAATGTTGAATTATATTTGAAAAATAGGAAAGGATTCATCAAAAGTTAAATTTCCCTGTCAGCTAAGTTAGTCATCCCCGATGGTGCAAAATATATCTGTTTGGAAGGAATCTTTAGAGATAAGATCAAAAAGTATAGATTTGACCATGACTTAGACTTGAAGTGATGTTGTCCATGGTGCATTTATGAGACAAAGATCTCACTCATTTAAATTGGCGCCACTATTAGGCTTCCTTAACCCAAAAATTTTACTCATTAAAGTTGCTCAGGAGATTAATTAAAATAAGGTTAGGTGGGAGGGATTAATTAAGTTTGGTATATAAATAGGTGTACAAGCAAATGACCACTTTTTTTTTTTACTTCATTTCCCCCCATTCCTCTCCCATACCCTAGTTTTCCCAAGGAGCTCTTCAAGAAAAATTTTCTCTCATGTCCCTATTTCAAAAATCGAGCTCACACTAAACCATACTCTAAGATGTTTCTCTTCCATCTCCTCACCACAAAAACCCTACCTTTAAGATAAGAAGAAAAAGAAGGAGAAAAGAGGAAGTTTTAGAGTGTTTTTATCAAGGTATTTTCTAAACACTTTCTCCTCATTTTCCTAGCTAAAAAAAGGATGTATTTTTACTTAGTTGGTTTTGTGTAGAGACCAAAATAAAAGTAAAAAGAAAGCGGAGAAGGACTTAGTCATCCTAAGAAGATTTCAAAAGCATTCTTCAAGGGTAATAACCTTAATTATACTCATCATGTCCTTAGACAAAACAAAGATTGTATCTTTATTTAGTGATTTTTATATTCTAGAGGTAACCAAGCTAAGAGAAGGAAGGCAACAAATTCTAGAGTGATTTTTGGTCAAGAAACTTCTCCAAAGGAATAAAAAGTTCTAAACTTTTTCTCTAATCTTCTAGTGAGTTCAAAGTTTGTATTTTTATGGTTAGTTATGGTGGTTATGGTTTGTAATAAAAGAGTAAATTGCATTGTTCTACCATAAACTACACAGTTTATGCATAATATATCCCGAATTTTTAATCTTAGCAAAATGCATCTTGAATTTTAAAAATCATTAGCAATTAAGGTCTAATAGCTAACGTGTGCTAACACTCTGTTTAGTATGAGGGATGAAGAGTAGGAAGGATGAAAAGAGTTTTAAGAATGTATGATACTTATTTATATAATTACTATATTGTATATTATACTATTCGTTAATAAATTATTTTGAAGGATAAAAAATCTTTTTAATTAAATTTGGGTGGATTGCTTGGATCCCTCCATTAATAGAATGATCCAAATTGGTGGATCTAGAAGGAGAGTCTCCCTCCATGTCTCCTCTCCCTTCTCTCATTTCTCTAACCAAATAACAGATTCTTTCCCTCCTTACATCACTCTTCCTACACCCCTCTTCCTCCCTCCATCTCTCCTTCCTACCAAACATAGTGTAACAGACATAGACTATTTTGGTTACAAGAATCGCACCTGAGTTTTTTTTTAAGGGTAGATCTAATATTTTAAGGAAAAAATTGAAACTCAACATATGAAAAAGAGTACTGAACAGAAACTAAAGTAGTTTGGCATCTCAATTGTCACCATTTTAAAGTTCAGGGTATATTTTATCAAGATTAAAATTTTGAAGGATATTATGCACAAAGTGAAAATAGTGCAATTTACTTCCAGTCGCGAGAAGTTTCTTTGGCAAAAGGGTTTGGTGATTTGGTCCAGTAGGAAAGTCATGGCTCGTGGGATATTTTTTAAGTTGGAAACTGGTAGCGCAGCCCACGTGAAAGTGAAACCACTTTTGGCCAAATGCCTTGGCTTCAAAACAAAATGCAAACTCTGACCTCTTTTTTTGGTTGATTAATTTTGAGAGCTCTTTTTTCCATTGATCCAATTGTAACGGATTAGACTTATATTGCCTTCTCATAAAATAGTTGGAAGCTGCCAAAATCTGTCCCTTTTTCTTTGAACGTAACCTCAATCTGCCTTATTCATACGAAACATTCTTGCTTGGGACCATGTACAAGCCATTCAAAGCATTTCGATGCACAAAAAAAAAAAAAAAAGGAAGAAAAAAAAGAGAAGCCCATTATACAGATAAACATAAACGGGATATTTAAAAGAAACACAATGAATATTCTGAACATATTCATAATAAAATGTGCAATATGGTGTTTTGGCGGAAAACTAGGTATTTTTTTTATTAAATCAAGTTTATCAATAAAAGATTTATGTGTTTTTCTTTTTAATGAAAAAACGTGAGAATTAAGATATCATCTGTATATATCAGCTCCATATAAAAATACACAAATTTTCTACTCCATAATTATTTGTACTTTTATATGTGATGATGCCAGTGAACGACCAATGGTCATCAGAAGGGTGACATCCGCATAAATTGCCGAAGCCACTTACATGATCGAAGATGGCACCGAGAACTTTAGATATTTACCACGAATAGGGAGTTTGGATTGTAATTTTCCATAACAATAAAACTATTCGAAGAAACGCCATATTGCCACGTCAATTTATTTAGTGTACTTCTCAATTTACCCATTCCCCTAAGACATAATTCAATTCCACGCGTTTGATAGAGAAATTGAAAACAAACCCTAGACTAATTTGGGGTATTTTAGCCTATACAATCACTTTTTTAACCATTATGGTGCTTTTTTGCTTGTAGTATAATTCAATCCATATCACAAATCAGTGGCATCTTTCCTAATTATCTCGATGGGGCACCAGTGGATGATGATTGGTCTGCTATTCAGTGACTACTTGCCAGAGACTTGGCCCAAATCCGCCCAAAATGGCAAAAAGACGACGAACAAGTTGCTTTTGTCGAAGAAATTGGTGCCGTTAACCAAGAATAGCAAGAGTCACTCAACGATTTATAATTTGCATTTTTGAATTTACTTTCTATAAAAAATACAGATGTTTAAATTTTACTATGTCACTAAATTATTGAGTGGTTTCATTTAACCAAATAATAATAATAATAATAACAATAACAATAATAATAATAATAATTGTTATGAATAAATTAGTTTAATAGTGTAGATATTCATATTCCTAACACTCTCATGAATTGCATTTTTTCCTTCTTAATGACCATTAGTATTGGTATTTTATAACTTTCATAACCTCCCAATTACCACTCTATTAGTATTATTTTGTTGTGATAACTCTTACTATTTAGCCTATCCTGCTTTATGATCTTTGGCTTATATATATTGCCTTTGAGAGCTTGTATTTGTGCGTAATATGAGATGATGAATAACATGACTGTTTTTCTCTATTTCTCTTATGTCTTTCTATTTTATGCTTTGTAATTTAGTTCTTTGCATTTGTTTTATAGCACGTATTAGCACGAATCTCTAACCATTTCTATTGTAGGGGCATCTAAACTTCTACAAAATTTAAAAATCATCTCAGATGTTAGTATCTTGTCTTTGATGTGTATTAAGTATTCATCATGATATCTCAACTCGATCTTGAGGATGAACAGGTAATACATGCTTCATATGATTATTGTGTCTATTATCCAATACAACTCTATATACTATTGTTTGAAGATAAAAATGCTTAATCGGATCCTACGATTTCATGCTTGAATATGTGTTACAAATAAAAAGTCTTGAATGTTAATTATAATCACTCTCTGGATGGTATGTTATAATTATATATATTTATACTTGTACATATTGTTATGGATAATATTTGTAGAGATTTTGACACATGCTTTCATATTATATCTACACAACTATTGTTTGGCTTTGCTCTTTATGTATTCACTCTGAGTAGTAAGCAATATATATTTTTCTCTTACGTTCGAGAGCTTATCTTGTATTGCTTGTGAAAATCTTTTCCTACTATATTATTATTATTTTTGTATTTTTGCAATCCATATTAGTTTATAAATTTTTTTTATCATTATTTATTTTGATTCGATGACCATGAAAATACAATCATTATTTTCTTTTGTTTGGTTATTTTAAAGTCAAGAATTGATGGTAGTTTATAATCATAAATGACAATTCATCTATTATAATTGTATAAGTGTGTTTTGAATGTTATAATTGTATAAATAAACATGCCATGTTAGTACCAAAACTTTCATGCCATCATCTTAATACCAAATGATATTGTTTGGTTCAAGATTTCATTTGTTTTATTAGCATAGTATTTGTCTAATTTGTACCCATTTACAATATGTTTTTATGTTTTTATATGTTTATATTATTTGCAAGAAGCTAAAAAGACTTTCTAGTTAATGTTTGAAACTTACATTGACATGAATATTAATTATATTAGCACTTAATTTTTGAGCCCATAATTAAAAAGCCATTAATTTTGGCTAATTGGCTCCACATATTCTATTTTATTATTGCAATTATTGGTGCAATTATGATGAGATAGTAAAAAGGTAATTTATATTAGACATGGTCTTTTAGTATTGACAACATAATATGAAATGACCATATATTTTGTCTAATTATTTTTGCATATTCCAAGTGAATGCAAATCTAATGGCCATGGGATTTTTAAAATTTCTCAACATTCCCGTTGCCAAAGAAAGCCTTATAATGCAATTGAAAAGTGAAAAAAAGTGTATTGATAAGAGAAATTTAAAAGTTTGTAATATTGATCCCATGAATAATCAAATTTTGTCCCTTGGCATGTGATATAGAAGAGCTTACTACATACTCATTATACATCTAAATGTCAATACCAGGCTTAAATCAAGGGAGAAATTTTCATTCGTTTGTTATAAGAATATTATTATGACATATGAAAAGGCTATAGTAGTGCCTCTATGAAGGATATACCTATAGAATATTCAAAGTATAAATGTGATCTTATAAAGCCTAAACGAAGAAAAAGCTAGAGAAAGAGTTGAGCTATTGATTGTCTCCTTTTTGGTTGATCCAAGTTTTTTTAATCGAGTGCAATGTGATATTATGATACAAAGTATCCTCTAGGTTTGAAAAAGTCACATATAATTACTGAAAGTAGAAATATGACAAGAAAGAAAAATTAAGAGGCTTGTGAGGCAAAATTTATAGAAAGATAACATACATGCAATACATTGAAGTAATAATAGTATTTTTATTATTAATAGCCTAGTGAATTAATAAGAAATTGATTATAATATTTAATTTGTTGTGTACATGAATTAAATGTCTATTATTGACGATGTAAATTTCCCATGGTATTGTCATTATATTGATGAAAAGGAAAAAAATAATTAGAGTAGCTATAAATGATATGAGATGTCTCTACGTTATGTTTGGTTTTATGCACAAAGAGATATGCATAAGGGTATATCTTGTTACTCATTGGATATATTAGAAACTTGTTTTCACTTTTTTTTCCAAGTTGTAATAAGACAACTATGAAAAAAAATTGTCATGACGAACTAAAAGTTCGCTAACTCAAAAGGCATATTGGGTATGAACATATGTATTTTGAAAATCCCTATAAGTAATATCGTTTGGAAAAATATTTCCACCATCAGGGGGAGAGAATTTGCAGTTGGATATTATTGATCCTTGCATAGATTGATTGATTGAGCATTCCAATACAATATAAAATTGTTAATGAATATGATAAAGAAAGTGATTGAATTACCTCTCCAACTTCTAATTTAATAGCTTAGATTGAGGTCTCTAAATGACAATTTGTTATCTTATGAGTTCAAGTAATACTTGAAGCATTGAAGACTTGTCTGGTCTAAAGTACCACACTTGTTGAAAGAGAAAGAGACTTATAAATATGTTGGTATTATGAAGGAACCATATTCTTAAAGAGGATATACTTGGAAAAGGTTATTGACATGACAATTGATATATTTGTTAAAGATCGAACTTCTTGAAGTCATTGAGCTCTTGAAGTAGTTCAAAGGGTATATTTGAACTTTAGAAATAGTAAAGAAAAGAGGGAGATCTCGACAAGTCATGCCAATATAAAAATAAAGTTAAATTGCAATAAAAGTTATTGGCGATAATCACAAAAAGTATGAATTATTGGTATATTAAAAAGAAAGTGAGGATCTTGAAAAATATTTGAAATCCATTAAAAGAGATTGACATGAAAAAATGGCCTATAAGTACCAGATGCAAAGTCTAGACAAGCATATATGCTAATGCAAAGCATGGAGGACCAATAGTCCAAAATATTTTAAATATTAAAGTCAGTAGATGGAAATGAATATTCATATGAAATGAGGCATATGAAAATATATGAGGTTATAAAATAAATTATGAGTAATAACAATGAGTTTTTTTGTAGAAAACTTATAAAAAAAATGAGTAACAGTATTCATATGTGATGGATAAGCAATTATTTTTTAATAGCTTGGCAAATAAATAAATAAATAAATAAATATATATATATATATATATATATATATATATAAAATAAGTTCAAGTGTGTCTGAAAAACATGTTGCAACATTTAATTGATATTTATAAAAAGTCCTAAAGGGGCTTCAAAGTTCTGAAACATATAAGTTGAAATTGCGCACTTAATTATTAAGGTCATAAAAATCTTTGTATAAATTAATACAATCCATATATGAATAGTATCACTATGTTTTTATGATATAAAAAATGGAAGTGTTAGCAAATTAATATCTCCATTGCTTTATAATTAGCTCAAACATACTGGATTTGCTGTTATTTGTAAAAATGCTTGAAGAGATTATAAGAGAAATTTAAAAAGACAAATCTCATAGAAGAAAGGTTACTCAGAACTGAAAATTGAGATTTGCTTAAAAGAATGCTTATCCATTACATATAAGAAAATTGTCCTAAAGAAATTTTAGGGATATTGTGTATTTTTATCATTTATTTGATGATTATATATTTTTTTGAGAATATACCAAAACAATTCCAAGTCTTGAATTTTTATATACCTAAATAATATTATATGAATAATTAAGTAGAATGACAAATATTTGGTTATAAGGTGCACAATATTTTATACTCACTTGGAGATGAGTTTATGTTCAAATAAGTGTTGCACCATTGTTCTACCAATTAGAAAATAAATATGGATAGAGATTTGTTTATGTATACCTATAAAAATAGCCAGTACTGTTATGAAATTTTTTATGATAAATGAGTTCTTAAAGTGCTAAGGGTAATTAGTTCATATAGTCGATTGTAAATATCTTGAATTTCTTTTACAATAGTATACATCGACTCAATCATTTTTTATCAAATCAATTGTTATTGATAGAACCATGATAGCGGTACAAGGGAGACACAAATACGTACTATATCTTTTTCCCTTGGTCAAGGTTTTTTCCCACTAGGTTTTCCTGATGAGGTTTTTAATGAGGCAGTTTTCAGTGTACAATAAGAATAATGTACTCTTTTTCCCTCACTAGAATTTTCGTCCTATGAGGTTTTATCTAGTAAGGTTTTAATTAGGTACATTTTAAAGTGTTAAACATCCAACAAAAAGTCTTATAAATTAAATTGACTTATTATTATTGATGTTCACCTTCTAACACCACCAGCGTGTTCTCCAATGGTTGTTTGATCCCTTGAATAAGGATGTTGTTGATCTCTTGAAGTGAAAAATTATTATCAGGTGATACTAAAGAAATTCTTGGTCCAAATAATACTATTATATGGTATTGTATTTGCTAATGGCATAAGAGCTCAGACGACAATCTTTGCTATTGTACCAGCAAGATATAGTTCTCAAAGATATTGAAAAGATGTTAAACAAGTATTTCATTTTCATTGTGAAACATCTGATATGGATATTAAAATTGTTCGGATGTTGAATATTTTTTAAATTTATATAAAAGCATGATTACACACATGTTAATTGTTTACATATGATGGTACTGCTATATCTTAGCAATTTATAAGGTAAACTATTGTCGTTGCATCTTTGAATCATGTTGAAATATTGGCAATTTATGAGATAGTAATCTTATGGGCATTATATTGTTGGGATTTTTACTCCAATATATCCAAGCAACATATGACCTATTATTCAACAGAGGAAGTTTGACGGCTTTATATAGGGAGAATATAACGTTTATCATCCAAGTTAGGGAGAAAAATAAAATACGTTTCCCAATAGTTCTTTTTCATTCATGAGCTCCTAAAGGACAGCATTCATCGAATTAGTTCAAGTGACAACTTGAAAAATTTATGTAGAGATATTTCCTACAACTATATTTAAGAAATTACCGCGCAAGATTAGTATGCGTTGACTCAAAGAACTTTGTATATGATTTTGTTGATGAAGCCATATTGACATGAGGGGGAGGCTATTAGCTATTGTGCTCTTTTTTTCTTTGCATAGGTTTTGTTCTATCGGGTTTTCCTAGCAAGGTTTTGAACGAGACAGTGCTAAGCTAAATCTTAAGAGAATAACATACTCTTTTTTCCTTCACTAGGATTTTTTCCCATAGTGTTTTTCCTAGTAAGGTTTTTAACAAGACATATATTCTTAAGTGGTGAACATCCAAGGGGAGTGTTATGAATAAATTAGTTTAATAGTGTAGATGTTCATATTTCTAACACCCTCATGAATTGCATTATTTTCACCTTAATGACTATTAGTGGTGGTATTTTATAACCTTCATAACCTTCCAATTACCACTCTATTAGTATTATTTTGTTGTTGTAACTCTTACCTTTTAGCCTCTTCTACTTTATGATCTTTGGCTTATAGATATGGCCTTTGAGAGCTTGTATTTTTATATAACATGAAATGATAAATAACAAGATTGTTTCTCTCTTGTTTCCTTATGCCTCTCTATTTTATACTCTGCAATTAGTTCTTTACATTTGTTTTATAACAACAACAACAACAACAACAACAATAATTAGTAGGAGTGTGACACAACTTTTAAAAGTGTGGCATGAATAAGCACAGGTACGAAAAAGTTGATAAATTCGGCCACCACATACGGGAAAAATGTTAATTACAAAAAGATGATCATCCTTCCCATTAAGGATATGTTTATCTTTCTTAAGATAGGTCTTGGGGGAGGACTTCAACATTTGAGATAATCTCTCGTAGAAATTAGGATCAGAGTCTCCTAATTTTTTTTTAAAGATTTAATCTTATATATAACTTAGCTTGCAAAGTATTGATACGTTAGTTTGAGTCGACGGGTTGGATCCAACATGTAGAACTTGTACTAATTCTTGACAAAGCTAACCACACATTGAGGACTCTCAATTTTATTTTATTTTTTAAGTGATTTCAATTTTGGACAAATTAAGAACAACACCATCATATGTTAAGGAAATGACAACATACCACAAATTGAGATTTTGTAGGTTCTTTTGCCTTCGCAGTACGGTAGTCCAAACCAAAAAATAATAATAATTTTATAGAAATTAGATGTATACGATGTTTTAACGAACTTTAAAATTACATTAGATTATGAAAATTATTATGAAAATAAACAATTTTAGATATTAGTTAACTTTGGCATTGCATTCTAATATTTGCGAAACAAGGTCAACCCCTTTATTGACTAAGTTTAAAAGTAAACTAAGGCATGAATTATGCATAACTTATAATGTTAAAATTAGAAGTAAAATTTCTCAATAAAATTATACTAACACCCCTTGTATTTTGTCAAAATAACAGAAGCACCCTTTTGACCAAAACTAATTACATTAACACCCCCACATTTAATTTTGTAAAATTTCAACCCATGAATAGCTTGAGACTTTTAATAACAAGAATTTAGTGTAGTATGATGTTAGTGGTGTACCGAGATACACTTTAACGCTGAACAAGTTCTTAATTGCCAATTAAATTAAAAACAGAGTTACGCGAGTAGCAATTTTGATAGAAAATACTACACAAACTCGGAAATTATACTGTCGCAAAACTAGGTCATTATCAAGTTTAGATACAGAAAAGTTAGGTCAAGATTTTTTTAAAATCTAGAAATAAATTTTCAGACTAAAATGGTCAAAATCGATACGCGATTAAATCCTATATCGGTATTCGTTTATATTGTGATTAGTATCAAATTGTATTTGAAAAATAGGAAAGGACTCGTCGAAAATTAAATTTCCCTGTCAGCTAAGTTAGTCATCCCCGATAGTGCAAAATATATATGTTTGAAGGGAATCTTTAGAGATAAGATCAAAAACTATAGATTTGACCATGACTTAGACTTGAAGTGATGTTGTCCATGGTACATTTAAGAGATAAAGATCTCACTCATTTCTCTGTAAAATTGGTGCCACCATTAGGCTACCTTAACCCAAAAATTTTACTCATCATAGTCACTAAAGAGATTAATTAAACTAAGGTTAGGTGGGAGAGATTAATTAAGTTTAGTATATAAATAGGTGTACAAGCAAATGACCACATTTTTTTAACTTTATTTCCCCCCATTCCTCTCCCATACCCTGGTTTCCCCAAGGAGCTCCTCAAGAAAATTTTTCTCTTATTTCCCCACTCCAAAATCGAGCTCACACCAAGCCATATTCTAAGATATTTCTCCTCCATGTCTTCACCATGAAAACCCTATCTCTACGATAAGAAGAAGAAGAAGGAGAAAAGAGGAAGTTTTAGAGTGTTTTTATCAAGGTATTTTCCAAATACTTTCTCCCCATTTTTCTTGCTAAAAAAGGGATGTATTTTTACTTAGTTGGTTTTGTGTAGAGACCAAAATTAAAGGAAAAAAAAAAGAGGAGAAGGACTTAATCATTCTAAGAAGATTTCAAAAGTACTCGCCAAGGATAACAACCTTAATTATACTCATTATGTCATTCGACAAAATAAAGATTACATCTTTATTTAGTGATTTTTATATTCTAGAGGTAACCAAGCCAAGAGGAAGAAGGACAACAAATTTTGGAGTGATTTTGGTCAAGAAACTTCTCCAAAGGAATTAAAAGTTCTAAACTTTTCTTCTAATCTTTTAGTGAGTTCAAAGTTTGTATTTTTATAGCTAGCTATGTTTTGGTGTGGTTATGATTTGTAATAATTATTTATATGTTGATTAGTTTAGTTTTATATGTGTAGTATGGTAAAAGTTAGTATGCGCAGGTTAGGGTTAGATTTTTCTTTTTTTTACAAGTTTTGGAGTCCCAAAACAGTTTTGGAAACTACCTAATGATATATATATATATATATATATATATATATATATATTTTACAATTTCTAGAGTCCTAAAATAGTTTTAGAAACTGCCAAAATAGTTGGGTGCAGGCAGCCATTGTTTTGGTCATTTAGGGCCATTTTTAATCTGAATTTCACGTTTTGTGAACACGAAAGTTTTAGTTTTTGATGAGACAGACAACTTTTGTAAAGAAACTTTTTCCAAAATCTGTCTCTAAAATACAGTTATAGACAGTTTTCTCAAAACTATTCAAAAATTGTATTTATGGGCTATAACGGTTTTTTAAAGTTTCAGGCCGTTTTGAGGCCGAACTGTAATTCTTCCTGAACATGAAATTTTTATGTTTCAATGAAATAAAGAACTTTTATGAAGAAACTTTTATGAAAATCTATTTCTAAGATAGACTTTAAATTGGATAAACAAAAACCGTCAAAACTTTTTAATCAATAAAGTTTGCAAAATAATAACCAGAAAATGAATATGCTAAAGACAGTGAACGAGATATTTTTTAAATGAGCATAGAAGTCTTTAAAACCTCCTATTGTAAACAAGTAACTTCTATGAAGAAAACCTTCAAAAGAAAGTTGTCCTTAACATATAATTTTGTGGTAACTTTTAAAACTAACCAGAAAAGTATCTTCCGATACTAGTTTTGTAAATAAATGATCACAGCCACAGAATTCCAGTTTTTGAAAACTAATAAATTATAGCACTCACGACAAACTATATATGTCTTAGATTTAGTGCTTTTTCAATTTCGAACGATATTTCAAAGTACGATTTTGATACAAAGATTCTAGTTGAATAAATATAGTTAAAGCATGACATTGGCTCACAGAGCTTTAACAGTTTGTAAGTGAATTTTAAAATTGCCTTCATGAAAACCCAACACGCTAGATTTTAGTATTATGACAATTGATATGGGTCCAACGTCCGCCTTAGTCCAAAAAGCTACTTGGGTTATAATTTTAATGATATGACATATAGAATGTCTTAGGATCGTTTTTGAGCTTAATGGACTTCAAACCAATTACGAGCCTACTAATTGAATTAAGAAAATGGTTAATTAGGACTTTGTTCAAGAACCATGAATTTATAAAATTTTTAATTTAGTTAATTGAGGTCGTATAGACTTAGTAACGATAAGATATTTAATTAATTATTTTAAATTAATTAATTATCAATCTTAATACGAACTAAAGAAAATTAAGTATTGAGAGGATTTTATTAAATAATTAATTCTTGTAATAGAAATAACGATTTTTATGATCCTTTGATAAAAAGGAAATACGATTTGATATGACGATCAAAATTCTTACTATTATGCTGGAATCTAAATAGCCTAAAATAAAGTTTTTCTTATACATTTTTAATGGGTCTTTTACGCACAATTAATCCCACTAGAGGATAAAGAATTTAGGGCCAATAGAAAAACCTACTATAAATAAAAAGTAAGTAGGAATCTCACCTACAGTATGAATAATTTTAAAATGAATGTTTCTAAACATAGTAAGCATGTTTTATTTTACATTAAAGTATATTATGCCATGCCATATTATATACTCATTAAATAGTTCAGTAAATCTTTTGAGTATTAAAAATTTTGAGTGTCGAATCAACATCTTGACTTATGGGAGGCTTAAGATTTAAATATAAAAGTAAAAATAATTAGATCACGGTGTGGTTGGGATGTTGCAAACTCTAACTTTCAGATAATTGCATGCATCCAACACGACTGCTCGGTTACGATAAAATAAAAAGACATTATCATAACTGAGCATAATTGGCACATGCATTTATTTGTTATATGCTATTTTAAATGTTTTGCAAGTTGTAGTTCCTATTTGCTAAAGGAAAGCTCATCTAAGTATGTTTATACTGTAGGTAACGTTTGACGGACAGTGGCGAAGTGACGGACGATCAGAGTGAAGCTATGGGAAATGGATACCACGCACTTTAACTTTGCGCACTAGTTTTTGTTATTTATAACTCTTTTGATTATATGTGAAACTGTATAACTGGATAACCCCAAGTAATGTATATATAAGTTTGGATAACTGTTAAACCACTATATTAAGTTACTACTTTTGTTGCAACAAAAAGTAAAGATAGTTTTAATCAAAAGAATTAACTAGTAAAGTTATTAAAAAATATTCCATAAAATTATATAAGTGGGGTTGTTATACCTAGCCCCGGTTGCTTCTTTCTTTTTCCGAGTTTCTTTTCCCTTGTTTCCTTTGTTGCCGTCCAATAATCAATTTCGTAATTTTCAAGTCCTTTTGCATTCTGTTAGATAATTCAATTGTTTCGTTCCATGCTTATGCATAAAAATTACATAGTTGTTCCTGTTGGGTTTTTCCAATTGCGTTTCGTTCTTGTTAGAAAATCAAAGCAATAAGCAACAAGAAATAGAGAGAAAATTGCATACAAGATTTACGTGAAAAAACCCTAATAAAGGGTGAAAAAACCACGGGCAGAGGAGAAGCAATCCACTAATCACAAAACAGAAATTACAACGGTGTTTAGAGCACTCAAATACAGAAATTCACTCACTCAATCACTCACAAACTCACAAGACTGAGGTCTCTGTATCACTCTCAACACTATGATCTCTATGAAAATTTGTGACTGTCTAATGTGTCTCTCTAATGTGACTCACACAATGTGAACTATGGAGAATATGATGTATTTATATGTATGGGGACTCAAACCCTAACCCAAAATAACCCAAAAAACGCATAAAAACGCAAAATACACTATCTGGTCGCATTGGAGCGCCGCGGCGTTGCTTTTCGGATTGGAGCGCCGCGGCGCTGCCTTTCTAGCGCCGCGGTGCTGCTTTTCGGATTGGAGCGCCGCGGCGCTGCTTTCAAGCGCCGCGGCCCTACCTTACTGCCAAAACAAATGGAGGGGTTTTGGGTCACTAAATAACAGTTCTTTTGGGGCCACCTTTCAGGTTGCTTTGTGATTCATTTTGCTTTTTAGAGCGAAGGGAAAAAAAAACCTACAATTTGATAATTGGAAATCCACAATGAAGGATATATTTTCGTTTCAATTATAATATCTTGCTGATGTTGTTCTCATAAATTTTTCTATGTCGAATTTACCTGTGATATGTAACTTAATTAGTGGTGCATACAACTTTATCTCTATACCTCTGTGACGGTTGAATTTAGAGAACAAGTATAATTGTATATCTTTAGTTTTTCTTAGAAGTATAATTTAGAGATACAACTTTATCTCTATACCTCTAGAGCCTATTTGGTTCGAGTATTTGAATGAAGATTTAAATTTTTGTGAGAGAAAATACTGTAGCAAAATGATTCGAACCACGAAACAAACGTACCCTAATGTCTGTTTGTTGCACAAAATATGAGAAATTTCCTTCGACTCATCTAATTACCCTTCTTTTCCCCATTCATGATGAGTCCTTTTATTAACATTTTTTATTTACGTACATTTTGAAACAAACCATATCAAACTTGAAAACTGACTTTGAGGAAAGTTTAGTGTCCATATGCCCCTTTTTTTATCTTCAAAAGTTTTTCCCATTGTAGTTAAATTTTTTAATGTTGTAGTCCATGAGTTGGCCATATATTTAAATCACTTAAATTAAATTATCAGTTGAATACATGAAGTGACGGTCATGAATACCTTGAAACTAGGACCATGGATATGATCAAGAACATGGAGGAAAAAACAGGCACATCTTTCAATTACTAGCTCTTGCATGCAACTTTCATTGGTTTAGTCAGATTTATAACCATCAGTGATGCTGCCAGGAGTAGTATTAAACTTTACACTACCAAGTCTTTAGCATGGTAACATTATTTTCTTGGAAGGGGAGGAGCTGTGTCCCTTAGTATATTCATTTCAATATGACCACTGAACTAGGTACTTGTGTTTTTTTTTAGTCAAGGTCTTTTTATGTGTTCTACTTATTAAAGATAATATCATAAATTTTATTTTTACCCCTCAAATTTTAGTTAGTTTGTTACCTTGCCCCCAAACTTTGAAAACTAGCATACACGTCCCTCGAACTTTAAAACGTTAGCAGAAATACCCCTCAAACTTTAAAATGTTAGCAAAAATGCCCCCTTTTGTGACATTCCATCCATAAAGTTTTACTTTTGCCCCTTGAACTTTGGTAATTATGTCATCTTGCCTCCTAAACTTCAAAAACTGGTATTTTTATCCCCTAAACTTTTTTTTTTCTTTTTTATAGGGTGTTTGGCATAGAGCAATTAGGACTATTATTTCAGTTATGAACAGTGTAAAGCTCTCACATGTTACAGTAAAAAGAAAAAGTTGCTATAGTGTAAAGCTTTTACATGCTACAGTAAAAACAGTTCTAACCAATAGTTCCCACCACTATACCAAACACTCTATTAATCAATAATTCTTTACACAAGTCAAATTCAAATTGCTCACCTAAGAGTCAAAAATTATAAACTGAGTCAACAATTTTAACCCACCTTTTTTGATTATGTGTCATTTTTCGAAAGGTTGTGCTTTTTTTTTTTTAAAGATTTCTGTAGTTAATGAAGAAAAAAGTGAGGGCAAAGACTTTATAGTAAAGAAACATTTCACTAGATTTCCGATATTTATTCTCCTCTTGTTAGACTCTTTCGTGTGTGTTTTTTAGGTATTGGGTGAAAAAGTAGAATATTATTATAGCTAAAAACTATCAAATACTTTAACAAAAATATAGTACAGTTTAATTATCAAACAAAAAAAGTGCATTACAATTAGTAAAAAAAAAATGCATTACAAACGAAAAAGGACATCTGTTTGGCATAAAAATAAAAAATGAACTATACGAAAACAAGTAGAAGATTATATATATAAATATATATTAGGCCTATTATATACTATAACATATATGGCATTAAAAAAGTGCGTCTAATTGTTAAAAAATCACACGATTTTTAAAACAAAAGTTAAAAATATCAGGAAATAAAAATTATTTCCGATATTTTTAACTTTTGTCAAAAAGCACAACAGATTCCCTAACACTCATCCTCATCCTCTTATTATTGTCTCTTTTTTTTTTTTTCTCTTTTATTATTTAAAAGAAACATAAATATAAAATGCTTTAATAAAAGATGTATGTTCAATTTATTTATCCAACTACATCTAATTTGTTAACAAGAAAAAACGAGTGAAAGAAAAGAAAAATGAATTGCACTCAAAAATAAAAAGAATATGTGAGCAAAATATATATATGCATATATCATATGTGAGAAATATGTGTCTATATCCATTTTAAATATGTGTATATATGCATAGACATATATAAAATACTTTCAACAAAAAAGGACGTTAAACGATACAAAAAAACCAATATTTAGGTGAGAAATTTAAATATGTGTATATATGCATAGACATATATAAAATACTTTCAACAAAAAAGGACGTTAAACGATACAAAAAAACCAATATTTAGGTGAGAAATTTGAGTTTTGAGTTGTGTGAAAAATTCTTCACTAGAAAGGAAAATGAAAAAAGTTTAGAGGGTAAAAATACCAGATTTTTAAGTTCAGGGGAAAGATGACGTAATTAGTAAAATTCAAGGGACAAAAATAAAACTCTATAGACGGAATGTCATAAAAAGAAGGCATTTTCACTAACGTTTGAAAGTTCGAGGGATATGCATGCTAGTTTTCAAAGTTCAAAAGACAAACTAACCAAAATTGGAGGGACAAAAATAAAAGTTATCCAAGATAATATTGACTAAATCATTACATAAGATGAGATGCTCAAATTAAAAAGAAGATTAAAATCGACTTGCTCTCATACTGAAATTTTTTAAAAACAGATTTAATGAAGAAATCAAAGGGGGCTAATGAAGATGGTAATAAAAAAAAAGTTGTGACGTGAAAGACAACCTTTAAATCTTCAACAAAGATGTCCTTAACGACATTTGAAACAATAATTAACGACATCTATATAGATATCGTATAAAAGGTCTCCTTTTAACGACAATAGTTTAGTGCTGTTAAATTATTTAACAATAGGTAGGAGATGTCGTCAAAGCCTTAGAGATTCCATGACACCTCTTATAGATGACATTAGTCAAGATGTCGTCTATAAGGGATGTCGTGGAATCTCTAAGGCTTTGACGACATTTCCTATCTGTCCTTAAATAATTTAACGACACTAAACTATTGTCGTTAAAAGGAGACATTTAATATGACATTTCTATAGATGTCATTAATTATTGTTTCAAATGCTATTAACGACATGTTTGTTAGAGATGTCGTTGTATGTACTTTTCAACGATATTTAAAAACTACATGTTGTAAATAATATGTCATTAAATGTAGTTTTTCTTGCAGTGCTTAGACACGCTTAAAGCAACTTTGTGTGTGTGTGTGTGTGGAGAAATCTCATTCAAGACTTATGGTAGCACTCAAGGATGTAATTATACACACCACTTATGGTATTCCATGTGGACTGGATGATTGATCCAGTATTATCCCCTTATTTTGCTATATATATATCCCCTTAGACACGTTTTTTTTTTTTTTTGAAGAGAACATGCATGTACCTGATAAGATTATAGGTCAATGCAGATGCTCAAAAAGATTGTGCTTTTCATTTCCAAAAACTCTCAATTTTATTGACAAATCTTGTGTCCTTTCACAAACAACTAAAAAAAAAAAGGATTGCCTGCAGATTTTAAAAATTACATCTTCAAAAATTTGCAAAGAAAGGACTCACATGTGTGTAGCATGTGCGCTAAAACTAGTTTATATAAAAAATTGTAAAGCTTGTGAGATTAACGCTGTGTCAACCCAAATTGTCAAGAGAATGAATTTTCAAATTGAGCCTCACCCAAGACCGATGCGGAACAGGCTTAGGATTCAGATAACTTTAACATTCCAAATTAAAGTCTCTTAAAATTATTTAAAATATAAGGAATTAGATATGCTTTTGTTAGAATCGATCGTCCTTGTATTTGTTTTCTGAGTTGAGTAATGAATATTAAGATTGTTGGTTTTTTCTCCTCTCAACCTCTTGTCCTCTCCTTAAAGCCTCTTCTTGTGGTTCTATTGCTATTTCCATTCAATCTTGTCCTACATCACACTAATCAAGCATTATCTATTTGAACTCTCTCCAAATATGTGTCCGTGAGTATGTACACAGACTAGTCAACACTAAAGTTCAGGACTGGGGGCCAGGCGAGGACCGCAATCGGGGCCGGGACCAGGGATACTGCAAGCACCAAGCACCAATAAGTTTGGCCACCGCATAATGCGGAAATGAAAAGTGCAAAACATGATCATCCCTCCCAAATAAGGATAATGCAAATACGCCACAAATATTATGAACGTTCTCATGACATATATTGGGAAAAAAACATAAAAGTTGAAAATAATTTTTGCAATGAAAATTAGCATAAAAGTTGAGGACATTTTCTCTATAGATAATTATTAACTTTAGCTGCCAAGTTGCATCTGTACATTAGTTGGAGTCCATAGAATACGCAGAGCTTTGTGGTGCCCAAATTCTTGAACATCGAGGCCTCCCTTTTTTTCTTTTTTTCTTTTTGGAATTTTCAGCAAGGATAATTTTAGGCAAAAATAATAAGACATTATGCTGACTTTCATGCGCTAGCAGCTGTTACAACTATCCTACATACGCGATCAAGATTATTCACCTCCTAAAAGGTGCTCCAGAAATCCTTCACCTCCATTAGCAATAAATTTGATTAGAAAAATGATACTACCAAGTTACCTAGATTCAATGGAGTAAGTTTCAGAGCCTCGTAGAAACGAACGGCGCCACCAAATCTGGAAGGCTTTGCTGAGATTAGGGCATTCAGTGCCATGCTTGGAAAAATGTTGAAACCATTCCATAAACAGCAGATACTGCTGCTTCAAGGGAAGGGTAAGCAGTGCCTGACCCATGGCTTCCTCCAATGCCTTCATGCTAAGCCCTTTTCTACAACGTTGCAACCAACTGAAGTCTAACAGCATTGGGCCAAACCATGCTTGGAGAAGCCCTGATCTCGATTCTGTCCGGCAATGTAGTTTTCTGGTTCCCAAAGCAATAAATAATATGGCTGAAACCCGACTAAGCTCGAATCTCACCATTGGAGATGCATTATCATGCATTTTAAGCAGTTCTTCCTGATTTGCCCACATGTCCACAAACTCCTCAGCCATTTGCCGATTGAGCAAGATTTCTAGCAGCCAATTTATATTATCAACTTGCCTTGATATTCGTTCAATCAAAGGCTTCCCAGAATCCTTTTTTACCAATTTCTTAGGAGAGACAGTTTCAGAGGTCTCCCCAAATAGGATAAGAAGTGAATCCAAACAAGATTGGCAGATTGCATAGATATCCTCCTTATTGAGATCAGGATGGTCCTTTTCATATACTGAACTTTTGCAAAAAAGACCTTTAAGTAATGCCTTCAACTCATTCCTCGCCATTGCATCTGTACTGGAGGTGATAGACCAAACCAACTGTCTGGCTAGATTTTGTTCAGAATCTGCTGAATCGAGCAAATAAAGTCTGGCCAAGATGTCTTTGGTTGTCACGTCATCAAACTTAAACCTTGTAAAGAGATCCCTTAATTTCTCCTCTTCTTCCTCAGTCCAGGGAACTGCCTCTAGATACTTTAAACAGGAAAAAACACCTTTAGAGAACATGATACCTGCTGACACCTAGCAATAATACAGAAAAACCTTGTTAATGTCAAATCGAATTAATCAAAGTCAAGCTAATCACGAGATTTTGGAGGATGAGAATTAGCACTGGTCGAACTTCTATTGACCAACTCTTTGAGATACTTCTTAGAATGAAATTAAATTTTGTTTACCTAGAAACCATTAAAGCATCCAAAACGGGGAAACAGGTCCAAAGGGTTTTACCTAGTTACAAAAAAATGATTAAATGACCATTTTTTTTTAGGGGAAATGACTTCATGTTTTGATGATGCTAAAAAAATACTTCTCAAGCAGAAGAAAAGCTGCAGAATTTGAGATTATTTCAAAGACTTAATACGCACCTATGACAGTTCAACCAAATCACTAGCTCATTGTGGACAAGGAACTGTCTTGCAAACAGGAAGAGATTGGAAATCTTTAGTCCTATTGACCACTTTCACTTACTTGGTCAGGGGACCAAACTTAACTGCTTACAACTTTTTAATTATTATAGAGGCCTTTTTTTTTTTTCTTTCTATGTCAACTTATTCAACTTCCCAATTCTTCTTGAATGCCCTTTTCATTAAAACGTAAAAGGACATAATCCATCAATTGTTTGTTAGGGGAAAGAATGATGAAAAGGACGGGAACAAACAGAGAAAGAAATGAACCATCTCCAAGTCAAATCTTCTGACCCAATTCTGCAGATTCCTTAAGCTGCAAATGACGTGAACAGAACAGCTAACTGTATTGGTGTCTCAATTTCCATATCAAAAGAAAAAAAAAAAATTTGGTTTCTTGCCTTTTAGGCTCAAACAGGGAACCAAAGTCAATGTACGCACGCCAAGTAAATTATGCAACTTAATCTTCCTCGTATTTTCAGCAACTTCCAAATATATCTTCTTTTCTCTATTAAAATAAAAGAGAGATTGAATTTCCTAAGAATTAGAGAGACTAAATTTCCTAAGAATTAGTATCATAATTTCCATATTATTAATCCCCCAATTGAAGTTCTTCCAAAAAAAAAAAAAATCCTTTCTTTTTCTTGGAATAAAAGATAAAGCATCAAATATAATAAATGAACTCGATCAATCCTAAAAAAAAAAAAAGGCAAATTAAAGAATTGAAAAAAAAAAACAAACAAACAAAGAAAGGACTGACCTCAAGCACATCGATAACTCGATAAACTCCGATCTTGAGAAGGCGGTTTGTGATATCATCCTCCTCAAACATAAGCTCAATGGTTTCTCTGAACATGGCCAAGTTCTCCACCTCCGGAACCTCTATTCTACATATTTTCGATCCTGAAGCCGGCGAAGATGACATTGACGCTCCCTTCCTGCATTCCTCTATCAATCCCGCAAACACCTCGGAATTCGCACACAAGACCTCCGAGTTCAGCTCCAGAACCAACAATCCCCCCTTCTTTCCCCTCAAATTCAGCCTCACATCGAACACATTGTCTCCACAACACGAAGGCCTCTCCGGTTGAGGCCTGAACCTCTCGCTAGGAGCCCTAAAGCTCTCAGATCTCGCCGGGGCTGCGGAATCAACAGCCGCCGACGATGAATCAGTAGACATTTCCTGGATCGAATCGACCGTAGGATCGGAATCGATAGGGGAAACCCTCCCCGGTGACAAGATCCAGCGAGGATCGATACGGCCGACTAAGCCTAACCCCGATTTGGCGCTCTGAGGTGAGTTAGGGACCGAGTTACTACTTACCGGCTTCGAGAAGGTTGCTTCGGTCTTGCCGCGGCGAAGCGCTTTGGAATGGGGGATTGAGACCCTGTCGGGGCTCGACGGCGGCACGGCGAACGAGCAGCACCATGATCGGCGGCGAGTGAGGGGGTGGCCACGGCGGGAAATAGGTTTCCTGCGAGTGGAGTCCTCCATGGGAGAGAGAGGCGGATCGTTGATTCACTTGGAGTGTGGAGTCTAGAGAGAGAAAGTGGAAGGGAGGAGAGAGAGTGAGTGAAGTAGAGAGAGAGAGAGTGTGAGAGAGGTGAAGGGAACGAGGGAATTGGCAGTGGCATTCAGGCATTGTGTTGTTTGTTTGTCTAGTAGATAGAGAAACAAGATGCTTTTCTTTTTCTTTCTTTTCTTTTTCCCTAAGTTTTTTGCGTTTTCTTTTATGTCTCTTTCCATGATAGAGCTTTGCAGACAGTTAATTTTAATTAAAGAAAAGGAAAATTACATCAAACGGATAATTTATTTTAAGCAATTGAAAAAAAAAAAAGATTTTGACCACATTTAACCGCTTCAAAACATATGCATAATTTTTATCGAAAAAATCCTCTAGTTTTTGCAATCTTTTAGTGAGAAAAAATAACTCATTGAAAGAATTTCGTCAAGATAAATTTAACAGTTAAAAATATATCGTGAAAATACCAAAGACAAGATAGACACCTCATCGTTTAAACACAAAGTCTATTAATAATGCATATAAAGTGAAAAAACCTCTTCTTCTTTTTTTTTTTTTCCTTGTTAGGAGATTTTTTCAATGAAAATCTTTATTGATAGTGCATATTTTTAAAATAGTTAAATTTTATTAAAATTATTTTTTTTATAAATTTAACTGTTAAAAAATGTATATGTGACTTTTTTTTATTCCCGCAAAGAACTTGCCTTCTGTTTAATGATTGATTTCTTTCTTTGTAATTTTTGTTTTGTTTCGGGGCAATTTCTTCCGTGGAGATTGTTAAAGTGTGATGAGGTTTTAGCTTTTTTTCTTGGAGATTGTGGGCATTTGGAGTTCTCGTTCAACAACGTTCCTTTTAGAGAATTCTCATGATTTTACATCACCAGTCAAGCATGATATATTCAAGGCATTATATTAATCTTTTAACAGTTTAATATGTAATTATTCAGGATAAAAATTTGTAACATACAATACAAAATACAAAATTACTTTCAGTTGTAGATCAAACCGTTAAAAGGTTAAATAAATAGCTAAAACACTGATACTTTACCAATTGAACAAAATTACACCCTGTACTATAAAAACTGTTTTTCTTAAAGGGTTCTCGGTCAATAATGTTACTAATAACGTATTTGATATTTGCTTTAGGTCGATAATTTCAATTCATTTTTTAATTGAGAGATGATATATATATATATATATATATAGTGTTTGAAAGTGTGGTTAGAACTGAAATATTTAAACTAAAAACTAAAAACTTTACACTGTAGTTCACTTTTCAAATCAATACTATAACATATGAGAGCTTTACATTGTAACACCTAAAAGTTTTGATTAGAACTGATTTTGCTAAACGTTTTTTAAGACAAGAGGATTAGAACTCTTCAATTGTTAATAAAATCGGTGTAAATCGCTATTCCTACACTGTAATCTCAGTGGGAAATCCAATATTATGGATAACATAAACGCTATTATATAAGTGCGTACTTCACAACTTGATTAAAAAGAAAAATATTATTGTTATGACTATTTATTCGATACTTGGTAAGTGAGATATCAAACTTATCGAATATCCAATACCAAAAATCAAGTAAATCTCATTTATATTTATGACAAGATTGTAAATAAATTATCGAAATAATGAGGTTAAACAAAACTCATAATCCTTGGTAATAAATTACATGGCAAATAATTATAACTATGGTCAACTTTATTTTTCTAAGGCTTTTTGAAATTTACCTATATAATTTAAAAGTACAACTTTGGTTTCAAGTAGTAACTTAATAAAAAGTTAATAATTAGGATTATGCACGATCTATTCCAAACTAGATCAGACCACACCATTTTGTACAGTTAAAAAAAACACGAACCAAGCAGAATTCTATGTTAAGGAAACTAGACTGAACCGGATTGTTCAAAGCAATTTGGTCCAGTATAACAGCCGTTTAAGCTTTGTAATTGGGGTTGGCTTTGTGCCAAATGAGCTCAACTTCTTCGGCTTTTTAATGATTTTTTAGTTTTTCGTACTATTTTTATAAAAATTTCTGTGATCCTATTAAGTTATTTAAATTTTATTGTTTAGAAACCATGTTCTAACACCTAAGTTTTAACTGTTACAATATAAAGTTTTCACATGTTATAATGTTTTAATTTCAATTATAAGTCTTAATTTGATTCCTAAACACTCTCTCAAAGGTTCAAAACTTAAAAAATGTATCCTACATGAAAACACCTCGCTCTAATTTAGATATATTATAAAAATGAAAACGACTTGGTCTGGTTGAGATTGTTCCCTAAATTTTTCAAACAAACCAAGCTGATGTTTGAATGGTCCAATCTAGTCCCAAATCCTTTGAAGTGATTATTATATGGAACTGGACCAGTGGCTAAAATTTGACCATATTGGTTTGGTCTGGTGATTTGCTGTTTCTTTTGCACAGCCTTGTTAGTAATAATACTTAATTGATTAAGAGCTTAATCAGATTAAATATTATTTATTAGAGTGTTGATTTTGTATGATCATATGGTCTCCTCGCTAGTTCCATAGTACGTACTATGGCTTTAAATAGTAAAAATTTCTAGTAGATTTTTGAATATTTTGAGACTGACTAAAAAATCACCCAACATATAATTTCCTATACTAGCACCAAACATGTAGAGGCTTGTTTTCATGTAAGAGCATCTTCATTGCAATGATATGTCAATATGTCAATGCTAAATTTGGGCATTTAAGAGTTTTTTTTTTTAAAATCCCAATGCAATGCCATTTGTTATGTTAATTTTCCTGTATGCTAAACTTAGTGGCAAATTTGCTAGCAAATTTGAGATAGAACAAATTTTACATTTGATTTATATTGGTTAATAAATTGACTTTTTTACTTTAATAATTACAATATTTTTACTTTTTTCTTATATTAACATTAAAAGTTTACTTTTTTCAAATTTCAAAACTTAATGATTATGACCAAAGATAAATGTGACATTTAAAATGTAATACCCGAGAAATTTATAGTATATTAAATAGGCAATATTTAAGGAATTATTATAAGTAATTTATATACAAATTTTGTGAGCTATATTTTATGCTCAAAAAATTTGTAACGGGCTTAAGGAGCAATTTTAGCATCACAAGGATTATTGTTTAAATCTAATTTTTGTAACAAATTTAATAAGAATAAAAATAAGATTTTTAAAATTAAAAATCATGTCATATTCTTAAGTAAAGTACCAATAAAATGAAGATGAGAATCAATTGATGAGCAAAGGAAAAATAAGCTTGAAAGCTTAACTGTTACAAAATGCATTGCAACAAATTTTGAAATGGAAGTACTACATAACAAAAAATACTATATAAAAATTGTAAAATTATACAGTATAGCAAAAAGTAGAATAGAAATTATGTAATATGAGAATAATATAGTTTAAGGATTATATCGCATAAAGTTTAGTAGGAAGGAAATTACACTGCGCAAACTTGAGCGGTATGGGAATTGCACTTTGTGGATGATGTAAATAAATATGGAAAGTTGGGGAAGCTTCTAACAGTGTAAGAAATATACTGATAGTATAGGAAAGAATACCAACAATATAGAAAAAACATAGTGCAATATAAATTTAGGCTATTAAAAAAATGAAGTGGGACCATGTAGTGACACCCCAAAGGATGAAAAATTTGCCCATCTTCCTTAATAGAACCGGTGGAGCTAAGTAGATGTAGACAAAGTTTATTTGCAAAAGGCCCCTAGAGTGAGTCTTTATATAGTGAAGGGCATAAATGAAATATTTTTTTCTCCATAAAAATTAGAAAAAAAGACAACCAAAGGGTGGAAAAAATTCCACATCTCCCCTTAAAGGAACCGGCTTTGGCGTGCAGTGGAACAAAGTTTTTAATTTATAATTTAGCCCAAAACTAAGTTATTTTGCAAATAAGAACCAAAGAAAAAGTGACACTTTTAAGATGGAGAATTGGCCACATCTCTAAGGTAGAACCGGTTTTAGCCTCCAAAGGCATGCAATTTTTAATTGCAATCAAGTCATCAAGGTTATGACTTAGAAAGGTAAAAGATTTAGTTGGAAAATATCTTTTTCCTTAATCATTTTGCTCCATGAAAAAGACCATGTGAGCCATTTCTCCCATGCATGAAAATGGGCCCTAGCACCCTATATCTCTCTCCATATTTTTCAAGAATACAACCTTAAGTCTACTTTGGAAACAAGTTCAAGTGTTGTGAGTCAACAAAATGTAATTTTTATGGTAAAAATTCAAGCTTTATTCTTTGGATTTTAAGTGTTTTTTCTTGAAGTTTTGGATATGGGTTATGATAGATTATGCCATGAATATTGTTAAGGATCTTAGAAGGTTTTTCTAGCACTAAAGAGGAGGAACAAAACCCTTGGAAGAGCTTGAGTAAATTCTAAACTCTAACCTTGATTTGGTTTATGCATATAAAGTGTTTGATATGTAATTTATTATATGCATGGACTATGGCATGTAAAGAGACTTTGTGGTATGATTTGATTATGTGTTATATGGATAGATATGAGATTGAAGGATTGAAAAACAAAGGTTTTAACAAAAATGAGAAATTTTGTTAAACTTGTTTAAAATACAAAGTTTAATTAGTTTTCAAAGAAATAAGATTTTGATTATTTTAAAGACCAAATTGAAAGTTTGTTTCAAGTTTGGCAGAATTAAATATTATCCAAAAACTCTATTGTAATGTTGGAACTGATGTAGCGAAAGCGTAGGAAAAACTTGTAGTCCATTGATTCATGTAGAATACCATAAAACAAAGGCATGAGTAATTCATTGTTTCAAAAGAACACCAAAAAACAAACAAGAATGAGAAGAGCTTTTCTAAAATTTTATTAATAATTGTAAAGCTAAAAATAACAACCTAAGCTAGCCTGTTTATAGAAAACTATAATTCAAAAACGAATAGGAAAATACTTTGAAAAAGAAGCTAATCCTAACTTTGAAAATAACTTGGAATAAAACTTTGTCTAAAAATGGGAATAAAATAAATAATTAAAATTTGAAAATAAGTCAAAATCGAATCTCAATCAAGAAACTTCCTTATTAGCATTGCTGACGAGCCGATCAATCAGAATTGCCTTTCTTTAGTCGACTGATGGCCTCATCATTCATGTTGCGCTGCATCAGTTTTGCCAGCCTAGAAAAGATTCGCCTTGAAATTTGCAACTTCTAAATCTCCAGCAAACGGGACTAAATGTCTAACATTCAACACATTCGACGTGTTGACACGTGGCGGAATACGTTACTGGTAAGCATTTGGGTTCATCTTTTCTAGCACTTCCAAGGGACCAATCTTCTGTACTTTAAACTTGTTATACTCGTGAAGAGGAAAATGATCTTTTATCAAAACACCCCACACTTAATCTCCTATGTTAAACTCCATGTGTCGACGATGATGATTGATGGAAGCTTTGTATTTGGTGGTAGAGGCGACAAGATGGTCATAAGTTAACTTGTGGACACGTTGTGGATCTTTAACAAGATTGGTAGCTTTTTCATGAATGCAAGTCTAATCGGGAAGTAGAGCAAGGTCCAAGGGGCATCGAGGAAAACACCCGTAAACCACTTGGAAGGGACTAAAGCCGATGATTCAGTTCTTAGCATGGTTGTGAGCAAACTTCGCTTGGCTTAGCTTATTATCCCATGACTTGACATGATCTCCAACAAGGCTTTGTAGAAAATCACCTAAAGCTCGGTTGGTGACCTCGGTTTGACCATCGGTTTGGGGATGATAAGCCGAGCTCATATCCAAACTAGTGTTTACTAGTCCTTGAAAGGACCTCCAAAAGTGACTCAAGAAGCAAGAATCACGATTGGAAATAATGGAAGCAGGGAGACCATGAAGACAGTAGACAAAGAACAATTGATCCACTTAAACCACATATGTGGTTCTCTTGTATGGAATAAAATCAGCTTTGAAAATCGATCAACCACTATAAAGATAGAATCATTACCTTTTTGCTTACAAGGTTGCAATGATTTAAGAATCCAAGGACGATGACTCCATGAAGCTTAATGAATTGATGGGCTCACTTGCAAACTTTTAAGTTAAAATTGAAGCAAAAGAAGAAAGATAAGAGCATAACTCTACAAGCCAAAGTGCATGATTCTCATAAGGAGGACACATCTGAAGATGAAGAGGATTTGTCAAAATCTTTTGCTACGTTGACAAAAAATTTCAATAGAATTTTGAAGAAGATGAATAAGAAGAGAAAGTTTTTAAATTCCTCAAAGGTTGAAAATTGTAAGAAAAACAAAGGCTCTTTCAAGCAGTCAGATGGCACTAAAAAGGGCAAAGAAATTTAATGCAAAGAATACGAAGGTTTTGGCCATATTCAACCCAAATGTGCTAACACACTCAAGAAGAAATCCAAGGCCATGGCTTCCACCTAGAGTGATGAAGAATCTGAACGGAGTAAAAAATGTGATGAGGTTATGAGTAATTATGTTGCATTCAATGCTGTCACCAAATCTGTTGAAGAATCTGTCGCAACATAATCTATCGTAGAATCTATTGCAATAGAATCTACAATAGAATTCAGCAAAATTTATGCTCAAGCTATTTCGGATTGTGAGTCTGAGAATGAAAGTAATGCTGATGATATCATTGATGAGACGATACATGATGCCTATAGAAACATGTATACCAAGTGGGTGAAGGTGTGCACGTTAAATAAGACTCTAGAAGATCAAGTGTCCGAGTTTACCAAAGAGAGAGATGAATTAAAAAAAGCTGCCACCAATTATGAACTCCTGGCTGATGATAAGGAGAGAAAGCTATTTGAAATAAGGTCAGAGTTAAAACATACTATAAAGATCATGAGGATCCTGAATACTAGGATGGCTAAACTCTATCACATTTTGACTTTGGGAAAATCTGGTGGAGACCATCATGGTCTTGGATACATGGGTGGAGGCACAAGTACAACAACAAATTTTGTCAAGAAGAGCCTAAAATCTACACTGCAGCCACCATCTATTAAGAAATCTGTTCATACATCTCCTTTTTCATCAGGTATGTCCAAGGGGTTTGTTCCTACTTGTCACTTTTGCATTATTAAAAGCCATATTTGACCTAAATGCTTTTGATTGTTTAAATCAATGAAATTTGGCATGATAAATAATTCCTTACTTTCCTTTAAACCAAAAAGGACTCCTAGATCTAAAATTGATTGAGATTGAAAAGTTAGAAAAATTTGGAATACAAAGTCTGATTTGTGTGTGAAAGAAAATTTTAAGACATATGATGGCTTTAAAGATTTGTGCATGAGATGAAAAACTGAAAAGCAATTAACAGACATATTTTCTAAATCACTTAATGCTTTTAGGTTTGAATCACTTAGGGAAGCATTAGGAATTTGCATTTTTGATTTGCATCTTAGGTCCTTTTCATTTAACGCGTGCATATTACATTAGGCACATATTAGGTCCATGTTTATTTGTTTTATACATAGAAAAATTTGAGGAATTTAGCATGAAAAATAGTTAGTTGAAAATCAATTATTTGAAAAAACTCTATGTTTGTGCATAAATCAATCTTGATTATCATAGAGCTTTAATTAATTGATTTATGTTCACTAAAACTATCATATTTTAAATAATTTTAAAATAATGAAATTTTAGTCTTGATCTTTTCGAATTATGTTGCGACTATTTTCTTGGATTCTTTTATACAAATATGACATACTATATTATAAATAAATTATAAAAACAAAAAAAAAGGAAAAAGGAGAAAAAGGAAAAAGGAAAAAGTTAACCACGAGTCATCTAAGGCTATGCATCACCAACATATAAAGGACTATCTAAGATGCGATATAAGCCTCAGTACAATAAATAGAAAATAAATTTGCATATTGTGTTTTCCATATTATCAAGATAGTTGGAACAGGTTTTTCAAAAATTTTGAGATGACAGGTTTTAAAAATTCAAAAAGCTCTTTTCAGGTATTATATGTTTTCTCATACATACACATACTTAAACATGTTATTGATAATTTTAGATTTGACTTATGCTCAAGCTATGATGATTTGAAGATAATGAATGTTCAAAGGATGAAACATAAATGCTAATTCTTACCAAAAACATTTTTTTTTCATTTGTGTTTATGTTGTTGGAAAAATAGTACATAGTAAAAATTTAAAAAATTTTTTGTACTAAAGTTTTTCTTAAAACACAAGTCTGACACATTATATGCATAAATTAACCAGATCTTACTAACCTTGTTTGTCGAAAAGCTCTACAATCAATGAAGAGATATGCGTTCTAGAAAGACATCAACCAACTGGCCTTCTTTGCTATTCTCTATCCTCGACCGGTGTGTGTGTGGGCACACTCGTATAGCTCTTCCACCAGACAACTCTTCTCCTAACCAATTGAGAAAATCCAAAGTTATAGTTTGTGATTTGTGAATAATAACTCTCCGGGGAGTATCAAAGTCTCACTGGCAGAGTCTCACTCTAGATTTCTCAATTGATCTAAATAACTTATAAGACTCACTCCCCTTTTATAGAGGTTAGGTCCAAGAGTCAGTCTTTATCAGATAAGGCCATGAAAATTTGAATCAGAATCAAATCTAAATCAACATATGATAAAATTCAAGTGAAAACACGTAATTTATTTATCGCTCGGTCAGCAGGCCAAACTTGTAGATTGGCCTGCCGAACTTACTCCATCGATAGGGCAAACTTGTGATAAATGATCCTGCAAATCTTTATTTCCCACACAAGATTTTTGAGATAGAGCCTTAGTTTTAATTCAATTAACCCAATAGAGAAGTTGTCTGATTAAAATAATCATATCTAAATAATCTTTAGAAAAATAAATATTCCTGATAATTCAACAAGTTTATCTTGAATTAATTTATTCAAAATTAATCCAACCGATAAATAGACATAAATTATCTGATCCCGATAATTGAACAAGTTTATCTTGAATTAATTTTTCACAAAATTAATTTAATCGAAAAACACACATAAATTATCTGATCCTACCATATTTCAGCCAATCTTATAATTTGACATAAGTCACCAATTTATTAGAAAAGCACGCCGTATTGTTACATGATTTTTTATGAGCTAGCAAAGGGGACCTGATAGACCTACATAGTTCAAGCTCCTGATAATTATGAAATCTAATATCCCATATATACATTTCATAATTATCCACTCCAACGCTACTCCACTAAAAGCTTGCAGCTGCACTCTCGAACTATCTAGAATTACAAAGCCCGTGTAGCTAAGTCTTCATGACATATCATAATGTATCATACCCCTATAGGATTATCCATAATGGGCTTAAGGATAAATTCTGTCTTACCTCCCGATTATTTTTATCTTACGTTCTATTATCTCACCATCAGAAAACTTACCATCTAAAGACGGTATACCATTTGGTTACACCTATGTATCCAAATGGTTGAGCACTCCAGTTTTCTAATTACAGGATAACGTATATAAGAGGATATCAACTACTCCTAAAGAGGAGCTATGGATTCTATATCTATAAATAATAGGTCTACGTTATCAAGAGTCATGCCTCCAATACACCGGCATGCATTCCAAGATATGATGTGGTGTCACCCTTTGGTATATCAAAGACATAAGTCAAGACAACAGCCTACTATTCATCTCAAGATTAAGATACAACATATATGATTGTCTAAAGTGAATCGATTTGCTGAGACAGAATTATTAATCTAAATCAATTCACTTTATGTCTCAATCCAATGCATCATCAGCTATGACAACGCACCAATGTTTCTATTCATGGAGTCCACCTCCGATGGCCAAGACAAACCATCTCTCAATAGGGATATAGATAACATAACAATCTTTACATGAATAAAGCGCCCAACTTTGTTCCTTCGATTGCAGATCTTATGATTTAGACCGTTACCTTAAGAATCGTGTCTTTCGTATAATCTGTCCATTATATGCCTAATTCTTAAAGGTTTAGACCGACAGTCTCAGACTTTTGTTTGCTTATCATACATTCAACAAATATAAACATAAAGAGGATAAGATTTGGTATATAAATAGTAAATAAACTCTTTGTTGATAAAAATGTCTCCAAAAATGTATTATATTTTTACCCTTTAGGGCATACACGTCTAACAATCTTCCACTTGCACTAAGTGAGTAAATATGACAAATCTCACATCCTCATAGCTTTTACATGCCTTTCGAAGACTCTTCCAGTAAGTGTCTTCATGAATGGATTAGCTAAATGATCATCTGATGCGATTTTGCACACCGTAACGTGCCTGTCCTTGACTAAGTCCTTTATCACATGATACTTTTGATCAATATGCTTACTCTTCTGGTGAAATCTTGGTTCCTTAGCATTAGCTACTGCCGCATTATTATCACAATATAGTGATACTGTCTTATCCATACTAGGAACTACCTCAAGATCCCTAAAGAACTTGCAGAGCCCAAATGCTTCTTTCAAAGCATCACCAGCTGCCACATACTTGGCTCCATTGTTGAATCTGAAGTGCAATCTTGCTTCACACTTTTCCAATTGATGGCACCGCCGCCTAGAGTAAACACAAAACCCGGAGTCGATCTCCTCAAATCCAGATAGGATTAGAAATCTGAGTTAGTGTATCCTAGAGGAGTCAAGTCCTCACCCGAATACACAAACATATACCCTTGAGTCCTTCTCAGGTACTTAAAAATATGCTTGACTGCAACCTAGTGATTCGGTCCTAGATCCACCTAAAATCGACTTACAATCCCGACCATATAACAAATATCTGGTTGTGTGCAAAGCATGGCATACATGAGACTACCCACTACTGAAGCATAAAGGCACCTTCTTCATGTATTCTCTTTTTTCGTCAGACTTTGGAGAGTCTTTCTTAGAAAGAGTAATTCTAGACTTAGATGGTTGCCCATCTTTCTTGGAATCCTGGATTGTAAATCTCTTGAGAATCTTATCTATGTAGCTGGCTTGGGACAAAGCTATCATTCCTTTCTTCCTATCCCCGAAAGATCTAGATGCCTCAAACAAAATTAGCCTCACCTAAGTCCTTCATGTCAAACTCCTTGGTCAACCATAATTTGACCAATGACAATGCCTCAATGTCATTGCTAATTACCAAAATGTCATCTACAATTACCAAAATGTCATCTATATAGAGCAGTTAAAAAACCACTTGTCCATCCTTAATATGTTTGTAAACACGTGGTTCATCCACATTTTGTGCAAACCCATAAGTCTTGGTCACTTGATTAAATCTTATGTTCCAAGAACGGGAAGCCTGCTTAAGTCCATAAATTGACTTTAGCAGCTTATAAACCTTACCCTCTTGACCCTTGACCTTGAACCCGTCTGGTTGTTCCATATAAATGGACTCATCAAGATAGCCATTTAGAAAAGCCATCTTGGCATCCATTTGCCAAACCTCATACTCGAGAGCGGCAGCTATTGACAAGAGAATCTAGATGGACTTAAGCATGGCTATAGGTACAAAGTTTTCCTCATAATCGATTCTTTCCTTTTGTGTGCATCCTTTAGCTATCAATCTAACTTTAAAGGTTCAACCTTTCCATTCACCCATCTCTTTCTCTTGTAGATGCACTTACACCCTATAGGTTTTATCCTTTTGAGAAGATCCACAAGCTCCCAGACCCGATTAGTCTCTATAGACTTCATCTTTGTGTTCATGGCCTCTGTCTAGAGTTTGAATCAACATCCTCCATAGCCTCTGTGTAAGTATAAGGATCCCTGTCATGTTCATCTGGTTCAGCCAAGTAGCCTCACCATTAAACATTTACCTCTCGGGTTGATACCCAATCCTCTCACTACGCCAAAGCCCCTTAGGTTGTTGTTCGGGTTCATTTGGTTTTTCTACGCCGAATCGAATGGTTTATATTGGAACTTTCAGAGTGATCAAATCACTCCTTAACTCCTCGAGCACTACTTTACATCAAGGCTTAAAGTCATCCATGTAACTTTCCTCAAGAAATAACCCATTTTAGTCCCTTTTGGATATCCTACAAACACACAAACTTCTGAATGTGCTTCCAACTTATTTGCATCCCTAGACAGGACATGAGCTGGATATTCCCATATGCAAATATGGTTTAAGGATGTCCTTTTCCTTGTCCACAACTCATGAGAAGTTTTAGGAACCGATTTTGAAGGCACATTGCTCAAAAGATAACATGCGGTTTATAGTGCATATCCTCAAAAGGACAAAGGCAATGATGAATAACTCATCATGGACCTAACCATGTCCAACAAAGTCCTATTTCTTCTCTCCCTTATGCCATTCTGCTGCAGAATGCCTGGCGTAATCAATTGGGATAAAATCCCATTCTCTAATAAGTGTCCTAAGAACTCATCAAAAGGTATTCTCCACCTCTATAAGATCAAAGTGCCTTTATGGGTCTATCCAATTGCTTTTCTAGCAGCCTGAAGCTCGTTGAACTTGTCATAAGTTTCACTTTTTTGGTGCATTAGGTACACATACCCATACCTTGAGTAATCGTCAACAAAAATGACGAAGTACTCATACCCTCCTCGTGCCCGGATGTTCATCGTTTCTTAAACATCACTGTGTACAAGTTCCAAAATTCCTTCAGCCCTATTGCCCTTAGACCCAAATGGTCTTTTGGTCATTTTGTCCTCTAAACAAGATTCACGTTGTGGTATAGATTCCACCTTTAAGTGACTTAAAGGTCCATCCCTTACCAACCTTTGAATCCTATTTAGGTTAATATGATAAAGTCATAAATGCCAAAGATAAGTCTTATTAGAGCAAGAAGTTTTAAGTCTTTTAGAGTCATTATCATTCATCTCAGTATTAAGCAGTAAGTCCATTTTAGGTTTGATAAAATATAGATTATTTTGCATCCATATAGAGCAGATAAAAGATTTCTTTTTACGAATCATCACTTTATTATTAAAAGAAAACAAATAGGAGTCTTTAAATAAATAAGCTATAGAAATTAAATTCCTTTAAAATTTAGGAGCATAAAAACAAGCACGCAAAATTAAAGTCCTATAATTATCAAAATACAGATGGACGTCTCCCACTGCTTCACCTAAGACCAAGGATCTATTGCCTATCTGAAACGTGAAGTCTTCATGCAATAGACTTCTCGTTTCTTTGAACCCCTATAGAGAAACGCAAACATGATTAGTTGCTCCAGAAGCTACAACTCAAATGTCACTAGATTCTTTAACCAAACAAGTTTTTTAATACAGAAGATTACACCTACCTCCTCAGGGAAGGAAGTCCTTGTAATTTTTCTTGATGTGCCTGACCTTCTTGCAGAGGAAGCACTTGAGCTTCTTCAGGTTCTTCTTATTTTTCTTCTTGTTCTTGCCATTTGCAGGAATAAAAGACCTCACGTTCTTGGCCGTTGTTTCTTTCCATTCCTAGGGTTAGGATTGGAACCAGAAGCAGCCACCAAGTTGGCTTCACCACCTACAAGAGACCCCCTAATCAGCAGTTCGAACTCCTGTAACTGTTTCATCAACTCTGTCAAGGTCATATCCCGTCTATTGCTCAAATTAAAAGTAGCTCTAAATGGGATAAATTCCTTAGACAGAGTCTCAAAGGCCATAGTCATATGAGTTTTAACATCAATGTCGGCTCCATTGGTTTGTGCCTCAGCAAGTAACCCGTGACCAACATCATATGCTCCTTCACAGACGTCCCTGGTCTCTACTTATAGTTCAAGAGTTTCTGAAGCACCCCTTGTCACTTTGTTAAGGACTGGCCTCCAGACATGTCTTCCAGACTATCCAAGATCTGCCTAGCAGTCTCATAATTCTCATGTTGAGCCTACAGCACGTTATTGATGCGAGCCATAACATAGCAGCCGGCTTGATCATTAGCATCTTTCCAACAATCATATGCTTGGATTTGATTGTTGGTGGAATCTCCCGTAGGCTCAGGAGGACAAGGTGTCATCAACACAAATTTCAGTTTCTCAAAGGATAAGACAATGTTTAGTTTCCGTTTTCAATCATTGTAATTCTCACCGATTAATTGGTTTTTGTTAAGTATCGATGATAAAGCATTTTTAGACATTTTAATCTATAATAATAAAGAATCATATACTAAACATAAGCAAACATACCATAATAATTTAGTAAGATAACACAATCATGTAAAACATACAAATGTATTTATGTGTCAAAACCTTAAAAATATCATAACCTTAAAGCCAACTTTTGAGGTTGAGATGGCCCAATACCACCCAACACTGAAATGAGAATATGGTCAATTTATAAGTGTGAGAGAAAGCCTCACCTCTTGAGCAGTAACATATATAAATGTTTTTATATTCTAATTGTTAGCCCAAGAATAACTACCCAAGAGGGGGGGTGAATTGGGTTTTCGAAAACTTTTACAATTATTGAAAATTTCCTAAAGTAAAAAGCTTAAGAAGTAAATATGAGAACGAGATAATATGAGCACAACCAAGCAACAATTAAGCAGTGATTAAGTAAAGAGTAAGGAGAAGAAATGCAAACGCTATTTATAGTGGTTCGGCCAATATGCCTACGTCTACTGCCGCCAAGCTAAACTCCTTTGCTTGATCTCTTGCACTATTAAACCGTCTTTTCGGCACGATCACTCCTTTATACAACTGGTGACTTGCTCAACCCGAGGCTCACCACACATTCTTACAAAGTGACAAATTTCCTAGAGATTGTCTAACCAAGAATTCCCCAAATTTACAAGGCTTTGGAAACCCAACAATGAAAATAATGTGGTTGTAATTTTGGTACACTCACAAAATATACACTTCAAAACAAAAAGAGATGAAAATACAACTGCAGTATGTGTTTGGAGGTGTGAGTAATTCTCAATTAGAGTATGAAACAATTTTGGCTTAAGAGAATGTGTGAGTAATGAATGCTTGAGAAGAACAATGTAGAATAATGTCAAATTTCACTTGTGTTCCTTCATCATTTATTGCACATTGAATGAATGGGTATTTATAGCTTCCTAGTGCTTAGAAACATCTGAACACATCAATTTGAGTCAAACTAGCCGCTGCAATTAGAGCTCCAACGGTCAAAAAACTAGCCGTTATAGACAGTTCGACAAGCCAGAAGCAAAGTTCGGTAGGCCGAAGATTGAGGCACTAAAATCAAGTTCTCAATGGTCGCCAGATCGGTAGGCCAGTTCACAGTTCGGCAGGCCAAACTTTGAACCATCGGTAGGCCGAGATGCCTTTGGCAGGCCACTAGAGCCTCTGCAGAATGGGTTTTGAAACAGATCGGTTGGGCCGAAGCAGGGTGTTCGGCAGGCTGATCTTCAACACTCTGGCAGGCTGAAGATTCCTTCGGTAGGCCGTCAGAGCCTCTACAGAGGAGAGGTTAAAAATCCCTAAATCAGTAAACCGAAGCCGGGTTTTCAGCAGGCCGACCAAATTAGGTTGGCAGGCTGATCTGCCTTGGGCCAAAAAACCTATGTGACCTGTTTTTGAAACTTGTTTTACATCAACTTGTTTTGGCACTTCTAAAACAGTTTGAGTCATAATTTTCACATGCAATTAGAATTTCAAAACAACATCAAATGCAAGTATGCAATGTGAGTGTGTGCTCTTGAGCTTTCTTTTGATTATTCAATTTGAGAATTACTCACTTACACTTTTGGACTATAGAATCTAAATAAAAACTTGTAGTCTTCAAGTGTGTGTGAGTTCCCTTTCAAAAGATTTCTTCCACAAGCTTTCTTGAACTGTCTTCACTTGATTTCTTGAAAAGTAAGCTTAGTGATACTCAAGATAATTATTGGTTTAAAAGAGTTTTTTGTACATATAATAAAAATTGTATTTGTTATCATCAAAAGAGTATTAACATAGCTTTGTGAAACCTTGGAGCCAACAATCTCCCCCTTTTTGATGATGACAAAACAATTTTTGATTGTTTTTGAGAAATTCCAATAGCTCCCCCTTAATGTGTAGGATTTTCAAAAAAAAAAAATTTGGAAAAAATACCTCCTTAAGGGATATTCTCCACTATCTAAAAGATAAGAAAAAAAATTGAAAGAGCTCCCCCTGAAAAATATGCTTTCCTTATAAACATCAATTTTCATTGCAAATGCCAAGATACCAATAAAAGATCAAGACAAAAAAATATAAGAATACAAAGATATAGCAATATCACAAGTACCACCAGCCTTATATCTACACAATCATCAAACACACTCCAATAGCAGTATCACAAGTACCACCAACCTTATATCTCCACAAACATCAAACAATCTCCAAATGAAGATAGCAATTGTATATGAATCATCAAACATCATCAAGAATCACCATCCTTATTGCTTCATAATAAAAAATATGCATATTCTCCCCTTTTTTGTCATCAACAAAAAATATATAAACAAAGGAAATTGATATACCAAAAGAAAATACCAAAATAGTCATTGAAAGGTTGAAATTGTTATAATTCACAAACAAAGTGCATAAAATTTGCAAAGTCAAACCAAAAGAAAATAAATGATCAAAGAGAAACATGATGAGGGATTTTATGGTTGACTCGATGATCCTCCGCCAAAGTGCATTTGTCGAAGAAGATTAAGGATCTCTTGTTGACTGACTTGCAAATTTGCAATGTTGGCCCCCATCTTTTGTTGCCGCTCAAAAAGGAGTTGTTGGTGCAAGTAAAGCCTTTGAAGAGTGATGGGTTCTTTATCGTCATTATGGCCACCTTGAGCTTCAATGTTGGCCATCTCTTCTTCTTCTTCTTCTTGAACACCTTGAGGAGCAGCTCGCCCACCGGCGGGCACCCATTGCCCTTGTACTTCCTCAAATCCCATTTTGCTAATGGTCAGGGCACCGAAAGCATTAGAAGGTTTATAGAGAGTCACATCCTTCTCATCAGTAGTTTGCACATTAATGTATAAAAAATTTTGGTAAGCAGCATTCCATATGGCAAACCTGCACTCTTTTTTCCTTCAGCGACATTAATCATCTGTTGTACCAACAAAAGGGGTAAATTTATTTTAGTACCACTAAGGAGAAAATAAATAAGGTGGAGGTCAATAAGCTAGACTTTGTCCTTATGGCCGGCTCTAGATAAAATGTTGGTAGTGACAAGCGTATGGAGAACTCGACTCCTAGGAGGTAGAGATGCTGCATTGAGTTTCCTAGGCATACTCCCATCATCATTCTCAAAAATAATATTGGCCATAGTTTCTTTATCAAACATCTAGGCCTTGACTCCATGAATATCCATACCTTCTAGTGGCACATCAAGTATCTCCCCTATTATGGTTGGTGTTAACTCCATAGTTCTATGTTTCAATGTCACAACAATTTCAAGGGGATCATAAGATGCTCTAAGGTTGGCATAAAACCCTTTGACAAGCCTAGGATATGTATTTTCCTTCATAAGCAAAATATTTTTCCATTTAAGCCTATCAAACAGTAGTTTTATGTCAAAGCTAGCAAAATACTCAAAACAAATAAACTTCCCATCAATAATTTTCCTAGAGGAGAAAAATTTATCATATTTTTCGTTTGAAAATTCCTCCAAAGTTACCTCTTTGTCGGTTTCCTTGTGAACGACAGATTTAGTGTGCTTAAAAGGACGAGAACTTGAAGCCATTGGAGAATGCAGGAGATAGAACCCAAACACAAGTAGAAAACAACGCGGTTTCAAGAGAAAGTAGAGAGGCTTGAAAGAAAAGTAAGAGAACTTAAGGGAAGTGCAGAAAATAGTGAGGGAAAAAGATGGAAATCCACAAAATCGATGGAAAATGCAAGAAAATCGATGAATGGTGGAATGGGTGATGATTTTCGCAGTTAAGGGAGAAGGAGACGGCTGAGGAGAGCAAGAAAATGGAGATGAAACAGGGTTTGCTTGAGTTTGAGGTATATATAGCCCAACAGATCGGCAGGCCAAACTTTGAGTTTGGCAGGCTGAACCTTCTCAGTTCGGCAGGTTGATTATTTTTATCGGCAGGCCAAACTCAGGAACATCGGTAGGCCGATTCTGAATGGTCGACAGGCCGATTGTTGCAGTCGAGCAATCACCAGAAAATGCAGAAAAATGCTATTTTGCTCAATTTAAAAACACAAACACATTTCAACACATTGTGCAAACATGTCTAAACATAAATTAAACATAAGAACACAACAAAACACTAAATCAACCATTGAGTTCATCAAGATAAGCATTAAGTACATCAATGATCAAGCAAATGCAATTCAAAAGGATCAATGATTCCAAGTCCTCTTCTAAGATGTGAAAAACGTTCTAGTGCAAGAGTTTTGGTGAAAATATCTGCTAGTTGGTCATTTGTGCTAATGAATTCCAATGTGATATCCTCTCGTTGAACATGTCATGTAAAAAGTGATGTCTAATCTCTATATGCTTTGTGCGTGAATGTAGAACCGGATTCTTTGACAAATTGATTACCCTAGTATTGTCACATAAAATTGGAACATGATCATAGCTTAGACCTAAATCCTTTAGCGTTTGCATCATCCAAAGGACTTGTGCACAATAACTAGCCGCCGATATGTATTCTGCTTCTACTGTAGAAAGTGCCACCGTGGCTTGTTTCTTGCTAAACCATGAAACTATTGCAAATCCTAGAAAATGACAAGTACCACTTGTGCTTTTCCTATCAATTGTGCAACCGGCCCAATCGGCATTGGAATAACTTAGCAAGTCTATATGTGTGCCTTTGGGATACCACAATCCTAGGTTCTTAGTACCACTCAAATATCTAAAAATGCGTTTAACGGCACAAAAGTGAGATTCCTTAGGATTTGATTGAAATCTTGTACAAACCCCTACACTAAACATAATGTTAGGTCTACTAGCAGTCAAATATAGCACGGATCCGATCATACCTCTATATTTTGTGATGTCTACTGCCTTTCCATGTTAATCTTTGTCAAGCTTGATTGAAGAGCTCATACGAGTTGGCATTGGCTTAAGATCATCCATTTCAAATCGTTTGAGTAGATCCTTCACATATTTGGCTTGATTTATGAAAATTCCTTCCTTTGTTTGCTTGATTTGAAGTCCAAGGAAGAAGTTTAATTCTCCTATCATGCTCATCTCAAATTTGTTGTGCATACACTTAGACAACTCTTCACACATAGTGTGGTTAGTAGCACCAAAAATAATATCATCAACATATATTTGAATAATAACTAGATCTTTAACCTTGTTTTTCATAAAGAGAGTAGTATCCGCTTTTCCAACACAAAAACCATTTTGAATAAAAAATTTACTTAGTCTTTCATACCAAGCTTTAGGAGCTTGCTTTAGACCATATAAAGCTTTCTTTAATTTGAAGACATGATTTGGATACTTATGATTTTGAAAACCGGGTGGTTGTGCTACAAAAACTTCTTCTAAAATGTATCCTGTTGAGGGTGAGCTCGGCTCCATCGCCGAGGAGATAAACTTCGGTGGTCGGCTAATGAGCTCGATAGAGTTTCCAATAATCATGCTATCAGCCCCCGATGCGACGTGCGCCCCTTTTGAGGTGCCTCTTAGGGCCTCCGAGGCCGCATGCCAAGCAGGCTGCCACCTCGGACTATACACTAGCTCGGGTCAGATTAATCTCACTCGCAAGCAGGCTGCTACTTGCCATTATAGGGTAACACATGACAGATAACTCGCCGTCTGATGGAATCCAATCCGTCGGTGGGGGAAGTGACACTTGTCACCTACCGCCTAACACACCTTGATGTGACACCCGAGTCATGGATAAAACCCACCTAACACCCGGTCCAAGTGGTGGCCTATAAATAGGATGCATTTATGACATTCTAGAGAAGACTTCTTCTTCCCACCTAACTGGTTGCTGCCCTCTACCGAGCAAACCCTGCCTTGAGCATCAGAGAGCCCTTGTCCATTGACTGACCTTTTTATTGCCTCCGAAGCGTCCCTCCTCTTGTTGCAGGTACGTCCGACCGGCAAAGGTGAACCGATGGAGATTCAGACCGTGCGTGGCCGCACGCGGTGTTGATTCGACGTCGGATTACAGTAAGCATCAACATTTTGGCGCTAGAAGGAGGGCGCCTATGCCTTCACCCAAACGTCAGCCACATTACCTCTAACACCCGAGATGACGGCTAGAGAAAATGTCAGTGACGATATAGCCCGACAGGAGGGGTCAGGCGACGCAAGAAATAGGCAACTGAACATGGGTAGGCCTAGGGGCCGTCCCTCGATTACGAGGTTTCGGTCTGGGGGTCAGGGAAGCACGGCCAGGGCCAAGCATGCGGAAGACCCGATTGCCTAGGACCAGATTCGGGAGCTCACAAGTGCAGTCTGGATCCTAATGCAACAGCTCGCGCAGTAGGCTCAGCGTCAGGCTACAGTAGCTCTGCCACCCCCGGTCTAGGTTGACCAGGCTAGAGGTCGGATAGAGTTAGAGGCAGCCAACCATGAAGAAGCCGACTCTGAGCAATCTAGAGGATCCACTCGTGGCATCTCGGCCAATAGCAGATTGGTCCAAGAAGGCCGTCTTGGACACCAAGCAGCTCACGATCCCTCGCCTCAAGGTTCCCGAGCCTCAGTATTTGACAGGCTCTGATGTCAGAGAGCAAACCGGAACCATCAGCCTGGGGCTGTAGCCTGCGTCGAGGGCAGAGTACCCTATCGGGTCGAACTGCCCAAAGACACTAATAGCCGTCAGTTTTGGGCACTGCAGCGCCAAATCGATGAGATCTGGAATAGTCGATTTGGCCTAGACGAGATAGGAGCTCAGGATCCACCCTTTCCAGATAATATAATGCAGGCCTCTATGCCTCCAAAGTTCAAAGTCCTGCAAATCAAGGCCTACGACAGGACGACGGACGTTGACGAGCATGTTGAACTCTTCCGGGGGCAAATGCTACTACAAAATGCTAGCGACGCAGCAATGTGCAAAGCTTTTTCGCTAACCCTGACAGGGCTTGCTCGGCAATGGTTCCGATGGCTCAAACCTTCATCTATTTCTTTTTTCCGGCAGTTGGCCGACGCTTTCTCTTTGGCATTTTCTACAACAAAAAAGCAGAGGAAAGAGATTACATACCTATATGCTATCAAGCAAGGAGACGGCAACGTTAGGGATTATATCAACCGGTTCACCCGGGCAACTCTCGAGGTCAAGCACGTCGAAGATGAGACCCTCAAGCACATTTTTTTAGGGGGTCTCCGAGACAAAAAACTTACCTGGTCACTGGTCTTCGAGTAGCCGAGTACATTCTCTCAAATGCTCGGCTATGCCTAGAGGCATGCCGACGCTGCTGAATACATAAAAAGCCGTAAGGAAGAAACCGACCCAAACGGAACAAAGAAAGATAAAAAGCAGAAGAAAGTGCCAGAATATAGCAACATCGAGCAGAGCAAGAAGCAGAAGAAGGAGAAGAAATCTGAGAAGCCAAAAGGGCCGACTGGTAAATTTTAGAGCTACACACCGTTAGTGGCGACCATCGACGAGGTGCTCGCCCAGGTAAGTGGCAGGAATCTGTTAGTACCACCACCCAAGCTCCGAGGGAGCAAGGTGAAGCGGGTTCAATCAAGGTTTTACAAATTCCACAAGGATGTAGGGCATAGCACTCGTGAATGTATCCAACTAAAGGACCAAATCGAAAGGCTGGTCTAAGAAGGCCATTTGCGAGAATTTGTTGAGCGGGTTATAACCCCAGGGTCCACCTCGGGAAGAGATGACCCGTCGAGCCGAGACACACCGAACCGCTCAAGAACTGACCCTAGGAACACCTAGGATCCCCCGAATATCGTTCACACGATCTTCGATGGGCCTGTTACCGGGGACACATCGAGTGGGCGGCGATCGTATGTCAAAGAAGCTTAGCTGGTCGAGTGGGGTGAATTCATAAATATGTCCGAGCATATCAATAAGACATGTTGCCAAGAGGACATCCCAATCACGTTTATTGAGGAGGAAGTAGACTGGTTAATCCACCCACACAATGACGCTCTAGTGTATGAGCTGCCCATCGCCAACAACATAGTACGACATGTTCTAATCGACAACGGCAGCTCGGCCGACATCCTCTTCAAGCAAGCCTTTGATAAATTGAAGATAAGCAATGCCCCTTTGGTTCCGGTTCAGACCCGCTTTATGGCTTCACAGGAGAATACGTTCGAGCAGTAGGGAAGGTCGGCTTGCCCGTAACCTTCAGAGTAGAAGCTGCTCGGGTCACTCAGGTTGTTGACTTTTTGGTCGTCGACAAACCCTCCCAGTACAACATCATCATCGGCCACCCGACGCTGAACGCTTTGAAGGCCATAGTCTCCACATATCACCTGGCCATGAAATTCGCAACGGATGGCGCTGTTAGAGTGATTCACTCATCCCATATGGTTCCTGAACTTGTTACGCCAATGCCGTAAGAGCAACTACAGCTCGGTACCTAGGCATCTCGGCCGTCTATGCGGTTGACGAAATGGATCTCTCTGTCGACCCGACATCCAAGATGCTATCAGATTTGGACCCCAGCTTGCCCGAAGAAGAGGTAAGAGCCACCCTGGTCGAAGATTTGGTACTGTTCTCCTTAGACCTCGAGAGGTCTAAACACACTGTCCAACTCGGATTGCAGCTGAGACCTGAGATCCGGGCCACCTGGAAAGGCTTCTTACTGAGTATCGGGACGTGTTTGTGTGGTCCCATGAGGACATGCCTGGCATTGATCTAAGTGTTATCAGCCATCGACTCAATGTCCAACCTAGCCACAGGCTCCTCAAGGCTGGGTTCATCAGAGAGGTCAAGTACCTGGAATGGTTAGCGAATGTCGTCCTCATTAAAAAGGCAAATGGCAAATGGCAAATGGCAGGTCTGCATTGATTATACTGATCTCAACAAGGCCTGCCCGAAGAACTGCTTTCCACTTCCTCAATAGATCAGCTTGTCGATGCCACTACCGACCACTAGCTCCTGAGCCTTATGGACGCTTACTCCAGGTACAATCAGATAAAGATAGCCGAGGAAGATCAAGTAAAAACTGCTTTCGTTACCAACCAAGGCTTATACTGCTATGTGGTAATGCCTTTTGGGCTGAAGAATGCCGAAGCTACATACCAACGCCTCATCAATAAGATGTTTGCTTGGCTGATCAAAAAAACGATGGAGGTTTACGTTGACGACATGCTAGTAAAATTTGTCCTAGCAGAAGACCACATGGCCGATATCCGAGCAAGATTCAACATTCTCTGGGAATATGGGATGAAACTCAACCTAAAGAAGTGTGCGTTTGGTGTAAGCTCGGGCAAGTTCCTTAGATTTTTGGTTAATCAACGAGGCATCGAGGTTAACCCGGCAAAGGCCCAAGCAATTATTGACATGCATTCTCCTCGGACAGTAAAAGACGTGCAACGGCTCACCGGCATGGTGGCAGTCCTGTCAAGGTTTGTCTCCTGGGCCACCGACAAGTGCCATCTATTTTTTAAGGCACTCAAGGGGAGGTTTGAGTGGAGCAGGGAGTGTGAGGAAGCTTTTCAAGGCCTGAAGAGCTACTTAGCCATGCCCCCGCTCTTGTCAAAACCTTTGCCCGGTGAAGTTTTAACTGCATATTTAGCTGTGTCTGAGAAAGCCGTTAGCTCGGTCTTAGTCCAAGACGAAGACGGAGTCCAAAGGCCGGTTTACTATATAAGCCACGCATTCCAAGGTGCTAAGGAGCAGTACCCGCCACTCAAAAAGTTGGCCTTTGCGTTAATTACTTCGGTCCGCAAGTTGCAACCGTACTACCAAGGCCATACCATCAACGTCCCAACTAAATTTCCTCTTCGACAAGTACTCCAGAGCCCGGAGCTATCAGGCCGTATGCCCAAATGGTCAGTAGAGCTCGGCCAGTATGATGTGCATTTTGTGCCAAGGATGGCCATCAAAGCTCAAGCTCTAGCAGACTTCATCGTAGAATTTATAGACGCCAAACAAGCGACCCCGCTAGTGAAGAAGTCACCTGTCGAAGTACCCAATGCACCCAGCTGCAGTGAGGACAGCGTTACCTCGGAGCTAGACTGGAAACTTCACGTCGACGGATCTTCTTGCGTTGACGGGTCAGGTGCCAGGCTGATTTTAATCAGCCCAGACGGTTATAAAGTTATCTATGCCCTCCGTTTTGATTTCAAGGCCTCCAACATTGAGGCAGAATACAAAGCTCTCCTGGCCAGGCTTCGGATCGCCCAAGATCTCGGGATAGACTACATAACCATCCACAGCGACTCAATGCTTGTGGTTTAGCACGTCACTGGGGGATTTCAGGCCTGAGTAGATTCCACAGCTGCACATATACAAGAAGTGAAGCAACTGCTCGGACAATTCAAGTCTTACTCTTTCAAGCAAATCCCCCGGTCAGAGAACGCAAAAGCCGACGCCCTTGCCCAATTAGCCTCTGGCTTGGGCGGTAGCGATCTAACCTCGGTCCCCATTGAAAGACTTGCTGAGCCGAGCATCGTTAGGGAAGTCGCAAGTGTAGCCGAAGAACCCGAGACCACATGGGTGGATCCGATCATCCGATACTTGACCACAGCCGAATTACCCGACGATCGAGAAGAAGCACGTAGGATACATAACAGCTCGGCCCGGTATTTGATGATAGGAGGAAAATTATACCAACGAGGCTACACCACGCCTTGCTTAAGATGTTTGGACCCCAAAGAAGCCGAGTATCTAATGAAAGAAATCCATGAGGGCCTATGCGGCAACCACTCCAGGGGATGCTCTTTAGCCCAAAAGTGCCTTCGACAGGGCTACTACTGGCCGACCATGGAACAGGACTGCTGAAATTTTGCTTGAAAATGCCTCAAATGCCAGCAGTTTGCAAGGATGCCTGGCCATCATGCCGAACCACTCACTCCAGTGACCTCAGCATGGCCGTTTGCAAAATAGGCCATCGACTTGATTGGACCTCTCTCGCCAGCCCGATCACAATTTAAGTACTACATCGTGGCTGTAGACTATCTTACAAAGTGGATTGAAGTTGAACCTTGTACCAACATGACTGAAGCCAAGTGTATCAACTTCGTGTGGAAGAACATTATTTGTCGGTTCAGGATCACACACACGATTGTGACCGACCATGCCAAACAGTTCGAATCTTTAGGTCTCCTCCACCTATGTGAACGGCTCGGCATCAGGAAGGTTTTCTCCTCATCGAGCTATTTGCAGAGTAATAGCTAGGTGGAGCCTGTAAACAAGACAATCAAAGATAACCTAAAGAAATCGAGGGGCTCAAGGGCGCATGGATTGATGAGCTCCCACAAGTACTCTGGGCTTACCAAACAACTGCCTAGACAGCGACCGGCGAAACCCCGTTCTCCCTCGTATATGGGGCAGAGGCTGTCATCTCGGCCGAAGTAGGGTTGCCTAGCTTCAGAATCGAACGGTACGAGGAGATATAGAACACAAAATTGATGATGACCAAGCTCGATTTACTCGAAGAAAAAAAGAACCAGGCAGCAATCCGTAATGCAGCTCAAAATCAAGTAGTAGCTCGGCATTACAACAAGAGGGTCCAGCCTAGAAGTTTCAAGGTCGGAGACTTGGTACTGAAGAAGGTCACAGTTCAACAGCCTGGCCTCGGGTCCTTTGGTCCAAAGTGGGAAGGTCCATTTAAGGTCGATGGCATCGTTCGATCGGGCACGTACAGATTATCTAACATGGAAGGTAATCAGCTCGGGCATCCTTGGAACGCCGAGCTTCTGAAAAGATTTGTTTGCTAACGTCAGGGCCAGAAACCTTTTTTGACCTCTAGCCAGAATTCTTTTGTAACTAGGCCTATTGAATAGGACTGAAAAAATGCATATATATCACATCAATGAAATATAAATTTCCTACACCATTCCATTTGAGCAATGTGTTTGAAGGAAATGTGGATCCGAAAGAGGACGCCTTAACTCTAGCTCAGAGGACAAGATAATAACTCCCAACAAGGGAGAGTCATCCTGATTAACTAAACTAGGGGTTGATTAGCACTTTATCGACCCCAGGTCTGTCGTCGTGCAGACCACCCAATAAGTTACTCGGCACAACAACGTGCCCGATGAGTCCTACACTTGCAAAGTTTCTTCAAAAACTTAAACAAGTCTAGGGGGCAACAGGGTAAGGGTAGCCACACGCCGTTGTGCTATGCCCGGCCGAGAACGGAAACCTAAACCTTGCTTGGATTAACTGAGCAGACAAGGATAACCACTCAGATTAACTGAGAGAACAAGGATACCATCCTTACTCAGGTAAACTCGGTAGCCATCGAGACGATATACTCAATCTCAACTAGGAGTTGCCAAAAAAAAAAGCATTCTGGTCCAATTCTGAAGACCGAGGTATGTGGTTACTCGACGGTTTGAAGCTGTAACTGCATTTTCGAGGAACCTCTCGCGTCGAAACATGAACATATTCTCCCGAGAACATTCACACTTGGAAAACATTTAGAAGAAAAATAGAATCCAACAATCTGAGAAGTACAAAACGGGAAATAAATTTTATTTATAGGGGGAGGTACAATTAACCGGGCACCTCCCAAACCTAGATAAGTCAAAAAACAAAACAAAAAGGGGATAAAAATTAGCCTAGGCCTAAGTTTTGTCCCCAGCCATGTCTTCCTCGCCTCCACCGCCGGAAGTGCTCTGCCCATCTCTATCGCCATCGTCGTCTACTACGACCTCCTCCTCGCCCTGCTGTTGCTGAGTAACGCCGTGCTAGGGCTAGACAATGAACGACCAATCAAAGCCTTCGGCCTTGAGGTATTGCCTGATCAGATGATCACAGAGGTCGGTCATGCCGAAGTAGTAGTAATCGACGTACTCTGAAGATGCCTTGAATTCCTCCACTGCTCGAGCCAAACGACCTGGAAGCTCATCCATGAGTTGCTGGTGCTCGACCTGTAAGGCTGTCAGCTACCCTTTAAGCCACGTAGCTTCGTCCTTCGCCTCTTTGGCCTGCCTCAAAGCCTCATTGACCACGGCCTTGGCTTTCCAGGCTTCCTCCTCGGCTTGAGAAAGAGAGTCCTTGGCTTGGTCTAGCTCAATGTTCTTAGCACCGAGCTTCTTTTCCACATCCAACTTCTTGAGGAAAGTTTTCTTGTACATCTCCTTCTCTTTATGGAGGTCCTTCATCCCGGTCGAGTGGACCATGTACAGGATGGCATTTTTCTGCAGAAAACGAGACTTCAATGCTCGACAGCGTGATAAAAAAGGAATTAAAAGGCTCGGTTTGGATGAATACTTACGGTGACAGCAGCCCAAAAAGCCGTATTACACAGGCTCTGGAAGTCCTCCCCATGGATTTTCATGAAAAAATCATCCTGGGGCATCACATCCCTAAGACGTTCCAGAATGACGCCGCGGTAATTTGGGCCCTCCTCTGTAGATCCTCGGATGAGACTTCAGCCGTGTCCTTGACCGGTGTCTCTTCCAATGCATCCCTGGTTGGCGAAGGCGGAGGCGGCAGCTCTTGGACTGAAGTGGGAACCTGCTTGGGTTGGGGAGGAAGCTCTGCCCTGGGAGTCCGTTTACATTTCCTCTCGGTCTCCACGACCTTGCCTTTTTGCCTTCTTAGGCTCTCCATCAGAGCCTGTCTTTCAGCAGCGGAGCTCGGTCTCAAAGACATCTCTGCACAACAAAAACCCCAAGTCAAAATAAGGTTAGCACAAAAAAAAAAGAAAGAAGAGAAAAGAAAAGAGGAAAAAACTCAGGGCTGACCTCCGATCTGGAGCTGGCTGGACGGGTACAGGAGCCAAATCATGTCCTCGAGTTCCTCGTCGGCTACGGGTGGCCCCGCATCGAAGGAGCCACTCGACGAGTCCTCGAAACTGGGCGAAGAAGGCTCCCTCGTCGGTCACCCGGATCGGGAAGTGCTTGGCCCTGGGACGTCGACAGCACTAGGCCTAACAATTGTAACCTGCTCGGTACCCAGGGCAGGGTGCCAGGCAGGGCAGACCGGTTGGGGATTTATTCTACTGGGTTCCCCAAACCAGACATAACCGGATAAAGTTTCCTTCCTAAGCAGGAAGGATTGCTGCCTGGTCGATTCTGGTTTCTCGAACAGGTCTTCGACTGCCCTGATCACGTGGCTCGGTGCCCAAGGCCGCTTAGTCCACGCATGCCCTTGCTCGAACGTCCTTGGCACGTGCTAATCAGTAGGGATGGTCTCACTTGCTCGGGCTAAATAATTTCCCCCGACGTAGAACTATTCATACTTTCAGAGTTTATCCGAGTCGGGGTTGCCCAAGATAAAGTCATTTCTGAAGCCGGTGACGTAGTACCATCTAGACTGTCGAGGAAGCTTCTTCATCTTGTACACTTGCTTGAAAGCTTCCAACAGCATCTCGGTAGCCCGATGGTAGCTTCACTAGATGTACATCCTGATCAGCGACCTGTAACTGTTCGGGTTCAACTGAGCCAGGTACACGTTGAAATCGTTGAGTGCTTGGTGCAAAAATGGATGGAATGGGAGGTGTAGCCTAGCCCTGAAGAATTCGACATAGAGAGTGATACATCCCTCGGGTGTGTCCAGCGGTGAATCATCCTCGTCGAGAACAGTAAGGGTCACGTCGTCCAGGATACCAAACTCGACGCGTAGCTCCTCCAAGCGGGACTCCGTGATAGCGCTTGTATAGCCCACGGTTGAGGTCTGCCTGGGCCGGGTTACCCAGTATGCCGTCACACCTCAGACACGGGTGACCTAGACCTGCTCCTCTTCTATTTCAGGCTGCTCTGCTTCCGCCTTCTATGTTACCCATTCCTCATCGGAAACGTCCACCGTTATTACTCCCTCAATTTGGACGGGGGCTCCAGCATCCCGGCTGGATGTGCTCGGGACATCGCCACTCCCTTGAAGCTTGGCTCTCTCCTTAGAAGAAACTCGGGAGGAGCCCGCAGCGGCCGACCCGATGTAAGGGTCCTGCTCCCTGGACGGCCTAATCGGCCTTTGCCCGTCTAACATGTTCAGGAACTCTTGCTCGGGTACACTTTGGGAGTCGACCCTCCAAATTTGCTCGAGTCGGCTAGCCCCGTCTCGTTCTAGGGACACTCCCTCGACGTCGATCTGGACGGTAGACGAGCTACTTTCAATACTGCTTTTCGATCAGAAAATTTCTAAATTCTGGGAATCGGTAACATCACTCATTCTGGCACTCCTGGGAAATTACCTACTGGAGTTTTGGAAGCTAGGGAAAATATGATCCTCGGGTGGATGATTATAGCTCGACAACTAAAACTCTTCGGGTGCAAAAGTTTGATAGGAATCGCATGAAATTAACAGAGAGGATGACCCTATTTATAGCCATTACAGGCGGGAAATCTGGGCGCGAAAAACTAAGAGGCACGATCATTATCCTGTTAGGTGGCGCAGTAGGCCGTAGTGCGACATGTGTCCTCCGTTTGACCCGCGCGTCTTTTTGCCTCATCCCCCTTTGAAGTGTCGTTTGGTTTTCTTCCTTTTAGCCGACCTCACCCATTCGACAGAGTCCACCCGGCCGAGCACCGACCAGGTGAACTGGAGGGCTAATGTTGAGGGTGAGCTCGGTTCCACTACCGAGGAGATAAACTTTGGTGGTCAGCTAATGAGCTCGGTAGAGTTTCCAGTAAGCATGCTATCAACCCCCGGCACGACATGCGTCCCTTCTGAGGTGCCTCTTAGGGCCTCCGAGGCCGCATGCCAAGCAGGCTGCCACCTCGGACTATACACTAGCTCGGGTTGGATTAATCTCACTCGCAAGCAGGCTGCTACTCGCCATTATAGGGTAACACACGACAGATAACTCGTCGTCCGATGGAATCCAATTCGTCAATGGGGGATGTGACACTTGTCACCTACCGCCTGACACACCTTGATGTGACACCCAGGTCGTGGGTAAAACCCACCTAACACCCAGTCTAAGTGGTGGCCTATAAATAGGATGCATTTATGACATTCTAGAGAAGACTTCTTCTTCCCACCTAACTGGTTGCCGCCCTCTGCCGAGCAAACCCTGCCTTGAGCATCGGAGAGCCCTTGTCCATTGACTGACCTTTCTATTGCCTTCGAAGCGTCCCTCCTCTTGTTGCAGGTACGTCCGATCGGGCAGAGGTGAACCGAAGGAGAGTCAGACCGTGCGCAGCCGCATGCGGTGTTGATCTGACGTCAGATTATGGTACGCATCAACATATCCATTTAAGAATGCACTTTTGACATCCATTTGATAAAGAGTAAAACCCTTGTAGCATGCAAAAGTAATTAACATTCTAATGGATTCTAGACGAGCAACCGGTGCAAAAGTTTCTTCAAAATCAATACCTTTTTGTTGATTGAAACCTTGGGCCACTAGTATAGCCTTGTTTCTCACAACATTACCTTGCTCATCTTTTTTATTTCTAAATACCCATTTAGTCCCAATTACGGATTAAGAACTAGGCTTAGGAACAAGTTCCTAAACATCATTTCTTTCAAATTGATTTAGCTCTTCTTGCATTGCCAAAATCCAAAACTCATCATTTTTGGCTTCTTCAAAACTTTTTGGTTCAATTTGAGAGAGAAAAGTTAAATTGTTGCAAATATTTTTAAAAGATGCTCTAGTTCTCATCCTATGAGTTGGACTATCATGAGCAATAATGTCGGTTTGAGGGTGATAAGGGTGATACCTCCAATCCTTTGGTAGAGATTGTGAAGTAGCTTCTTCTTTAGGAGTTTCTTCTAGTTGTTCCTCATTCTTTGGTGAAGCATGAATGGAGTCTTCCTTTGTATCCTTTGCATTGTTTTTGATTTCTAGATTTTTCATTTGATTCCCCAAACCTAGATCATCATCATCTTCTATTCTATCCATAGAAGCATTAGTTTCATCAAAAACAACATGCATGGATTCTTCAACCACAAGAGTTCTTTTGCTAAATACTCTATAAGCTTTGCTAGAGGTAGAATAACCAAGAAAGATACCAATGTCGGATTTTGAATCAAATTTGCCCTAATTGTCTTTGGTGTTTAAAATAAAACACTTGAAACGAAAGACCTTGAAATAGCCAATATTGGGTTTTCTACCCTTCCAAATCTCATATGGAGTTTTGTTCATTTTTGGTCTAATAAGAACTCTATTAATCACATAACAAGAGGTATTAACGGCCTCGGCCCAAAAATATTTTGGTAAACCATTTTTGTTAAGCATAGTCCTAGCCATTTCTTGCAAAACTCTATTTTTCCTTTCAACAACTCCATTTTGTTGTGGTGTCCTAGGTGCCGAAAAAATATGTTCATAGCCTTTCTCATTGCAAAACAACTCAAAGGCATCACTGTCGAACTCGCCTCCATGATCACTTCTAATGGAGGTAATAATGTAGCCTTGTTCATTTTGAATTCTTTTGCAAAAATATGAAAACATTTGTAAAGTGTCATCTTTGTTTGTTAAAAATAAAACCCATGTAAATCTTGAAAAATCATCAACTATAACAAAAGCGTATCTTTTACCACCAAGACTTGTGGTCCTAGATGGGCCAAAAAGATCGATGTGCAAAAGTTGCAAAGGTCTAGTGGTAGCAATTTTGGAAATGGATTTAAAAGAAATTTTGACTTGCTTTCCAAATTAGCATGCATCACTTACTTTGTCCTTTTCAAAGCTTAGTTTTGGCAAACCTCTAACAATATCATTTTTGGAAATTTTTGAAATTAAATGCATGCTTGCATGACCAAGTCTTCTATGCCATAGCAAAGATTCATCATTTAAAGCCGAAAAACATTGGTTTTGATTTGAATACTTTTCAATATCAATTGTATAAACATTATTCTGACGGTCACCTATAAACCCCACTTCACCATTGCAAACATTCTCAATCAAACATTTAGAAGACTCAAAGATAATCTTATACCCTTTATCACACAATTGACTAATGCTGAGCAAATTGTGTTTCAAATTATCAACCAAGTATACATTTTCAATTAAGGTAGAGGAATTGTTACCGATATCCCTTATACCAATGATTCTTCCTTTTGCATTGTCTCCAAAGGTAACACTTCCACCTTTATTCTTGACAAAGTTGGAGAATAGTGATAAGTCCCCCGTCATATGTTTTGAGCAACCGCTATCTAGGAACCATCTTGCTTTCTCCTTGTTTGGTACCTACAATAAAGATTTAGGTTTTGATTTTCGGTATCCACATGACCTTGGGTCCATCATTGTTAGTTCTTTAGCCTTTTGGAACCCACTTGTATTTGATTCCAAAGTAGGCATTTTTCTTAATTGGACAAGCAAAGGATGTGTGTCCATCTTTGTTGCAATACGTACACATATTTTTTGAACTTGTTGATGCTTTGACAAAGTAATTTTTAAAATACTTTTGATCAATATGTGGTTTATATCCTAAACCACCTTTATTAAAAATGCATCTTTGTTCTCCAAGCATTAGCTCAAAATTTTTCTTTCCATTTGTGAAATTCAAAACCGTCTTTGTCAAATCATCAACCTTTTCATTTAAAGATGCATTTTCAATGATCAAGGAATCATGCATGTTTTTCTCAACTTTCAAACTCTCTATCTCTTCTAAAGGCATAGAAATTTTCTTTTTGAGAGAGGAGTTTTTGAGAACTAACTTTTCATAATCTTCATGCAAATTATTGAAAGCATTTTTCAATTCTTCAATATCTACTTCATTATCGCTATCAGATGAGTAAGAACTACTTACCTCATTGTTGTTATCTACCGCCATGAAACACATGTTAGCGACTTCTCTTGGTCCGTCATCGTCGGAGTCCTCGGATTCTAGTTCATCCCATGTAGCTTGTAGTGCCTTCTTTGACTCCTTTTTACCTACTTTCTTTCTTAAAGGACAATCTGGTCTTTTATGACTAGTTTTCTTACAATCAAAACAAATAATATCATGTTTAGATTTCTCACCTCGATCATTCTTCTTTTTCATACCTTTTCCACGATTGATCTTACGATGGAACTTTTTGTATCTTTTGGCAATCATTGCCAATTCTTCAAGGTCCTTTGAATTGAGGCTATCTTCCTCTTCTTCTTCTTCATCATCATCGGTGAAGGAGGCTTTAGTGCAATCCCTTTCTTTCTTTTGTCGTCTTCTTCTTCTCGTTGGTTTTGTTTCCTTGTGATCTCATGCGTCATGAGTGATCCCATCAATGCTTCAATTGGCAACGTTGATAGGTCCTTGGCTTTTTCTAGTGTTGTCCTCTTCATATGCCAAGAAGGTGGTAGTGATCGCACTAGTTTCTCACCAATTCGCTTGTGGTGAAGTTCCTACCAAGAGATTTCAAACCATTAACGATATCGGTAAAATGAGTGTACATTTCGGTAATAGATTCATGATCCTTCATTTTAAACATTTCATAATCATGAAGAAGAAAATTAATTTTAGTCTCCTTGACTTGGTTTGTTCCTTCATGAACCACTTCAAGTGTGCGCCAAATTTCTTGTGCCGTGGTGCAAGATGTGATTCTATTAAACTCATTTCTATCAAGAGCACAATATAAAGTATTTACTGCTTTAGCATTTAAAGAAATTTTCTTTTTATCCTCATTGGTATACTCTTTACGCTCTTTAGGGACTAGACCTTTTTCTACCTCTTTCATAGGTCGAAAAGGACCATTTTCAACCACATCCCAAAGATCAAAATCAATCGATTGTAGATAAATGGACATTCTAGTTTTCCAATAATTGTAGTCAGTGCCATTGAAAAATGGAGGTCTATTTGTGGATTGACCTTCTGCACTTTGGGTAGCCATGCTCAAGATTGTAAAATCTTTTGAAAAATTAAAACGAGCTTCCGGCTCTGATACCAATTGTTAGCCCAAGAATAACTACCTAAGAGGGCGGTAAATTAGGTTTTCAAAAACTTTTACAATTATTAAAAATTTTCTCTACAGTAAAAAGCTTAAGAAGTAAATATGAGAACGAGATAATATGAGCACAACCAAGCAACAATTAAGCAGTGATTAAGTAAAGAGTAAGGATAAGAAATGCAAACACTATTTATAGTGGTTCGACCAATATGCCTACATTCACTGTCGCCAAGCTAAACTCCTTTGCTTGACCTCTTGCACTATTAGACCGTCTTTTTGGTACGATTACTCCTTTATACAACTGGTGACTTGCTTAACCCGAGGTTTACCACACCTTCTTACAAAGTGACAATTTTCCCGGAGATTGTCTAACTTAGAATTTCCCAAATTTACAAGGCTTTGGAAACCCAACAATGAAAATAATGTGATTGTAATTTTGGTACACTCACAAAATATACACTCCAAAACAAAAAGAGATGAAAATACAACTGCGGTACGTGTTTGGAGGTGTGAGTAATTCTCAATTAGAGTATGAAACAATTTTGGCTCAAGAGAATGTGTGAGTAATGAATGCTTGAGAAGAACAATGTAGAATAATGTCAAATTTCACTTGTGTTCCTTCATCATTTATTGCACATTGAATGAATGGGTATTTATAGCTTCCTAGTGCTTAGAAACATCTGAACACATCAATTTTGAGTCAAACTAGCCGTTGCAATCAGAGCTCCAACTGTCAAAAACTAGCCGTTACAGACAGTTCGACAGGCCAAAGATTAAGGCGTTAAAAATCAAGTTCTCAACGGTCGCCAGATCGACAGGCCAGTTCATAGTTCGGCAGGCTGAACTTTGAACCATTGGCAGGCCGCCAGAGCCTCTGCAGAATGGGTTTTGAAAACCCTCAGATCGGCAGGCCAAAGTAGGGTGTTCGGCAGGCCGATCTTCAAAACTCCGGCAAGCCGAAGATTCCTTCGGCAGACCATCAGAGCCTCTGCAGACGAGGGGTTAAAAATCCCCAGATCGGTAGGCCGAAGTAGGGTTTTCGACAGGCCAATCATCTTCGGCAGGCTGACCAAATTAGCTCAGTAGGCCGATCTGCCTTGGGCCAAAAAGCCTATGTAACCTGTTTTTGAAACTTGTTTTACATCAACTTGTTTTGGCACTTCTAAAACAGTTTGAGTCATAATTTTCACATGCAATTAGAATTTCAAAACAGCATCAAATACAAGTATGCAATGTGAGTGTGTGCTCTTGAGCTTTCTTTTGATCATTCAATTTGAGAATTGCTCACTTACACTTTTGGACTATAGAATCTAAATAAAAACTTGTAGTCTTCAAGTGTGTGTGAGTTCCCTTTCAAAAGATTTCTTCGACAAGCTTTCTTGAAATGTCTTCACTTGATTTCTTGAAAAGTAAGCTTAGTGACACTCATGATAATTATTGGTTTAAAAGAGTATTTTGCACACATAATAAAAATTGTATTTGTTATCATCAAAAGAGTATTAACATAGCTTTGTGAAACCTTGGAGCCAACACTAATAAAGTGATTAAAGAAAGAAAAAGAAACTCTTGAGAATTATCCTTTCCTTTTTAAGTGGGGAAGCCTAAAACTTTTCTAAATTAATTGAAAACAGATTGAAGATAACTTTGAGAGAGAAGAAAAGAAAAAGAAAAAGACAGGATTGCGAAGGGCATTATCCTAATTGTGAAGCTAACATGAGCCGAATAAGTAATTTTTTAGGCATTTAAAAGCAAATTCATTAACTTTATGTAGAAAAAGATGGAATTGCTGCTTCCTAGCAAAGGAAAAAAATAAAAATAAAAATAAACATAGCAATTTATTAAATTTGCACAATTTCTTTTTCCTATCTGTTTTGTTTCTTACGTATTAGTTTGAAACTAATATTTATCTGCTCAATCATCATTCACGATGTTTCAAGCTACTTTTCCTTCAAAAAAAAAAAAAACATTTTCAGTTCTAAGCAATATAAAAGACATTAGTGAGGGATTGTGTGCATAACATTGCATGTATACGTGTCAATTTCTGTTACCCAATTCCTAACAACGGCAACAATAATAATAAAATGAGGTGAAATGTTTCTATTACCTAATTCCTAACAACGGCAACAATGATAACAAAAGAAAAAAGTGAAAAAGGAAAAAGAAAAAAGTTGTCCATGAGTCATCTAAGCCTATGCATCATCAATATGTAAAGGACTATCTACCATACCATGTAGTCCCTCTAAGCACAATAAAGTTAAATTCAATAATGGTACAATATATAGAAAATATAGTTGCATATTGTATTTTCCAGATGATTAGATAGTTGAAACAGGTTTTTCAAAAATTTTGAGATGACAGGTTTTAAAAATTCAAGAAGCTCTTTTCAGGTATTATATGTTTTCTCACACACACACTTACACATGTTCTTGATAATTTTAGATTTGATTTATGTTCAAGCTATGATGATTTGAAGATAATTCATGTTCCAAAGACGAAAAATAAATGCTAATTCTTACCAAAAAGATTTTTTTTTTTTTTCATTTGTGTTTAGATGCATCATGTTTATTTTCTGCATTTTAAATATTTTATATTTGCATACACATATTCACACTAGGCGTGCACACACAAAAAATCATTGTCAAGACACTATGTCTTTAGCAATTTTGTTTGTATAGTTCTTAAGTCTGTCAAGAAAATTTTAGTTTGAAAATTTGTTTGAAAAGAATGATTTAATTAAGGGGGAGTAATGAATTGAATCAACATCATGCACATTGTTTTGGTATGAAGGATTTTTATGCAGTTTCAATAAGTCTTTTAAATTATTTTGTTAGACTAATGCTCTCTGTCTTCTTTGTTAAAAAGGGAGAGAAAAAAGAATATTATTTTGTTTTGTAGTTGCATGATTGAGTTTTTAGGTACAACACAGGAGAATATTATGCAAAGTGTGAAAGGGGGCAAGATGAAAATTAACTTTAATATTTTTTTTTTCAAACAATAGGGGAAGTATAGTTTTTTTTTTTTTTGAGTTTTATTTTAAGTTTTGTCAACTATGCCAAAGAAGGAGATTGTTAGTTTTTTTTTTTTTTTTTTTGAATTGGCATAATTGGCTTGTAATTATCCAAGAAAAAAACTAATGACAATTTTTATGAAAAAAAAAAAACTAAAGAAAAATATCAAAGAATATTCCAAAATGTTCCAAAAATTTTCAAAATATTTGTCTGTGTGTTTTTAGAAGATTTTTAGAGTCAAATTCAAATCACATTCAAAGTTAATTTTATTTTATGGAGCAAGTTTGAATTCAAGAAGGTTTATAACTTTGAATAAAAGGAGGATTTATCATTTATATAATGAAGTTGGGATTTAGACATGCTTAAGGAGCTTTAAATAGGCTATATCTAATTGACGGAAGGGTTTTATGTGCTCAGGAGATTAGAAAACGAGTCTAAGGAACAGTATTTATTTGGCTTTCAAATCTGTTAATGCTCTGTTGCAATAGATAAGCCCAACAATTTGAACTGAGGATAAACTTTCACTACCTATGAAAGGATTACAGGTTTGAGATCTTTCTATGGAGTTTTCAGATGGCAAATAAGCATAAAGACAATGAGTTTCTGTTCAAGTATTTTTGGGAGAAGATATATTGTTCTTTAATAGAAGAATTTGCAGTTTTGGGGAGAAAACATTATGTAGTAGAGGAGAGTTTCGTGAGCAGAGTTAAAGACGAGTGGTGTTCACTAAACAAGCCATAAGAAGTACAACCATATATGTGTCAATCATTAAGGAGTCTTAAATTGAATAAGTCCAATTGGTGCTTGTAAATAGATTTTTCTAGTGGATTGTTCAACATCTGGACATGACCCTATAAACATAGGTTTTATAGCCAAACTACGATAAAATTTGCTATATTCTTTTGCTTGTTTTATGCGTTGATAATTTTTAATTAATTGGACTTAAATTAAAAATTTGAAAAATTCTTAAATCAAATCTTTCATTCGGTATCTAAACAGAAGAAAGGCTTTGAATGGAATTATATTATTGTTTCCCTATAATATATACATGCTGCTGCAAAATGGAATTGTTTTATGATGAGGAGTGCTCCGATAAAGAAAGGAGTAAAATGAGTTATAAGAAATAATTTTTTCTAAAAAAGATGACATAGAAGGAATATATTATATTTAGGCCATTTGGAGGAACAATATTAACCATCAGTTATAACTGTAAATATTATAAAGCTTTTATATGTTACAGTTTTAAACTAGAACTGTTGGTCTCAACCGTTCTTCCAAACAGCCTAATTGAACAAAGAGGTAGAGTGATACGGTTGTTATGAGGGATTTAAAAATCTTATGGTTAAATCTTCAATTAAAGAACTCTAAATTAACTTCTTTTTTTTTAAAAAAAAGGAATGCACTAAAAATAATCTATATTTTTTTTCTCCGAGGGAATATATAATCCATATACTAGACTTCAAAGGATAAAGAAGGAATAGTTATGGAGAACGAATAAAGAAAGCAATTAAACGAGAGCTTTGAATACTGTTCCTTTCGTGTGCGCGTGGCAGAATATAAGGACCTGTTTGGTTCGAGTATTTGAATAAAGTATTTGAATGAAGATTTAAATTTTTGTGAGAGAAAATACTGTAGCAAAATAATTCAAACCGTAATTCGAGTATTGAAACAAACGAGCCTTAAGTGATAACAAATTAAAGGGGCACGAAAAATTTATCCTTTTTGATATACCAATTGATACGATATTTGAGTTTTCAATATTTTATGGACCAATACAAAATATACCAATCATATTTTTTTAATGTTTGCTATTAAATTAGCATAGCATCATGCTATAATAAAAACAAAAAGTTGCTACAGTATAGAGCTACTAAATGCTATAGTATTTTTAACCGAAATTGATTCTGACCATAGTTCTAACTCAATTTGCCAAATACCTTAAAAACCCACACATCATAAAACTCATCTAATATCGTAATTAAAAAAAAGTTAGTGCGCTACTCCAATATTGTCACTGTTGAGGAAATCCCACATCGATTTTGAAAAGGACTGGTGGTCCATTTATCAATGTGAAGGAAAACCTTATTTTTTGAGCTAACTTTTGAGGTTGAAAAGGCCCGATACCACCTAACAATATATGAGAACGTGATTTATAAGTGTAAAAGAAAGCCTTACCTCTTGAGGGGTAACATATATAAATGTTTTTTATATTCTATATATATTCGAATTATGAGATTAAAGAAAGAAAAAGAAACTCTGATTAATAAACAGGAGAAACTAAAAAGGAACAAAATGAGAATTATCCTTTCCTTTTTAAGTGGGCAAGCCTAAGACTTTTTTAAAGTAATTGAAAACAGATTGAGAATAACTTTGAGAAAGAATAAAAGAAAAAGAAAAAGAAAAAGACAGGATTGCGAAGGGCATTATCTTAATTGTGAAGCTACCATGAACCGAATAAGTAATTTTTTAGGCACCTAAAAGCAAATTCGTTAACTTTATGTAGAAAAAGATGGAATTGCTGCATCCTAGCAAAGGGAAAAATAAAAATAAAAATAAAAATAAACATAGTTTTTTTTTTGGAATTTTATTTTAAGTTTTGTCAAATATGTCAAAGGGGGAGATTGTTAGTTTTTTTTTTTTTTTTTTTTGAATTGGCATAATTGGCTTGTAATTATCCAAGAAAAAATCTAATGACAATTTTTATGGAAAAAAACTAACGAAAAATATTAAAGAATATTCCAGAATGTTCCAAAATTTTCCATAATATTTGTTTGTGTTGTTTAGAAGATTTTTAGAGTCAAAATCAAAGTCAAATCACATTCAAAGTCAATCTTATCTTAAGGAGCAAGTTTGCATTCAAGAAGGTTTAGAGCTTTAAAAAGAAATT